>CM045738.1:9964796-9999796 GCA_024760905.1 Plotosus lineatus | reverse complement strand
ATATTGATTCAGATGGGGGTTTAGTGATTGGGGTGGATTTTAAGGGTTCTGAATGCTCACTGGAGGAAATTCAGTCTCGTCGTCCAGACAGACAGGACCAGCAGCAAACTCATGCTCGGGGATCACTTCACCCTTCATCACCCCTCCGTCCTCAGAATATCCTGAGTAGAAAACACACACAAACACACACACACACACACACACACACAGGTTTAAATAAAGAACAAAACATTTCAGGTGTGCTATTACAGGTGTGATGTAGTAAAGAAATTTCTACACCTTACAAAAGATGTGTACAGACGCTCCCCGACTTACATTCATCCGTTTTACAGGGTTTTTTTTTTAGATTTTACGGGTTTTTTTTGTTTTTTTTAAAGTCAAATTTTGAGTTTAGACGTACCTACGTAGTACGCTGACATAATGATGTAATGACGCTGCATTGTTTACAAACAACAGACTGAACGTGCCCCTCCTTCTTCCCAGTTCAGTTATTTATATATATATATAATTGTATATATATATATATATATATATATATCGTTTTATACACGGCACAGTGGCGTAGTGGTTAGCACGTTCGCCTCACAGCAAGAAGGCCTGGGTTCGATTCCCGGCCTAGGCGTTTCTGTGTGGAGTTTGCATGTTCCCCCCGTGCTTGTGTGGTTTCCTCCGGGTTCTCCGGTTTCCTCCCACAATCCAAAGACATGCACAGTAGGTTAATTGGCCATTCTAAATTGCCCGTAGGTTCGCATCGTGCAGAAGGCAATGGCAAACCACTGTACTAATCCTGCCAAGAAAACCTCCATGAAGATGATAACCAGGGTGTTATCCTTCATGGCGGGTCGTCAATGGTCGTCCTACAACTCAGGCACTAGATAGATAGATATAGTTTTTTATATATATATATATATATATATATATATATATATATATATATATATCAGTTATATAGCATGTTACCCTTGTGTTAAGACGTTGTCTCTGTGATCTTTGTGTTTACACTGTTTTGCGGACTTTTGTTTAAAGTCTGTTGGGTTTTTACACCCGAGCCTTGTGGCTCATCAGGCCGGTGCTTATCGCCGGTTTCCATAGCATGAATCGACCAGGAGTTCAACTCCCCCTGGATGGGACGCTAGTCCATTGCAGGTTACCTTCCCAGTATATTTTTACTGGTACCCATTTATATTGCTGGGTGAACAGAGGCACACTTGTGGTTGAGACCTTGCCCAGGGGTCTTAGCACAGTGAGGGTCTCAGTGGGATTTGAACTCACAACCTCCCGATCATGAGCGCAGCACCCTAACCACTACGCCACCGGCTCCACTTTGCGGACTTTTGTAACCCTAAGCAAATATGGTTGGTCAGAAGCATAAGCCTACCCCCCAGTGCGGCTAACTGGGTTATCAAAGGCGGGCCATGTCTCTCACTGTCTATGGTGAGAGGCATGTAAAAGAACCATTGCTGACTTTCGTAAAGAGTAGGCTGCAAAGTCGTCAGCGTGTTTCTGTCCCTTGCTAAAAGGGTTGTGACAGGAAGGGCATCCGACGTAAAAACCTCTGCCAAATCAAACGTGCGAATCAGATGATTCGCTGTGGCGACTCCCGAGTAAAAGGGAAAAAGCCGAAGGGAAGACAGAAGCATAAGCCTACTAGCATTGGCGCAAGTCTCATATACAGAGATGAATTAACTATCTGCTTGAATCGGTGCAATCTACCATGCATACTCAGTTAATCAAAGAGAGTTCTAAAATGAATGAAAACCCGAATCACTCTGCTGGTGATTCACATCAGTGCAGGCTGTGTTCTAAACGAGTTCACGGCACCCTTGTACACTTGAAATACCGGAAGTCCGTATAACCCACAGCAAGTACACTACTTTCGCAAGTACACTACTTTTGATTTTGAGCGCCTCACATATTGTCAGCGTTGATTGGCTGTTTTAAGTTTCGTGTAGAGTTACTCGATATAAATAAGTGATTTATTTGAAATTAATGTTGATATTATTTGATATATTTTATATTATTTTACAATGTTATGTTTATAATAATTGATTTAGGGGTGTTTTATGAGATACAGTCATGATATTTATGGACGTATAGTACAGTATGAGGGTCATACGTCACACGTCATACGTCACTGTAACAACTTACGTTCACTTTCAACTTACGTTCGGCAGTCCAGAACCAATTAAAAATGTAAATCGGGGAGCATCTGTATGTCCAACAGCCCCACTTCTTAAAGTATTTTATTATGTTTAGACACTAAAACCTTTTAATGTATTAATGTATGACACCTGCTCATTCATCCATTAATTAATTCAGTCATTCTCTAAGACGTTTAACAGTAATCAGGGTCACAGGGAGGCTGGTGCCTATCTAGGCCAAAGTGGGGTACACCCTGAACAGCTCGCCAGGCCATCACAGAGTCAACACACACACACACACACACACACACTCTCACATCTCAGGGCAATTTTAAACAGCCAGTGAGCTTAGTGTGCATGTCTTTGGACCACTAGAAACCCACACAAGCACGGGGAGAACATGTAAAACAGCAAGCCCGGGAATCAAACCCAGGCCTTCTTGCTGTGAGGCAGACATGCTAACCATGACTCCACCGTGCCAACTGCAAGTCAATTCAACATGGAAAAAAAATCTGAAAACGCAACGTTCCTGCTTCACCTCTGCTACAAAACTCTGACACCAGAGACTGTTGAACTGTGTGTGTGTGTGTGTGTGTGTGTGTGTACCAGTCAGTGTGGCAGAGATGGGTCCGCAGGTAGTGATGGCTGCGGTGGCAGCGTAAGAAGGAGCCGTCGTTCCCTCAGACACCTCAGCTTCCTCTTCCGAGCCGAAAAGCCTAAGGACGGGATCAAAGGTCAGTCAGATATACAGAAGGACAATCCTTATCTTTACTTATCTGTATGCCTCACAACCCTTAAAATATACTTTAAAGAGGATCCACACTTGTGAACCATGCCTGTCCTCGTTGTGATCTTGAACCCGTTTGGATTAATTTCAAAATAGTATCAGTTTATTTGCTCATTTTATTCGGTTTCATTGACCTTGGCAAGTCACTGTGGGATATAATAATGAACACACCTTTCACGCTGTTAAAAAAATTCAGTGTTGGTAAGACTAACCCCGCTTCGAGTCCAACCCCATCATGACTTGATCATTTTGATATTCGCCGCATGACACAGAACTGAACGTAACAGAACAGTGATTCCTTGTGTGACACCAAGAGAGAAAAAAAGATGAAACCGGTGTTATTTTATTTTTCATATTTTGATGATAAACATTGAATGATGGGAAAAAAGCGTTTGGAGAAACTGAACTGAGCAGAGAGTAGATCACTGCAGGACAGCTATCACTTTGCCTTTAGCCTGTGTGCATGCTGGACAGTTTTACTAAGGTAACAGCAGCTTTCAGGTTACACTGAAGATCAGCACAACCTAGTGGAGACAGGTAGAAGCACAACACAGGGTCACAGATTCCGAGCATTCGACCCATTGATGAGATTGATGAAAGACTCTGAAATACCTCAGCAGGATCGGCCATTCGTAATGGACAAGCAAGATGTGCAGTGGTCTGTGGTGAGTAACATCTTGGCCCGAAGCCAGAGGATGATGATAACGATGATGATAATGATGACGATGATGATGATGATTAAAAAAACCTTTAAATATAGGATCCCTCATCTTTTTGTTTTGCATGGTTCAGTGCTGTTGTTGTTTTTGCAGAGTAAACATCCATTCATCCATGTTCTGTAACCGCTTAATCCTAATTAGAGTCACGAGGAGGCTGGCACCCATCCCAGCCGGCTCCAGGCAAGGGCAGAGTATACCTTGGAGAGCTCGCCAGGCCAACGCAGGGCAGAAACTCACCGATGGCTATATGGCTACTCTTGTCAAAAGTTAGCAATGGTTCTTTTACATGAATCTCCCACCATAGACAGTGAGAGACATGGCTGGCCTTTGATAACCCAGTTAGCACCACTGGGGGGACAGTGACAACCCGTTGATAGTGGGGCTTGAACCCACAACCTGAGGATAAGTGATCTAGCTCCTTTACCATCAGGCCACCACTGTCCCTGTGAGTAAAGGACCCTGAACTGCATTTCCGGTTAATAAATGATACCGTAATACACAATAAGTCCATCCACAAGCTAAAGTGTAACCCACTGACGAATGAGTCACAGCAACTGAAGGAATACATCCCATAAGCAAATGGATCAAGCATTAAGTAATCATTACAGCACCTTTTCATCGGAGTTCTCACCTGTGTGTGTGTATCAGGGTGCACTCGCCGCCATCCTGAGGGTCAACATTATAAATAAAGAGCTGCCCTTCAGACGAGGCCACGAGGAGTCGTGGAAGCTTCTGGATCCTGGAAATTACAAACAAGCAGATTGGCATTGATGACTATTATTGATTCAAAATATTCTTTATTGTTTCTTCTTTGTGGAAGGCCATCAAATAATTATTGGGAGTGTACCATGAGCCAAATTCTTGCACCATTGACACCGGATAACTGAAATAGTGCAACATTGTCATGGGATAAGTTGAACGATTATCACACGAATGGCACGTGCAACATAATAATACGACTGTCGACCCTGACAATATTATAAACGAATAATAAAGAATTTATCTTTCGTATGATAAACAAATACTCTGTATCAGTGAGGGTCAGCCACTGAGGCCCAAAACCACCCTTCACTCATTCAGTAATTGCTTATTATCCACCTCACATCAGGATAATCTTTGAATCAAAACGGCAGTCAAAACCGGGCATGCACACGTATGTGTGTGTGTGTGTGTGTGTGTGTGTGTGTGTGTGTGAGAAAGAGAGAGAGAGAGAGAGAGAGAGAGAGAGAGAGAGAGAGAGAGAGAGAGAGAGAGAGAGAGAGAGCACTCACATTGTTAAAGTGCAGGTGTGTTTGTGACCGTGTGTGTTGAGGCGGACTGTGGCGAAAGCTCGATCCTGACTCATCATTCCTGAAACCTGTGCCGGCAGGTAGCTACTCGCTGCCGAAAACATCTTCCCAACATATGCTGACCATGAGGGGTTCTCCTCCTCTCCACTACACACACACACACACACACACACACACAGTGAGTAGACATGCCAGAAAGAAGAACAAGAAGTGGAAGTCGTGACAGAATGAGTGATGACAGCAACTATAACAAATAGTACAGAAACATCTTTTGATGGCAGTTACACAACTTTAAATGTCATTATATTCATTTTACATCCATGAAGTCTCCAGTTGAAGAAGTCACTGTAGTATCAGAAGAATAAAACACATCAGAATGTGCTGTCCCAGGAAAATAATCAACTCCGAGGCTTTAAAAGAGTTTGCATCCTCTGGCCGTGTTTGCATGGCTTTCCTCCTGGTGCTCCCATTTTCTCTGACAGTCCAAAGACATGCACATTAGAATAATAAGCTGTTCCAAATTGTCCTCGGGGGGGGGGGTGAGTGTGAATGGATGTGCGTGTGTCTGTGTTGGCCCTGCAATGGTCTGGCGAGCAGTGTAGGGTGTATCCGACCTTCGTTCAGTGTTGCCTCTACGCAACACTTACAGGATTCAGCAAATGAGTGAGCTGTAAAATATGCAGAATGAAGTGCAGTGACCCCTTAAAGGTGAATGTCGGGGTCCTCCATTAGCCCATCGGGGTCCATTTCAAAATCCTAACCAGCTCGATGTATATCATATCGACAAGAACTTAAACAAATGGTGTGATAATATGACCCCTTTTAACTTTTTACTTCATGCACTTCTATTAAATCTCGGCCTGCTTTCATAACTTGTTTTTATTGAGTGAACGTTTATTGTGTGTAAGCATGTATACAGGTGTGTGTGTGTGTGTGTGTGTGTGTGTGCATGAACATACACGGGTGTGTATATGTTCCATACCTGTGTCCATGCTGCTCTAGTTTGAAGATGTGGACCGTCTCAGTATTGCTCGAGGCACACAGGAACTGAGCATCAGGACTGAAGGACAGAGAGCTGATGTTCACATATCTGCGCACGCATGCACACACACACACACACACACACACACACACAAACACACACACACACACACACATATAGGATGGGTTTCAGAATTGTAATCCAGCCTACTAAATTAAATTTGAACCGTGAACCAACCAAAACTAAATCCTGAAAACCAAAACAATGTGCTAGTAAAATAAACTCACGACCACATGGTTTATTCCGACCTTTTCATTCCTCTGCGGAACTCGAACAGTCTCTGTCCTTCTGGAATGGAGAACACCCGGATCACTGTGCCCTACACAGTACAGACACACATCAGTCGCAGGATGTAAGGACATATGTACAGTATCCGTGTACGCGCTTGTGTGAGTGTTTACTCTCTCTGAGGCACTGGCCAGTTTGGTGCCTGAGGCGTTGAAGGTGATGGCGGCTAGCTGACTATCGTGAGCTGGAATCACAGTCACAGTATTCTGTGTGCAGAGAAAACAAGATAAAACCACAAATACCCACACGCGCGCTTCAACAAAATATATGCGCCAACCGCCAAAACATAGTAAATAATCATGCAGGAATATCAGCAATTAATGTTTCAAGGAAAATTTCTTACAATTGATGCCAAGTTTATTAGAAACACCATAGTGTTGTTCTTAGCATCATTGCTTCCAGAATATCACAGGGATGCAAGTAATGTAATCGCGTGTATTAAATGATAAGAACAATAGCAATGAGTGGGGCCGGTGGTGTAGCGGTTAGGGTGCTGTGCTCATGATCAGGAGGTTGTGTGTTCGAATCCCAGTTAGACCCCCACTGTACTAAGACCCCTGGGCAAGGCCTTAACCATAAGTGTGCCTCTGTTCACCCAGCACATGTCTCTCACTGTCTATGGCACAGGCTGCCTTTGATAATCCAGTTAGCTGCACTTTCCCAGTATATTTTTACTGGTACCCATTTATACTGCTGCGTGAACAGAGGCACACTTGTGGTTAAGACCTTGCCCAGGACATGTCGCACATACATACATATATACATATATATATATATATATATATATATATATATATATATATATATATATTATATATATACACATATATATATATATATATATATACACATATACATATACAGTAAAACCTCCGCTGACTTAACGCTTAAGCTCACGAACTTTTCGCCTCAAGAACATTAAATTTGCGAGCATATAGTCTCTGCTGATGAACTAGTTTTCGGCGGATCGAATCAAACCACGCTGGTCGAACAGCGCCACGGTGGCGACCACGAGAGAAGCTGACGACGCTCACGGGCGTCACAGTTCGTCACCCCCTTTCTTTGAGTGCGGAAGTGGTTTGTGTTTGATAGACATTTTGGACCATATTGAGTGTACTTTTGCTATTATGGGACCGAAAAAGACCCCACCACAGGCGGAGATCATTGAAAAACAAGTCTACCACCATCCTTAAGAACAAGGAAGCTATTAAGGGTGCGTGTGTGGCTAAGGGTGTTTCCAAACAGTAGGCGTTTCCAAACGCTCCTTCCAAACGGTAAGTCCCTCCCTCCCTCCCTCCCTCCTCCTCCCACTCCCTCCTCCTCCCACTCCATTCCATCAAGCCGTCAACTACCATCACAAAGGTAAATAAAACGACTTTATTATACAGTACAGTTTATTTCTTTAATTACAATACAATAGCACATTTATTATACATAAAATAAGGTATATTTTTGTGTAGTTTTAAGGCTTATTTAGTAGAAAATTATGTTTTATGGGGACCTGGGAACGGATTATTCTCATTTTAATGGTTTCTTATGGGAAATAAATGTTCGGAAGACGAACTTTTCGCCTCACACACACTTTCGGGGAACCAATTATGTTCTTGAGCAGAGGTATCACTGTACATATATATATATATATATATACACACACATACACACACACACACAGCCGGCCCTTTACTTACGAAATTATTCCATTCCAGAGCCTTTTTCTTAACCTGGAGTTTTTGTAAGTAGAGGCGCATTTTGTAAAACGCGTGATCCGTTCCAAGGCTCCCAAGACTACCCCATAAACCATTTAAAAATGATAAAAGTACACCAATTTTGTATGAAATATGTGTCAAAAATAAAAAAATGTATTTTATTAATATATTTATTAATTACACCATTATTAAACATTTTTTATTAACGCACACACACACACACACACACACACACACACACACACACAAAACACTCTCTATCTCTCTCTAACTCATTCTCTCTCTCTCTCTCTCTCTCTCTCACACACAAACAATACACATTTGTGGCGCACTCCGCCGAATGCGAGCTTCGCCCACACGCAGGACGCCGGAGCATTTTAAGATGGTTAATTCAAAGCGCACTCCCTGCTTGACAGATCGGAGGTGCGAACTCAACTTTAACTTGTTTCCTTGAGGGATCGGAGGTCCGGATGAGCCACGTTTTGCGCACATTCGGCGGAGCGTGCCACATTTATTAAACATTTACTGACTAAAACAACTTAAAAAATGAAAAATAAGCTGCAATGTGCTCTTTTGAAAGAGAGTTAAAAGAACACCTCCTTTCATCTCTGACTGACTCTGTATGCAGTCTCTCTCTATCTCTCACACGCACATACACACACACACGCGCACACACACACACACACACACACACACACACTGTCTCTCTCTATCTCTCTCTGTCTCTCTCACACACACACACACACACACACACACACACACACACAAAACTCTGTGTCTCTGGTGTGTTTTGCCGAATGCAGGCTCCGCCCATACGCATCGCGAAGCCGACGGATCAATTGTATTTAAATGTTTAAATGGATGGGATGTTGTATTTAAAGCGGAATTATAGTACCTGGTTGAAAGATCAGAGGTCCTGATTCAATATTAACTTGCTTCCTTGCGAGATCAGAGGTCTTCTCCCACGGAGCACTCTGCTCATACTCCTTCTGCTTCAATATCGTGCCGAAATAATCGCCTCCATCACTGTATTTCCGCTTTAATGTCTCCTTCTGCTTCAATATCGTCCCGATTGTAGAGGGGTTTCGGCGGTAACGAAATATAATGCTACATGATCAATCTCAAAACAAGCCAACAGTCCTGTTCAACTCTCCTTCACGCTTGTGACAAACAGGAAGTATGGGTACAGGTCAGCTCCCTTCTGGCCAAAGGGAGGGCAGTGGGGCGGGATGTTGGGAGACAGCCAATAAGAGAGCAACTCGCACATTGTTTGAATTTTTGAATGCCCCGTTTGGCACTTTTCATAAAAAGAGGTTGTTTTCGTAAAAAGAGAACTAAAATTTAGGAAAATGTTTTTCGTAACCTGGATTTTTTGTACACAGAGGTTTTCGTAAGTAGAGGGCCAACTGTGTGTGTGTATATATATATATATATATATATATATATATACAGTGGTATAAAAAAGTATCTGAACCTTTTGGAATTTCTCACATTTCTGCATAAAATTGATCTGAAAATTTTAAATCTGAAAATTGATCAGCATCCATCCTCTTTTTAGCTTCAACTGTTTTGACAGACGGCCTCAGGTTTTCCTGCAAAACATCCTGATAAACTTTTGAATTCATTTTTCCATTAATGATTGCAAGTTGTCCAGGCCCCGAGGCAGCAAAACAGCCCCAAACCATGATGCACCCTCCACCAGGCTTCACGGTGGGGATGAGGTGTTGATGTTGGTGAGCTGTTCCATTTTTCCTCCACAGAGGACATTGTGTGTTCCTCCCAAACAATTCAACTTTGGTTTCATCAGTCCACAAAATATTTTGCCAAAACTTCTGTGGAGTGTCCAAGTGCCTTTTTGCGAACAGTTTTAGACAGCAGTGGCTTCCTCCTTGGAGTCCTCCCATGAACACCATTCTTGGCCATTGTTTTACATATAGTTGATGCGTGCACAGAGATATTGGACTGTGCCAGTGATTTCTGTAAGTCTTTAGCAGACACTCTGGTTTTTTTTTTTACCTCTCTGAGTATTCTACTCTGAACTCTTGGCGTCATCTTTGGTGAACGGCCACTCCTTGGGTGAGAAGCAACAGTGCCAAACTCTCTCCATTTGTAGACAACTTCTCTGACTGTCGATTGATGAACATCCAGTCTTTTAGTGATGGTTTTGTATCCTTTCCCAGCTTTATACAAATCCACAATTCTTGATCGCAGGTCTTCAGACAGCTCTTTTGGGCGAGCCACGGTGCACATCAGACAATGCTTCTCATCAAGACAATTCTTACCAGGTGTGTGTTTTATAGTGGGCAGGGCAGCTTTAAGCCACTCATCAGTGATTGGGCACACACCTGACTTCAATTGTTTGGTAAAAATTGGTTTCAACTGTTCTTTAAGTCTCCTTAGGCAGAGGGTTCAGTTACTTATTCCTCCCCCTTCTGTCATTGTTTGCCTATTATCCTCGTTAAAATATGAAAACCTATACATGTTTGGGTGGTTTTAGTTAAATCAGACACTGTTTTTTCATCTGTGTGATTTTGACAAAGATCAGATCACATTTGATGGTGATTTTATGCAGAAATGTGAGAAATTCCAAAAGGTTCAGATACTTTTTCATACCACTGTATAAAAGAGAACAGTTTTCTGAACAGTTTTCAAAGATCATGGCAAATTGATTGTTTGAACCAAATTCATTTGGTTTAGCCTTCATAAACCAAATCTGCAGTCATATAAATTGCAACAAAATTACACTTTAACAACTTTTCAAAATTAAACAACAGCGACATCACTCCTTCAAAACAGCCAACGTTCGCATAAATATGGAACAAGGCATAGGCGTGCATCTTTCTGCATGTTTCTATGAAAGTAGACCAGTCTTCTGCTCTGATGATCATAGTCACTAGGAAAAAACCTTGGAGTGAGTGCTTTGGGTTTGTAGTTTGTGGTGCATTTACCAGATTGTTAGCATCATAGATGATGATTTCTCCGATGGTGGCGCTGCCGGGATATGCCAGGTAAGAGTTGGAATGGCTGATGGAGAGAGCGCAGAGACCTGCAGGGAATCACTTGAGTTGAGGATATGTGTATCAAAAGCCACACCTGTGAGAATTTCTACTTGTTTGTTTGTTTGCTTTTTGTAAAAATGCGGCCTCAAATAACTATTGCCTTATTCTTCAAATAAATGATAATAAATGGACATTTTTTAAAAATGTGTTTAATTTTGTGCACTTCGGTACTGGTTAGCAAATCCACCTCACAACAAGAAGGGTCTGGGTCCGAGTCCCATTATCCCATATGGGATTTCTGTGTAGTTTGCAGGTTCACCCTGTGCTTGTGTGGGTTTCCTCGAGGAACTCCGGTTTTCATTTTGCCGTCCAAAAACATGCATATTAGGCTAATTGGCTGTTCCAAATTGCCCATTGGTGTGAATGAGTGTTTAAGTAAGTGTGTGTGGCCCTACAATGGACTGGTGCGTTGTTCAAGGAGTAGCCCTTCTTAGCCTATAGTTGGCTAAATGTCTCACAGCTCATCCATAGCCGGTCATTAATAGAGCAACACTGGCTGTGCTTTTCATGTGGAAGGGACAACAAAATCTTTCTACTCTGTCAATCAGAGCAATACTAGCCAATCAGAGGTATCTGTGACCTCATGTATTCAGAAGTCGGCGTTTGGGAATTTCCTGTGAATGAGTCACAGTATCTGAGGAAACAGCATGAGAAAAGTTCTAAATACTAAATCATGAGGACTACGATTTTATTACCCTGCACTCTCTCAATCTGCTGTGGGTCAGACACCTCTAACATGGGGGAAAACCCTCTACTGTTACCTTTGGCTCCATAACACAATAATTATACTGTGTGTTGGGAAATCTACCACATAGAGAATTTCAGACTGAGAGACTCGGGCGCTGTTGCTATGGACAGAGGTGCCAATACTTTCGAAGCTTCTGGCAACTGATTTCTTACAAATATAAATCTTATTTAGTAAAAAAGTAAATAAATAGTTAATATGAGATGTGCACAAAATCAAAACATGTTTTTTAGTGTTTACATTCTACCCAGATTTTTTGGTCTCACCTGAGGGGTTGGGTGGTGTGTTCAGAAGAGTCTTTAGAAGCTTCATGTCCTTTATGTTGTGGATGTAAATGGACTCTTCCAGACAAACCACCAGCCTCTGCCATGTGAAACACACACACACACACACACACACACACACACAAATGTAATGTGACTATAACACATTTTAAACCAAAAATAAATAATTGATAAGTATGAAATCTGGCTCTAACATCTCTAATCTTAATCCACAATTTATTTTCCAGCAACGTTTATCATTATACAGTAGACCTTTGACCATTCGCGGTTCAGCGCTCACGCCCCCACATACTTGCAGATTGGCGACAAACCCGATAGTAACTGGGACGTGATTAAAATTTAGCCAATGGCTGAGGGCTTTTGTTCCTCCCTCCTGCTGATTGGTTGCAGATAATGTGTACACCTCTTTTTTCTCCTTCGCACATGTTATCAACGTGATTGCTTGAATTGGGAATTCACGTTTTTTCGTGTGTTTTTAATGATTATTTAAGCCCTATGATGCCACTCAAACGCCCTGCATCTTCTCTAGCTTCTGGTAAGGAGCCTAAGCCCTTTATTTATTCAAAAATATTGTCACAGTACAAAATTTAAAAGTTTTTACTTAATCATTCCTACATTTTACTGCATTATTACTGTATTAATACATTCAAAATTCACTACAGACTCATTATTATTGTTCTTGTGACTCTTTTTATACTTCTGACAACTCAGCAATCTTGATATTTCTCACTATCGTGCATCTTATGGATGCTGAGTTAGCCATTATTGCTAAGTGTAATAACAAGGTAATTTCAGTTTCACTGTAATTTTCTCTCACATCCGAGGGAAACACTGGTATTCAGAACAATTCTGTATCATTTATTTTCTCTTTGCACCTTTACGTTTGCTATAAACCGTCACTATAAGCATTTATTAAACTCCAATATTGTACTAAAATCAAATCTTTACATGGTTATACTGGACTGATGATGTAGAATTACAGTGCCCCCTTATGGCCTGTTCCGAAATTATGTTTGAGTTCGGGGTTTTTGTTTTTTTCCTTCAGGCACATTCTGGGAGATTTCCTGGTCCTTGCCCTATCACACAGTTTAAAAAATACTTCTGAATCATCATGGATTCAGCTCCAGATCATGCCCAAAAATTAGTCAGTTATCTTCATAGGCCAAAGACCCACATTTAGGAAGAATTTCAACACACACACACACACACACACACACACACACACACACACACACACACACACACACATGCACACACGCAAACACAGTTAGAGGTAAAAAGCAATTTCTAGCTAGCTAAGTGGTCAACTTGTTTTCAGTTGTTTCCTTGCAACAGTCATCTCATAACTTTAGTCATTTGTTAACTATCAATGTTAGTCTTGATTTTTCTAGATATTGAACGCATGCTGACAAATAAGCAAAAACTAGCATTCTGACAGAACTATACTCATATCTTGGCCACCTGTCGGTTAAGGCGCACAGAGAGGATGGAGTTGGAGTAGCTATAGTTGCAGATTTCCGTTCCTTTCTTAAAGTGATAGACGTTCATACGTCGTGGCATCGAGTGACTGACCACCACCACCAGGCTACTGGAGAACAAACGTTCCACGATGTAGACATCTGGATTCTCTGCTAAAACACAACACAAAGCAGTTTTAGTGTATTCTACTCTATATATTTTTTGTTTGTTTGTTTGTTTTTGTTTTTTTGGGGGGTTTTTGGACTGCGACCTGTGTAGCAGATGCCTTGAATCACTCTTAAGTGATTCATGACTGGCTGACTGGCTTCCTGTACATTATTCTGTTAACTTAACAGTTATTTACTAAAGCAATCAACCACTAATGATACAGCTGTTGTTATAAAGAGTAAACGTATGCATACTTAACTACGTTGGATCATAAAGAAATAACAGACCTTATGACGCCATGAATCAGAATCAAGTACAGTGGTACCTCACTTTACGAAATTAATCCGTTCCAGCGCCTTTTTCGTAAACTGCATTTTGTGTAAATTGAATCGCATTTTACATGTAAAACGCGTGATTAGTTCCAAGGCTCCCAATACTATCCCATAAACCCTTTAAAAATTATAAAAGCATACCTTTTAAGACCTCCTTCTGCTTCAATATCGTACCGAAAGTACACGGGTTTCGGCCATATTCCTTTGCGATATCACTCGAGCCCGTTTCTTCTTCTCATTCGCACAGGAAATCACATGCGTGTGTCTGTGTGTGCGCGCACGCGCGTGTGTTGACTCAGGCTTTTAACCTTCCATAAACATTTGTAAGATTATAACTGAACAGTAAACTTATTATAAGATATTTAGATTATAAACAACAGTAACTCTGTGCTTACACGAAAAGCATCATGGTAGCTGTAGCTGCATAATAGCAAATGGAAGGGAGCTGCGTTATCCCTCCTAGTCAATGGGAGGCCAGCGGGGCAGGATGTTTGAACGACATTGATGGGAGAGCAGCTCGTGCATTGTTTGAATGGCGCGTTTGAATGTTTGAATGGTGCGTTTGAATGTTTGAATGGCGCGTTTGAATTTTTAAGATGGCGCTTTCGTAACGTGAATTTGTTTCATATCTAGAGACAAAAATTTTCGGAAAATGCGTTTCGTAACCTGCATTTTTCGTTTGGTGAAATGTTCGTAACGTGAGGTACCACTGAACAGCATTTGAATAAGGCATGCGATACAAATCACATATTTCACATATTATCATCTCTATGGCAACAAAATTTAGAAACATCTCTTGGGACTATTTAACATTCATGTAAGGAGTCTCCAGTATCAGTCCAGGATACAGTAAATAAGTATAATTTTATATGTAATAAACCAGGAAAGCCTACAGGATGCATAGTTTTTAGGTTTCTGGGTAACACAAGAAGCTTTTTTTTTGTCCCACTGATTAACTTTTTGTGTTATGTTATTCTTACCACTTTCATGAATACACTCCAGTTTATCCACGGCGGTGACAGAGAACAGTCTGTAACCTTCTTTCGTACCCACAGCCAGTGATCTAAATACATTACAAACAAAAAACAATCAATTACAGCAAATAAACAAAAAATAATTTTATGTAGCATCCACCTACCATCCATATTACATTTAAATGTTTGTGGCATGGATATTTTCTGTTTTCAAAAGGTACAGGGTGTAAGATTGAGAGGTATTAATGGAATCTAGTGGCAAGAGAGTGCATTCAACTGAAGCCGGTATGCTTCCTACTGCAGAGGAACATGATGAGGCAAGATGGTGATATAAATTATTATATATTAATGATGCACAGTATACCTTTAAAAATCTGTAGTCTTTACACTACAATTCTGGAACTTGAACCGAGATGTAACTTGAGAACAATAAAAAAGTAAAATCACTCACTGATACGTTCACTCAGTCAATGCTACTAAGGTCATGGAAAGGCTGGGGCATATCTCAGCCAATTATAGGTGAAGGCGGGCTGAATAACTCGCCAATCCATCACAGGGCGACACCCCCACACACACACACACACATTTTTAACTATTAGACCACATCTGCACCCACTTTCACTCACATCCAGGGAAAACAGGAAATTGTAAATGCTGTTCGCAAACTGAAGTACCCGGAGGAAACACACACAAGCACAGCAAGAACATGCAAACTCAACACAGAAAAGCCTTCGCCCTTTTGTTATGAGGCTAAACAGTACGCCAGCACTCCGCCCACAAAAGAAAATGAAAATTTATTACTAATAAACGTGACTGTGAGTTGTAGCTTGCAGTAACAATGATTCAGAGTGAAATACAGGGATCCCTCGCTACTTCGCACTTCAATGCATGCAGCTTCAGTGCATCACGGTTTTTTGTTAAATATTCATCGAATTAAAAAATAAGAAAATAAAGGAAGAATAGGGGAAAGTTAAGGAAAATTCCACAAAACAAACAAAAAAAAACAACCCCAAACCCCCCCATGAAAACTACTTACATTTTTATGTGAGGTGCGCATCTGAATGTGTGCACACGTATCTGTGTGTGTGCGTCTGTATGTGTGTGTATTTATATTTTATTTACATCTTATGCATTGTTTTTTAATGTTTAATTGTTATTATAAGCATTTATAGCATTGAATATGTATTTATTGCTATTATATACCAATATACAGACGCTCCTCAACTTACGAACATTCGTTTTACGAACATCTGGAGATAAGAACAGGGCTGTCGGAGGTTGAAAGTCAACGTGAAAGTGAAATGTCTGTCTTCCTTTTGGCTTTTTCCCTTTCACTTGGGAGTCGCCACAGCGAATCATCTGATTCGCACATTTAATTTGGCAGAGGTTTTTACGTCGGATGCCCTTCCTGTCACAACCCTTTTTAGCAAGGGACAGAAACACGCTGACGACTTTGCAGCTACTCTTTACGAAAGTCAGCAATGGTTCTTTTACATGCCTCTCACCATAGACAGTGACAGACATGGCCCGCCTTTGATAACCCAGTTAGCTGCACTGGGGGGGGACAGTGACAACCTTGTGGAGAGTGGGACTCGAACCCCCAACCTTTGGATCAGCGATCCAGCGCCCTATACCACTAGACCACCACTGAACGTGAAAGTGAAATAAAATTGAAAAACAAGTAGAAATAGAAATGGAATAAAATGTATAGAAAGATATATCATAAATAAATATAAGTTTGAAATATGATTAAACATTGTCCAGGAAGAGAAGTAGAACGATACATTTCTGAACTCCTGCCAAAACTTTCAAAGAAGAAACAAATTGACTCCAGTATTATAATATACTTGATAAGAATGAAACTCTCTGTAAATCTGATCAGATCCACTGTGCTGTGCTTGAGAGGAACCAGGAGTTTAAACACGGGACATAATGATATTGATAATGTACAGATGATTATGTAAAGAGAGAGAGAGAGAGAGAGAGAGAGAGAGAGAGAGAGAGAGATAGAGAGATTGTATTGAAAAAGATTGTATACAGTACAAACTCGTATAGGTTACTTATACAAGGTTTAAACATATGTACCCCTGTAAAGAATGCTCTGTAACGACTTTTGAACGAATTCATCGAACAAACGGAAGTTTGGAACCTAACTCGTTCGTAAGCTGGGGAGCGTCTGTACATGTACGTATACGTCAGTCGGGGGGTGGGGGGGGTTGATCCTACTTCACGGAATTCGGCGGTCACGGGGGGATCTTTGTCCCAATTAATCACGCAAAGTGAGGGATCCCTGTAATAATAAATGAGGTTAGAAAGACTGTTGAAATATGATACAGTAGAAGGTCCTGTTTGGGGTTGTAAGTCACAAGGCTCATGTACGGAACTCAACCGGAATGATGTGAACTTGCTTGAGTTTTAGGATATGAATTATGGTTTTATTCTTTAATTAAGCTAAGCAGCCTCCTTTGTTAGCTTTGACATGTCTTCAGTTGTTTGCCCGAGATACACAGATAAGTCCTGGATCTAAATGCCACATCTACAATCCACTTCTTTTCATCATCAAAGCACACTAATCCACTCTGTGATGGTCTGGTGAGCTGTCCAGGATGTACTCTGCCCTCACTTAGGGTCAACGGAGATGGGCGCCAGTCGCGCTGTGTCCCTAATTAGGATTAAGCAGTTTGGAAAATGAATGAAATGAATGGCACTAATCCTGAAAATAACCACTGAATTGACTGCTTATCCAACAGGCAGCGGTACAGAAACACAATTCTGCATTATACACACACTGTCTCATGGACTACCGACCTATGAACCACTGTGTAAACAAAGGCATGTAGACAAGTTGTACTAATAAATAAACCAATAGAGAAACAAATAATAAACAGGCAGAAGGTGGACAAGATGAATCAATATAAATACAGATAATGTCAGAGAGATATATGATAGATCAACAACAGCTACAGCCAGAGTCAGACGGACAGAAAGGGAATGAGACAGCAAGACAAGTTAGTCCAAAATTTCATATGTATTGGTGTTTACTTATTGGTGTTTATACTTACTCAGAGACATCTGCTTATAAATAAATACATTGATTATTGGATAGTTTAAATTGGGTCATTAGTGAAATTTGGTGGTGCCAATCTAGAGACAATAACAAAAATATTTTAAATATCATCATCCATCGAGCCATAATCTGTACCACCAGGGTCTCAAGGTCTATTGCAGGGGTTACACCAGGTGTCACCAGTCTACTACAGAGCTCCCAGTAACCCCAATGGGTGATTTATTGTAGCCGATTCAGAGTATCCCAGTGGAAATCCATGCAAGCGTGGGGGATGACATACAAACGCCGCTCTTGATTCAAATCCAGGACCAAAATCTCACAGTGAGGCAAGATGGTAACCACTGCCCAACTGTGCTCAAATGAAATGAGAGTCTAACACCACTTCGCATGGACACTCTGGGATGCTCTCTAAGCAGGTTTGTAGTGTTCTTGCAAGTCAAATGAGCCCTGGCACTCACCAACTCATCTGCACTGGCTTTTGTGCAACTCCATGAGAATTATAGGCTAAATGAGTAGACCTCAAGACAATATCTACATCCTGTAGAACTTGCTGAACATCTAGGTCACCCTTTGCCTCCATGTTCTCAGGGACTAAAGAAGACTGCTCGAATAAGGGCTCTTTTTATCTTTTCTGCCCAAGCTTATGAGCCAAGGTATGGTTAAGATGGTCGTTGTTAATCCTCAAACCTGGCACCTAGAGGCGAGTGTGTCAGCAACAATGTCTGAACACTGCCTGAGGCCCATAAGTTATCATCACATTGAGATTCAGAGGCCAATCAGCCATGGTGATGAGGGGTTCCACGGTGGTGAGGGATTGTCAAACAAAATGGACTTAATCCATGAATAGGTAAAAACACCCTTTCTGATAGAATGACCTAAAAATTGATCTGCTTTGATTATTAACCCATATGGAAGGCATACAGGGATCCCTCGCTACTTCACACTTCAATTCATGTGGCTTCAGTGCATCGCGATTTTTCTTAAAAAATATTAATCAAATTAAAAAATAAGGAAATTAAGGAAGAATAGGGGGGAAAGTTAAGGAAAATGCCACAAAAACAAGGCTAATTATGCAAAAAAAAAAAAACCCCATCAAAACTACTTACATTTTTATGTGAGGTGTGCATCTGTGTGCGTGCGTGCGTGTCTGTATGTGTGTATTTATATTTTATTTACATCTTATGCATTATTTTTGAACGTTTAGTTGTTATTATAAGCATTTATAGCGTCGAAGATGTATTTATTGACATCATATACACATATACATGTACATACAGTAGGCCCTTGACATTTGCGGGGGTACGGTTCCGGGCCTTCCCACGAATCGAGATAATCCGCAAGTTCTGTACACGGAAGTAAAACCCCATGTATGACATCACATACACGAATGAGCAGCCGTATGCTTCTTAAACACATTCTACAGACAGTCTTACTCATTAATTAATTTTTATTTTTATTATTAATGTAGTAAAATAAAGTCATGATTAAGAAAAACTTTTCAATTTTGTACTATGATATTTAGTAACAAAATATATAAACATAATACAGCATATACTGTTGTAAAGCACTCGTTTTAAAGTCTTTTTCAATTATTATTCCAGTACAGTACCGAAGTTAATTCTAAGAATGTGTGTGCATGAGATTTTATGTTCTGTAGCATGTTTAACAAACGATACCAAAAGGATAAACTTTATTACACTTCATGTGCTTTTACATTGAACTTGGAGTGACGTCTTGGAGTGACGTGTCCAAGATGGCGCTGCCTAGAGGGCAACGTTGCGGAGTTCTCCGAGTCAAATTGTTTTTGTTCATTTTAATTTGTTTTATTTGTTTGTTCATGTTTCGCACTATGCTTGTCTATGATCGGTCGACCCTACTACAGCTATGAGCAGCTTCAGCTTCGGGCAACTAAGCATGCAACAACTCCTATCGTGAGCTGCTATGCTATGCTATGTTATGCTATCATTAAGCCCAGGCGGAGTTCTCAGATTCTCCGGCACTTGGTTAGCACTTCCGGCCATACTGCTTTAAAATGTTCAGTCCCTACGAAACAAGATGGACGAGCTTCATGCTCAGATTTCAGCGCAGAGGGATCTACAGGACTGTGTTTCTGTGAACCATGGCTCGAGGAGAGTGCACCCGATAAGATGAACAAACAAAACAACAAATAAAACTAATTAAAACGAACAATAGCATGCTAGCTCTGCTTAGTTATACACGCCCGAAGATACTCCGATCTTATCGCTGTAGTACAGTCGACCCGTCGTAGATGAGCATAGTGCAAAACATGAACAAACAGAACAACAAATAAAACCGCGACGTCGCCCTCTGGGCAGCACCATCTTGGAGACGTCACTCCAATTTCAATGTAAAAGGACATGAAGAGTACTGTAATAAAGTTTATCCTTTTGGTATTGTTTGTTAAACATACTACAGAACATAAAATCTCACGCATAAACATGAACTTAGGTACTGTACTGGAATAATAATTGAAAAAGATTTGAATACAACAGTTCAGAGAAAACCGTTGTTTCTCAGGACAAAGTCTTATTTCTTCAGAAGAGACATCCAGCGTTTTCTATCGCTTAGCCAGAGAAGACGCACAGCGTTTGAGTGGTATCATAGCTTAGGTATCATAGTGGTATCATAGCTTAACTGCTAATTAAAACACACAAAAAAGAGGCTCATTGACAACTTGTGCGTGAATGAGGGAAAAGGGGCGGGACATCAGCTCAACCAATCAGGAGAAAGGAGGGCAGCCATTGGCTGAATTTGAATCACGTGCCGGTTGAGCGTCAAACCGTCGGTGCAAAACCGCGAATAGTCAAGGGCATACTGTATACGTTAGTCAGGGGGGGGTTGATCCTACTTCGTGTAATTCAGCGGTCGCAAGAAGATTTCGATCCCAATTAACTGCAGAAAGTGAGGGATCCCTGCACAGTACACTGCAGTTCTAGGTGCCTGAGGAACCATTTTCGCTGTAGGCGGTAGAGGAAACTGCAGTAATTAACATGTTTACATGTTGTTCAAGTCCACATCTGTTTCACTGCCTCTTTGTTCCTCTCCAAAAATCCCCACATAACGCTGCTTTGTCATCAGCAGCATTGCATTGCAAATAAATTACAAGTTACACCACAGTGCATGTGTGTGTGTGTGTGTGTGTGTATAAAGATATCCAATGTAACCAAGCAATCCTACATCCCGATTACACTCCCAAAGCCTGATAGATCAGCACAACACGCTAGCTCTGTCACATTCCAATCAATCAACAGCAGGTTGCAAGCCTGTACATCTGCGACTCATTAACTTTTAATGTTATGTGTAATGCGATGTAATGCATCAGCAAAATATGTAATCACATAAAGAAATTACCAAATTAGGTAACACGTGCATCACGAGTTAAGGACAGAAGAGCTCGTCAGCACGAATCCTGGCGAAGAATTAATTGTGCTTTGAGGACTTTATTACCTCCACCAATGAGGTTATGTTTCTGGCAACATCTGTTTGTTGTCATCATTACCCAAACAGTTATGAACTGATTTTCATGAAATTCTCAGGGAAGATGGAGAATGTGTCAAGGAATAAATTAATTTTCTGTTTACCTCCACCAAGGCGCTTATAAAGAAGAGAGACTGTCAACTGTTCATTGGTGAAGGTTTGTACTCTCTGGGTGCTTCTAGTTATTTAGCTATGTACTTATTACTGCAGTTACTCTCGTTCATTCATTTGTTCATTTTCGAAGTCTCTTAATCTTGAATTAGGGTCAGTGGGAGGCTGGCGCCCGTCTCAACCAACTCTGGGCAAAGACAGGGTTCACCCCGAACAGCTCGCCAGACCATTGCAGGGCTAAAACACAACCATTCACACTCATTCTCACAACTAGGGATGATTTGGAACAGGCAATTAGCATGCTGTGCATGTTCTTGGACTGTGGGAAGAAACCTGAGGAAACCCAACACCTTTATATTGCTGGCTCACTACTAGTATTACAGTGGCACCTCACCTTACAATAGTCCCAGCAAACGAAAAATTCAGGTTACGAACAACATTTTCCAAAAATTTTTGTCTCTGTATACGAAACAAGTTCTCCTTACGATATGCGCCAAACGCGCCATTCAAACATTTAAACGCACCATTCAAACATGCCAATCAAACATTCAAACAATGCACGGGCTGCTCTCCCATTGACTATCTCCAAACATCCCGCCCCGCTGACCTCTTATTGGCTAGGAGGGATGACGCAGCTCCCTCCCATTGGCTATTATGGAGCTGCATCTCCCATAATGCTTTTTATGTAAAGGACAGAGTTACTGTTGTTTCATGAATTTTTTGAGTGTGCTCATTGCAACTTTCTTTTTTGACTCAGGCTTTTAACCTTCCATAAACATTTGTAAGATTATAACTCTGCTAAGAAGACATGGTCAACACACGCACGCACACACACACACGCACGCACGCTCACACACACACACACACACACACACACACACACACACACGTGATTTCCAGTGCGAGTGAGAAGAAGAAGCGGGCTCGTGGCATGTGGTTGAGTGATATCACAAAGGAATATGGCCAAATCCGTCTACCATCGGTACGATAGTGAACCAGAATGAAGTCTTAAAAGATATGCTTTTATAATTTTTAAAGGGTTTAGGGGTAGTATTGGGGGCCTTGGAACGAATCACATGTTTTACATGTACAATGCGAGTCAATTTACGAAAAATTCAGGTGAAGAAAAAGGCTCTGGAACGGATTCATTTCGTAAGGTGAGGTACCACTGTACTAGGATAAGTTTGTGTGCAATTGACATTGACCTAATTTTCAAGGTCACAGGACAAAACTGTATATTAGGTTTCCAGACATGTACTTGCCAAGTGCTGAAGCCAGGGCTTTCAAACTTGCTTTGGTTGTTCTATATTGGCATATTACAAATTGACCCTTTCAGCGGAAGCATCCGGTCCCCTGTGGTCTATTTTTTTTTCCCTTGAGATGGCATGGTGGTGTAGTGGTTAGCATTGTTGCCTCGCAGTGAGAAGGTTCAACATTCTGAATTTAACCTGCTGGTTGACTGGGGCCTTTCTGTCTGTTGGTCCTGAGTGGTTTGCTAGGTCATGGTGACTCAGTGGTTTTGCAATGTTGCCTCACAGTGACAAGTTCCTGAGTTTGAATCTTGGCCAGGGGGCCTTTCTGTGTATCTCTCCTCATGCTTACGTGAGTTTCCTCCAGGTACCTTGCACGGTCAAAGGCATGCACAAGTCTAAACTGCTCATAAGTATGAATGGTTGTTTGTGTGTTTGTGTTAGTGCTGTCAGTGACTGGTGATCTGTTCCAGGTTGTACACAACTTCTCACTTGAAGCCCTGTGATCTCCTGCGACACTCGGTATGATGGTTGGTTTACACAAGGAATGAGTTTTACCTGGACATTGCCTAGATGTTTCAAAAGTGTATAACATGGTGTAATTTATAGAACGAATAAATCCTACTAGAGTTTTGGGAAGGCTGTAGCCAATCTCAGCCAACACCGGGTGAAGGCATGGTACACATATCCTAAACAACTCTACAGACCATCGCAGGGCCAACACACATACAACCATTCTCACTCACAACGAGGGGCAATCTGGATCAGACTTTAAGGTGTACTATTCCTTCTCAAAAAATTAGCATATTGGGATCAAGTTCATTATTTTCTGTAATGTATTGATAAAAATTAAACTTTCATATATTTTAGATTCATTGCACACCAACTGAAATATTTCAGGTCTTTTATTGTTTTAATACTAATGGATTTTGGCATACAGCTCATGAAAACCCAAAATTCCTATCTCGAAAAATTAGCATATCATGTGTCAGGTAGTCTAAACGAGCTATTAACCTAATCATCTGAACCAACCAACTGTAAACACCTGCAAAAGATTCCTGAGGCTTTTAAAAACTCTCAGTCTGGTTCATTACTCAAAACCGCAATCATGGGTAAGACTGCCGACCTGACTGCTGTCCAGAAGGCCATCATTGACACCCTCAAGCAAGAGGGTAAGACACAGAAAGAAATCTCTGAGCGAACAGACTGTTCCCAGAGTGCTGTATCAAGCCACCTCAGTGGGACGTCAGTGAGAAGGAAAAAGTGTGGCAGAAAATGCTGCACAACCAGAAGAGGTGACCGGACCCTGAGGAAGATTGTGGAGAAGGGCCGATTCCAGACCTTGGGGGACCTGTGGAAGCAGTGGACTGGGCTACAGGTGCCGCATTCCCCAGATCAAGCCACTTTTGAAGCAGAAACAGCGGCAGAAGCGGCTGACCTGGGCTACAGAGAAGCAGCACTGGACTGTTGCTCAGTGGTCCAAAGTACTTTTTTCGGATGAAAACAAATTTTGCATGTCATTCAGAAATCAAGGTGCCAGAGTCTGGAGGAAGACTGGGGAGAAGGAAATGCCAAAATGCCTGAAGTCCAGTGTCAAGTACCCACAGTCAGTGATGGTCTGGGGTGCCATGTCAGCTGCTGGTGTTGGTCCACTGTGTTTTATCAAGGGCAGGGTCAATGCAGCTCGCTATCAGGAGATTTTGGAGCACTTCATGCTTCCATCTGCTGAAAAGCTACGACCTGGCACCTGCTCACAGTGCCAAAACCACTGCTAAATGCTTTACTGACCATGGTATTAGTGTACTTAATTGGCCTGCCAACTCTCCTGACCTGAACCCCATAGAGAATCTGTGGGATATTGTGAAGAGAAAGTTGAGAGACACCAGACCCAACACTCTGGATGAGCTTAAGGCCACTATCAAAGCATCCTGGGCCTCCATAACACCTCAGCAGTGCCACAGGCTGATTGCCTCCATGCCACGCCACATTGAAGCAGTCATTTCTGCAAAAGGATTCCCGACCAAGTATTGAGTGCAGAACTGAACATAATTATTTGAAGGTTGACTTTTTTTGTATTAAAAGCACTTTTTTTTCAATTGGTCGGATGAAATATGCTAATTTTTTGAGATAGGGATTTTTGGTTTTCATGAGCTGGATGCCAAAATCATCAGTATTAAAACAATAAAAGACATGAAATATTTCAGTTGGGGTGCAATGAATCTAAAGTATATGAAAGTTTCATTTTTTTATCAGTACATTACAGAAAATAATGAACTTTATCACAATATGCTAATTCTTTGAGAAGGACTAGTATGTCTAGGAGGAGACATATGAAACCCATGCAATCACAGGGGGAACATGCAAACTCCATACAGAAACGCCTTTGCCAAGCCCAAGACGCAAACTTAGGACATTCTTGCCATGAATCAGGTGTGCTAACCACCACTCCACCATGTCACACAATTCAGATCTTGTGCATTAAATTCTTTTAAAATGTTCATTAATTCAGCAGGATGTGTTTTAAGAGACAGCAAATTGAAGGTGTTATACATCAATGCAGTACAGACGCTCCCCGATTTACCTTTTTAATTGGTTCCGGCTGGCCGAACGCAAGTTGAAAGTGAACGTAAGTTGTTACAGTGACGTATGACATGTGATGCTCATACTGTCCTATACATCCATAAATACCATTACCGTATCTCATAAAACACCCCTAAATCAATTATTATAAACATAACATTGTAAAATAATATCAACATTAATTTCAAATAAGTCACTTATTTATACCAAGTTACTTTACATGAAGTTTAAAACAGCCAATCAACGCATACAATATGTGAGGCGCTCAATACCGAAAGTAGTGTACTTGCGAAAGTAGTGTACTTGCTGTGGGTTATACGGACTTCCAGTCTTTCAAGTGCAAAAGGGTGCCGTTGAACTTGTTGAGAACACAGCCTGCACTGATGTGAATCCCAGGAAAGCGGAGAGTTCTTTCTTTTGTGTAAGTAAGTAAACTTTATTCAAGAGATGCATACAAAGAACAAGTACAAATCCTAATGAATATTAATATAAAAATAAGTATACACTCTTAGGATTCTGCTAAAAGATAAAAAATATCTGTAATTGTTCTGTAATTTGTGGATTCGAGTTTTCATTCATTTTACAACTCTTTGCTTAACTGAGTATGTATGGTAGATTGTGCCGATCTGAGCAGATAGTTAATTCATCTCTGTGTATGAGACTTGCACCCATGCTAGTAGGCTTACACTTCTGACCAATCATATTTGCTTAGGGTTACAAAAGTCCGCAAAACAGTGTAAACACAAAGAGCACAGTGACGACGTCGTAACACAAGAGTAACACGCTATATAACTGATACATATATATATATATATATATATATATATATATATATATATATATACATACATACATATATACTCATTCTGTAGTTTGTAAACAATGAATGCAGCGTCATTGCGTCATTATGTCAGCGTACTACGTAGGTACGTCTAAACTCAAAATTTGACCTTTTTTTGGGGGAAAAAAACGTAACGTAAGTCGGTGATCGTCTGTATTACGGATAAATACAGTAGTGACACCAGGATCCAACATGCCTGGAACATTCCATAAATAGCACCAAAACATTAAAAAGCCCCCAGGTGGGTATTAATGGCAGCCTGTCGAGCTGGACACAGCTAAATGCTTTTGTTCTGTAAATGTAGTACACTAAAGGTCAGACATGGTGAGGGACAGTAACAAATTCTGCAGCCATATTAGTTATATGTTAGTAATAAAAGGTTTTTTTTTATACCCATGTAGCATAGCAGTCTGTCTGTCTTCCTTTCGGCTTTTTCCCTTTCACTCTGGAGTCGCCACAGCGAATCATCTGATTCGCACGTTTGATTTGGCAGAGGTTTTTACGTCGGATGCCCTTCCTGTCACAACCCTTTTTAGCAAGGGACAGAAACACGCTGACGACTTTGCAGCCTACCCTTTACGAAAGTCAGCAATGGTTCTTTTACATGAACCTCTCACCATAGACAGTGAGAGACATGGCCCGCCTTTGATAACCCAGTTAGCTGCACTGGGGGCCATGTAGCATAACAGTGCGGACCACATTTCAACAATATGGATTTCCTTCATTCATTGTTCATTTTCTGTAACCGCTTAATCCTAATCATGGTCACGGGAAGGCTGGCGCCCATCCCAGCCGACTCTGGGCGAGGGCAGAGTACACCCTGGACGGCTCACCAGGCCATCGCAGGGCGGAAACACCTTGACGGCTATGCAAATGGTTCTTTTACATGAACCTCTCACCATAGACAGTGAGTGACATGGCCGGCTTTTGATAACCCAGTTAGTGCACTGGGGGGACAGTGACAACCCGTGGAGAGTGGGGCTTGTACCCCCAACCTTAGGATCAGTGATCCAGAACCATTACCAACAGGCCACCACTGCCTCCCACAATATGGATTCAATTAAAAAAAAAAAAAAAAAAAAAGGTCAGTGCATGTATTCAGCTATGTGTTTTTATACTGCTGTTTATATTATGCTTTATAATTAAACCTACGGATTGTAATAAACATAAACAATATCAGTGAATATAATATGCTATTAGATAAAACCCAGACCTGTCGTTTTAGATCAAACTATTTACTAAAGATGTCTTGTGTGATGTTCATGTGGCTGAATGATGAAGGATAATGAAGATGAAGATGATGATGATGATGATGATGGTGTTGGAAATGCTTACGTGGAGTCCTGGTTAAAGGAGGCGCAGCGCAGCACCGGGCCGCGGGCTCCCCCGCCTCCATCTCCGCTTTCCATGCCGAACTCCGGCGACCTCCTCCCGGCCCCGCCTTCACCGGAGCCCCCGGATCCTCCGCTGTAGCCGACTCACACTTCAGAAGCTCTACCGAAATAAACAAGGAAACATGAACACGTCCATCCGGGGACTCCTAACTCGTTTGTTAGCGCTCGGGTCACGTTAACACACGCGTAATAAACACAACGCGACGTTTAAATGGTGATTTTCAGGAAGATAACAGACCCGTAATGATCCCAGCAGCAGCAAAACAAACACAGCTGATGGTCCTTGCGTCACAGCAGCGGACGTCACGTGGTGGATGAGCTTGAAGCGAACTGCTGCTGGTTATCGGATTGGTCAGCCGGATAAGAAGGATGCTGATTGGTTGTATTTGCGGAAATGAACATGGGTATTACACTGGTGTTGCAGCAATAAGGGATCTGCTGTTAATGACTAAGATAGATGGACCTTTTTATGGAGTTTGTTTTATTGATCAGCAGAATTTGGTTTGATCAAAAGTATTTAGAATTAAAAATAAGTTTTTGTTTTTGTGAATTAGTTGCTCTGATCAACACTCCAACACAGCACGTGACTGCAATGCACCTTTATGCAGGTATTCAACCATTAAAAAAAACACAAGATGGAGGATTAAAGGATGTGTATAGATGTGTTCCAATAGGCTCATGCAATGGTCATGTTATCAGGCATCGCCCCTGGTTACGAAGAGACAGCCATGCTTGGGCCCACACTATAGATCATGCTGCCCAATGCAGACAAACACAATGGGGCTTTGGCAGTATTTTCCAAAACCGCCTGCCCCTGCACAGTACTGCAGCCATGTCGTTTGGCGGTTAGCACGTCTGCCTCATATCAAGAAGGTCCTGGGTTCGAGTCCCAGGCTCAGGTGTTTCTGTGCTGATGCTACGTTGCATGCGCCTCCCATTTTTGTGTGTGTGTGGGGGGGTTTCCTGCAGGTCCTCAGGTCGCTTCCCACAGTCCCAAGGCATGTACATGACACTATTTGACTGTTCCAACTCGTTTCTACATGCAAGCCACTGTACTGACCTAATATTAGAAGTAAATATACAGGGATCCCTCACTAATTCGCGCTTCAATTCATGCGGCTTCAGTGCGTTGCGGTTTTTAAAAAATAAATAAATATTAATAGAATTTAAAAATCAGGAAATTAAGGAAGAATTGGGGAAAAGTGAAGGAAAATGACATAAAAACATGTCCAGTTATGCAAAAAAAAAAACCCGAAAGCAACAAAAAACATCCCGCATCTGCGCGTGTGCGTGTGTGTATGTGTGTCATCTTCTTCTCATGCAATACCATCTGTATGTGTATTTATATTTTATTTATATCTTGTTATTTTTTGAATGCTGAATTGTTATTATAAGCATTTGTATCGTTGAATATGTATTTATTGATATTACATCCACAAAAACATGTACGTATTCGTCAGTTGGTGGGTGATCCTACTTTGCGGATTTCGATGGTCACGTGGGGATCTCGGTCCCAATTAACCGCGGAAAGTGAGGGATCCCTGTATTTTCCTGTTGCAATGCATTTCATTTTCACCTTAGTGAAATGTAATCACTGTCCGATCCAATCACAGCTCAGAGCTGTGTTCAGGGGCGTGGTTGTAAGAGGAAGGGAAGGAAGTGCATCATTACGAATCTATTCTTTTCTCGAGGAGGTGGTAAAGGCCACATGAATGTGCGGCTGAAAGGTTCTTATTCGTTACATTTTCAGGGAACAAAAACACAATAAAGAATAATCACAATTTATTTTTTAACAAATTATTGTTTTATTTAATATGACAGGAAAAATATCTTTAAAAAAAAAAAGTCAATCAATTTTAAATTCTTTTTTAAATTTGGGTACGAAAATCTGTGAGTCCATAATATTACACTTCAGAATGAGTCTCCCTTTTGTCTGAGTAGTTACACAGTTATTACAGAAATAAAAATTGGCATCATATTTTCAAATACTGCAGCAAAACATTGGCTCTTTGGTGTGGCGTGGCGTGGCGTGGTTTTGCGTACTGTGGCATGGCGTGGACATCAGCGAGGTCATCAACCTTTCATGTTTCATTAGTGAATTCAGGACTGTAAAAAAATAATAATTCAGATGAAATAGAAAACTTTACATCAGTAAATACATCAAAAGTGTTTATCACTTGCATGTTCATTCATTCATTCATTCACTGAACTCATTACTAGGGACATGAGGATCTCAGTCAAATCTGGGAAAAGGCAGGTTACATTCTGTCCATCGCAGGGCCAAAACACACACCCAAAATTCACACCCACTCTCACACTTAGAGATGATTTGGAACATCCAAGCTTGAATAGATGGATACAAGGACAGGCAAAAACATGTTGAGTCTAGTACCTGTGAGCAGTGACAATAAAGAATAATGACTGTGGATATGCAGTACCTTAAATTCCCACAGCACCATGGCTCCATCCAGACTGACACTACTGAACTTTTCCACATTGGACCTATCTCCCTCCACCACACACAGCTGGCTGCAGGTCAAACAGGTCAGCATTAATATTAAATGTGATGTTCCATATCATTTTAAGTTGTATGCTCAAGTACAGTATATATATATATATATATATTTGTGTGTGTGTGTGTGTGTGTGTGTGTGTGTGTGTGCGTGTGCGCGTGTGTGTGTACACTTTATAAAGTTAAGAATTGAATGAAGCATGCATTCGGCTTTCTTTCCCTACGTGATACTGTTCTGGTGGAGAGTGTCCAGCTCATTGTCCTCCTCATCGGTCATAGCCTTTTTGTCCAGATTGCGGAAGTGCTGCATGGCCGACATGCTGTTTTTGGACGTCTGCTTGACGATGCCCAACTTTTTCACAAACTCCAGCTTACCTGGTTCCTTGTAGGAGAACTGGTAGGGACAGCAGTCATGACCCTTCAACATACAGAAGAGAACCAACCGCCATGAGACAACACTACAGTCCAGCCAAGCCTTCAAACACCTTCTGATACGTCTATCTAATAGTCTGTTTGTCTCTATCTATCTATCTATCTATCTGTCTGTCTGCCTGTCTGTCTGTCTGTCTGTCTGTCTGTCGGTCGGTCGGTCGGTCGGTTGGTCTGTCTGTCTGTCCTAATTAATATTAACACACAGACTTACTGCATGTATGCTCCAGGTCTCGTTGGTCTGTCTGTCTGTCTGTCTGTCTGTCTGTCTGTCTGCCTGTCCTAACTAATACTAACACACAGACTTACTACATGTATATTCTTGGTCTGTCTGTCTGTCTGTCTGTCTGTCTGTCTATCTATCTATCTATCTATCTATCTATCTATCTATCTATCTATCTATCTGTGTGTCTGTCTGTCTGTCTGTCTGTCTGTCCTGACTAATACTAACACACAGAATTACGGCATGTATACTCTTGGTCTCATTGGTCTGTCTGTCTGTCTGTCTGTCTATCTAGCTGTCTGTCTGTCTGTCTGTCTGTCTGTCTGTCCTAATTAATATTAATACACAGACTAACTGCATGTGTGCTCCAGGTCTCGTGGGTCTGTCTGTCTGTCTGTCTGTCTGTCCTAACTAATACTAACACACAGACTTACTGCATGTATACTCTTGGTCTCATTGGTCTGTCTGTCTGTCTGTCTGTCTGTCTGTGTATCTATCTAGCTATCTATCTATCTGTCTGTCTGTCTGTCTGTCTGTCTGTCTGTCCTAATTAATACGAACACACAGACTTACTGCATGTATACTCTTGGTCTCATTGGTCTGTCTGTCTGTCTATCTATCTATCTATCTACCTGTCTGTCTCTCTGTCTGTCTGTCTGTCTGTCTGTCTGTCCTAATTGAATAACACAGAGACTTACCGCAGCAACGATTTCCGTCTCATTGATGTACAGCACACTGAGCAGTGGGAGATATTCTGTTGTCAGCTTTGTAATCCTGCATAATACATTTAGTACACACAAATAATAATTAGAATCTCAGCAATGACAGCTAAAAGATAATAAGGACCTTTATGGTTAACTGTGATTTTATTTTTTATGTTATCCAGACTGTATATTCACTCTAACTGTGTTAAATCAACCACATGTTACACATATCTCTCGAAGCTTAAAATACGAGGATACTTCTTAGAGGGAGGTATAATTTAGAAATGTACTTAAGATAAGTGCAATAAAGGTAATAATGATCTGTGTGGGGCAGTGGTGGCCCGGTGGTAAGGTGCAGGATCACAACAGTGGCGGCCCGCTGGTAAGGTGCTGGATGACTAATCACCAGGTTGGAGGTTCACACCCCACTGTCAACAGATGTCACTCCTGTCCCCGCAGTGCAGCTAACTGGGTTATCAAATACCGCCCTTGTTTCTCACTGTATATTGTGAGCGGCATATAAAAGAACCATTGCTGAGTAGGCGTGTTTCTGCCTTGCAAAGGCCCGGCGATCTGTCCAGGGTGTACACTAATCTCACCCAGAGTCAGTTGAGATCGTCGTCAGCGACCCTAATTACAAATAATTGGCTAAGAAAATGAATGAATGCATGAAAGAATGATCTGTGTGGATGAGGTGTGTTCAGGTGTTTACTCTTTGCCCTGTGTGGCATCAGCGACGCTGATGGAGCTGTTGTGGCTGACCCAGGATAAGGTGTCCCCGGATGGAGAGAAGGCAACACTGTGCACCCAGCCACCACAGTCTTTATGCTCCAGAAGTATCTCTCCAAAAGGCATCTTCGCTCCCCATGGTGTCGGGCCGGGCTTGTCCTCGATTTCCTTGATGTATGCAGAGAAAATCCTGTGAAATCAGAAATAAAGGTAATCAAGCTAAAACAAACATGAGTGAAGGCCTATAGGTGTAAAAAGAAGACTTCGGTGGTTATCCCATGACCCTACCCCCATAGAAAACCCAGAAAGGCAGTCATGTCACCAATAAAAAAGATTTAATATTATTAATAACAAAGCCATAATACAAAAAATAATTGTTCATACACCTCCAGTCAGACTCGCAACACAGAATCAAAAACACAAGCCGACCCAGGTAGGCCGAACCAGCTCTAAATGATTTATAATCCCATTATTACTGTGATGAGCATGTGTATAAATATAAATATGAAAATAATGGATGTATAGGTCGAGTTAGTGGGCTGTAAAGAGAGACACATGGTATTACTCAGCTGTTTTTGGGTCACTGTTGTTTTGCCTGCATGGTCTAATTAGGTCTGGAACTTTCCATTAGGGAAACTTCCAGCATAGACATAGATAACATGCGCCCTGGTGGTGGGTCAGGTGATGTGGAATTTTCCAGAATGGAACTTTCTGGAACTTTAGGCAGTCTATATTAAGGTCCTGTTGCCCAGGTCTCTTCAGCTGACACAGATCACCTGACGGGTCTCTTCGGCATGAAACTCATTGCGGCGGATCATCTCATCCATCTCATCCATCATGGAACATGCGTCAACCAAGATTCGTTGTTCAGGACTTCATCGTCAAAGTCCATCATCCATGTTTACCCACAGCCCACGCGAGGATGTTCATCATTTGTTTCTTTCAACACGCGGGATTCCAAGCCTTTTCCCGCCAGCACGCGCGCCGTCTCTAAATTTACCAGACTACAGCTGCTTGGTGACTATGGGACCCTTTGATTAATTTGTATTTTGTTTAGCTCTAAGATGTAAGTTATTGTTTTGTCTTATTTTGTTCATATTATTAAATTGTATATAGGTTATATCGTGGTCTGTCGTGCTTTGCTGGTTTCACGGGGCAATTTCCATCTTCTAAATTCCATACGTAACAAAATTGGGGGCTCATCCGGGATCGAATCCATTTGGCATACGTATCATTACCCAGAAGTCACCCAAAAGAAAATTTCATCTAGTTCCCCTAAAGGTTACTCAGGGCATTTCTGTGAGGAGTTTGCACGTTCTCACAGTGCTTGTGTGGGTTTCTTCTAGGTAATCCGATTTCCTCCCAAGGTCCAAACACTTGCAACACGGGGCTAATTGGGTGTTCCAAATCAGCCCTAGGTGAGACTGTTCATCAGTTCATTTTCTGTAACCGCTTAATTCTAATTAGGGTTGTGAAGAGGCTGGAGCCCATCCCAGTCGACTCCGGGCGAGAGCAGAGTACACCCTGGACAACTCACCAGGCCATCACAGGGCAGAAACATGCTGACGACTATGCAGCTACTCTTGTCGAAAGTCAGCGATGGTTCCTTCGCATGCCTCACATCATAGACAGTGAGAGACATGGCTGGCCTTTGATAACCCAGTTAGCTGCACCGGGGGGGGGGGACAGTGACAACCTTGTGGAGAGTGGGAGTCGAACCCCCAACCTTAGAATCAGCGATCCAGCGCCCTATACCACCAGGCCACCACTGCCCTTAGGTGAGACTGTGAACAGTTATATGTATGTTGTCCATACAATGCTCTGGCAACTCATTGAGAGTGTACCCCATCTATACCCATTGTCAGCTGAGATGGGCACTAGCCTTCCTGCAACCCTAATTATGATTAAGGCATTTGAACGAATAAATGTTTTGGGAAAGTGCATCGATCAGGGGCTTCAGCATAAAATGCCAGAAATCATCTCAGTGTACATACACAACATTCAAGGGGTAAATCAGGGAAATTTAGAAACCAAGGAACCATGTCATCACGTTCAGTACGGGAACAATTCCATGTGGCGAGTAAGGGACCTGAAAAAATGGGTTCCGTACGGGTTCGTAGGTTCTTTAATGGACTCATATAACATGAACACATGAATTTATATTACATGTTAGATGTTTTGGAGACAAAGTCAGAGAGGCTAGATTGAGATGGTTTGGACATGTACAGAGGAGGGATAGTGAGTATATTGGTAGTAGGATGCTGAGGTTGGAACTACCAGGCAAAAGGCCCAGAGGAAGACCAAAGAGAAGATTTATGGATGCGGTGAAGGCGGACATGAAGGTCGTTGGAGTAAGAGTAGAAGATGCAGAGGATAGGGAGAGATGGAGGCAGATCATTTGTGGCTGAAGGGAACAGCCGAAAGGAAAAGAAGAAGAAGAAGACATGAATTTATATCCCATTAGTAACCCAACGTGAACTCACATAGGGGACCCATCTGGGTTTGCAAAAGTGGGATGCACTTAATTAACCCATGGGCCCAAAATGGACATCTTAACTGGGGCCCATGCCCACTTGGTGTCCATGTCGCCCAATTATAACCCAAATGGATCGCATATACACATGACTGAAGTTGACATGGGGCCATTTACTATCTACATGGATTCCACAT
>CM045738.1:9884796-9959796 GCA_024760905.1 Plotosus lineatus | reverse complement strand
GGGTCTTGTTCACGAGTGAGGGAAGGATGGAGCGAGAGATCGACAGACAGATCGCTGCAGCCTCTGCTGTTAAGCGGTGCCTGTATCAGTCCGTCGTGGTGAAGAAGGAGCTGAACCGCAAGGCTCAGCTCTCAATTTACCAGTCGAGCTACGTTCCAACCCTCACCTATGGTCACGAGCTTTGGGTAGTGACCGAAAGAACAAGATCACGGATACAAGCGGCTGAAATGAGCTTCCTTCGCCGGGTGCCGGGGTTCTCCCTTAGAGGTAAGGTGAGAAGCTCTACCATCCGGGGGATCCGCTGCTCCTCCGCATTGAGAGAGGCCAGATGAGGTGGCTCGGGCATCTGGTCAGAATGTCTCCCGGACGCCTCCCTGGTGTGGTGTTTCGGGCATGTCCAACCGGGAAGAGACCCCGGGGTCGACCTAGAACACGCTGGAGGGACTATGTCTCTCGGCTTGTCTGGGACTGCCTCGGTGTCCCCCCCAGGAGAGTTGGAGGAGGTGGCTGGGGAGAGGGACGTCTGGATCTCTTTGCTTAGGTTGCTGCCCCCGCGACCCGACCCCGGACTATGAGGAAGACGATGATGATGATGAGATAGACTTCTGGAAGCGGTGAGGGACAGATAGGAAACCATATGCATACTTTCAAATGGCATACTGTACAATAGTCACATTTCACAGTAGGTGACCCTGAAAGATCAATATGTTCAGAGGATTTTGAGTGCTGATGACACAAATAACATAATGGATAGAGTGTCCAAATGCTACATTAGTAATATATCAACCACAGCCGAGTCAATACTCTCATTGGCTATACAGTGCGATAATGGAAACCTGGTGGGTCGTAAGTCCTCACCCAAGATTTGCCTGATGGCCATTGACTCACTTGGAGCTCATCTGCCCTTTGACAGATCTTTTACTTTGTCCTGCTGGGTGCCGTTCCACCTTCCTCGCCAGCTCAAAACTGGGAGGGGATCCCATTTAATTGCCAAACACCTGACCATGCAGCGGGTTTTACTGGGTCACAATTTTACCGGTGGGCAGAGCGAACTCTGAGCAACATAACCGTACAGCAGTAGAAATACAGGGTCTATTTGTTTCACCTTAAACTCTATGCGTGACAATCCTTTATAAAAATAATGTAAAGTAGTGGTTACGTTTATGGATAGTACCGCACTGATGCTGACACTGTCTGTAGTCTTGGTATGAGTGCACAGATAAGGCTTGTGTTGGGGTTTTGAACACTGTGTTAAACATTTACTGCACTTTATTACACATTCCTCAGGTACAGGTAGAAAGTAGTCGATCGTTACTCATGTACACTGTTACTTATTCACTATGTGCTTTGTTAGTTATCTTAATGCCTTTACCCTGACAGATCTTATCACAGAACTGCTGTTTTTTTTTTGTGGCACTGAAGGTGTTTCCATCCTGAACAACAACAGAACTGCAGCTTAGCTTTGTCTCCTCTCTAGTCAAAATAAAGACAGGTGGGACTAGACAGACAAGTGAAGGTCATGGGCAGCTCCACATATTGATGCAAAGCAGTGGCAGGCAGTGCATTTAGTAACTGGGCCTTCAGTGAGATTTAATGGCCTTAATACCACCACTATAAGTCATAATTACACACACAAACACTACAGTAATCCCCCGCCAATTCGCGTTTCCTACTTCGCCTCCCCGCAATATCGCGGGATTTCCCATCGGCAAATTAAAAAATTAAAGATTATTCAAAATTCACGTGTACTACATTCAACTACGCTACCCAACATGCTCTGTTCTCCTGCTTGACTTGAGTGTTCTCTGATTGGCTGTGAATCCAGCAAGCTGATTGGTCGAGATTATATTTCCCAGCATCCAACACAACTTTCCTCCCTCATGAAACATTGATCTCAGGGGAAGCACTGGGGTGCGGGAATAATCGTGTTCACCGTAGTGGTGAGGTAAAAACAAAAACCAAAATCACTGGGAGAGTATCAACACGGAAACCGGTCAAGCACGGAGCTATTTATAGCGTGCTGATGGCTGAGTGGCTTCAGGTGTGCTCTCTGGATTTCGCCTGAGGGTAACAGCCACGCCCCTCACCAGCGCATGCAGTGTATAAGAGAGAGAGAAAGAGAGTTAAACGCTGCCAACTAGCGCAGACCAGAACAATTGTGAAAATGGAAAATGCCTTATCGTTGTGGATTATGGACTGCAGTAAAAATAATGTGAGTTCAGACACTAACATGATACGTACTAAAGCAAAGGCTCTGGAGGCGCTGACGAGCTCCAACCAGGCACCAGTGCCACCAGTGATTCCCCTTGACGTCCTTAAGAAGTGGCAGAAGTCATTTCGTGGTGTTTTTTTTTTTTTTTTTTGCATTTCGCAGGAGGGGCTGGTCCACATTAACCGCGAAATAAGGGGGGGTTACTGTAATATACAAACACACTATAACCAAGGCAGTGGTGGTCTAGTGGTATAGGGTGCTGGATCACTGATCCTAAGGTTGGGGGTTCGAGTCCCACTCTCCACAAAGTTGTCACTGTCCCCCCAGTGCAGCTAACTGGGTTATCAAAGGCCATCCATGTCTCTCACTGTCTATGGTGTGAGGCATGTAAAAGAACCATTGCTGACTTTTGACAAGAGTAGGCTGAAAAACCGTCGGCGTGTTTCCACCCTGCGATGGCCTGGCGAGCTGTCCAGGGTGTACTCTGCCCTCGCTTGGAGTTGGCTGTGATGGGCACCAGCCTCCCCGCAACCCTAATTAGGATTAAGTCTGTTGGGTTTTTACACCCGAGCCGAGTGGCTCATCAGGCCGGTGCTTATCTCCAGTTTCTGTAGCGTGAAGCGACCAGGAGTTCAACTCCTCCTGGATGGGACGCTAGTCCATCGCAGGTTACCTTCCCAGTATATTTTTACTGGTACCCATTTATACTGCTGGGTAAACAGAGGCACAAATGTGGTTCAGACCTTGCCCAGGGGTCTTGGCACAGTGGGGGTCTCAGTGGGATTTGAACTCACAACCTCCAGATCATGAGCCCAACCCTTCTAACCACTACACCACCGGCCCCACAATTAGGATTATGCGGGTACAGAAAAGGAACTGAACTGAACAATATAACCAGGTGAGGCATTGCAGAAAGGGAGGCATTTTATGCATTTCTGCAAGGAACTCTGAGCATTACATCACTGTCACCGGCGCTTACCAGTGGAAGCTGCTAGTAAATCTGCCACTGAGCCAAAAGTAAAAAAGGTAAACCTTACCTCCACTTCCTTGATCTCTCCTTCTGATGTCTAGCTTTTCTGAATAACTCATCATCATCATCATCATCATCATCATCTTCCGCTTAGTCCATGGTCGGGTCACGTGGGCAGCAACCTAAGCAAAAAGGTCCAGACGTCCCTCTCCCGAGCCACTTCCTCCAACTCTCCTGGGGGGACACCGAGGCGGTCCCAGACAAGCCGAGAGACATAGTCCCTCCATCGTGTTCTCGGTCGACCCCGGGGTCTCTTCCCGGTTGGACATGCCCGAAACACCACACCAGGGAGGCGTCCAGGGGGCATTCTGACCAGATGCCCGAGCCACTTCAACTGGCCCCTCTCAATGCGGAGGAGCAGCGGATCTACTCCGAGCTCTCCCCGGATGGCGGAGCTTCTCACCTTATCTCTAAGGGAGAACCCCGCCACCCGGCGAAGGAAGCTCATTTCAGCCGCTTGTATCCGTGATCTTGTGTCTGAATAAGTCCACCTTGAAAATGGATTTTTAAGAATATCCAACACTAAGTTCACTTCTCCTCTTTCATCAACCACTGTGAGCGTAAAAAAAAGTTAACTTAGATGTATCGCGTGCAGATCACTCCAGACTATTCAGGAAATTATGCTGACATTATTGTAGGCCTGTTAGCAGGCCTTGTGAGGTGAATCTCAAACACTTTGCTGGCTCTGATGGCCCTCCACTGATGCAAAGACACACCCATTTGCAAATACTTTTTTACATCATAATTCGAATCAGTTACTCACAGAAAACATTCAGGTAGTTGAGCCGTGTTGTTGTGTATATGATAGCGAGCAAAGCGGAACTTATTTGAGCATCTTGACACGACTAAAGAAACTGTGTGCTATCAGTGAGCGTCTTGCACAGTCTGATGTCTGTAAAGGAAATTTAATCAAGGAAACCGTGATTCAAGAATTATACTCTATAGTGTCTCCTGATTAGTTTTAAAGTGTAATGAGACATACTGGGTCCTGATGGATTACATACAGAAAGTATAATTCATTTACTCTTCAGTAAATACTTTATCCTGCTCAGGATCATGGTGAAGTTGAAGCACATCGCAGGGGCACTGTGAATATGGCAGGAATGCATCCTTGAGATGTTTATCATTGCACCATGCACACACGTTCACACACATTTGCATGTCCATCTCACAGTAAGAAAGTCCCTGGGTTTGAGTTCCTGGGCTCAGTGAGGGTGTTTCATATACAGTATGTACTTATGCGGGTTTCCTCTGGGGCAGTGGTGGTCTAGTGGTATAGGACGCTGGATCGCTGATCCAAAGGTTGGGGGTTCGAGTCCCCCCCCAGTGCAGCTAACTGGGTTATCAAAGGCGGGCCATGTCTCTCACTGTCTATGGTGAGAGGCATGTAAAAGAACCATTGCTGACTTTCGTAAAGAGTAGCTGCAAAGCCGTCAGCGTGTTTCTGTCCCTTGCTAAAAAGGGTTGTGACAGGAAGAGCATCCGACGTAAAAACCTCTGCCAAATCAAACGTGCGAATCAGATGATTCGCTGTGGCGACTCCCGATTAAAAAAGGGAAAAGGCCGAAAGGAAGACAGACCTCTGGGTACTCCGGTTTTCTCTCACAGTGAAAAGACATGTACACAAGGCTAATTGGCTGTTCCAAATTGCTCTTATGTGTGTGTGTGTGTGAATGGTTGTGTATGTGTTGGCTCTGCGAAGGTCTGGCAAGATGCTCAGGGTGTAAAAAAACCTTCTCCCAGTGTCTGCTGATAGGCTTCAGCCTTCCATGCAACTCTAATAGTTCGGCACATGAATAAGTCATAATAGACATATGGTATAAGCTTATGAACAACCCAAGTGACCCAAGGGTTGTAATTTAGCAAAGAAATGGCTCATGTATCTCCCTTCAGGGCTCGCCACAGCAAATCATCAGTCTCCATCTCACCCTATCCTCTGCATCTTCTTCTCTTACACCAACTACCTTCATGTCCTCCTTCACCACATCCATAAATCTCGTCTTTGGTCTTTCTCTAGGCCTTCCGCCTAGTCGTTCCAACCTCAGCATCCTACTGCCAATATACTCACTATCCCTCCTCTGTACATGTCCAAACCATCTCAATCTAGCCTTTCTGACTTTGTCTCCAAAATGTCTCACGTGTGTTGTCCCGAACCTCAACATTTTCATCTCTGCTACCTCCAGCTCTGCCTCCTGTCTTTTCCCCAGCGCCACTGTTTCTAAACCATACAACATCGCTGGCCTCACCACCGTCTTGTACACTTTTCCTTTCATTCTTGCCGATACCTTCCTATCACACATCACACCGGACACTTTTCTCCAACCATTCCAACCTGCCTGCACACGCTTCTTCACCTCTTTTCCACACTCTCCATTGTTCCGGATTGTTGAGCCTAAGTACTTAAAATCCTCCACCTTTCTTATCTCTACTCCCTGTAACCTCACCATTCCTCCTGGGTCCTTGTCATTCACACACATGTATTCTGTCTTACTGAGGCTAACCTTCATTCCTCTCCATTCCAGGGCATACCTCCACCTCTCTAGATTTTCCTCCACTTGTTCTCTGTTCTCACTACAGATCACAATGTCATCTGCAAACATCAGAGCCCATAGAGATTCTTATCCATGAGTTGTCTTGACTCTTGTATCAAAGAAATGACTAGTGCATGTTATGGTGAAATCAATGTATGTATGTATTTAATATGATCATTATTCTTCTAAATTTGCTTGATCTACCTGCACTCTGTATTATTTATTATTATTATTATTAAATATAGTTATCCAACTATAAATAAAATGTTTCTACATTTCAGAAGTAAATTATAGCTTTTTGGTCATTTCAACCGTTGATGGGGCAAATGAACGTCACTGCATGGTTGTGTCGTTTAATGACGTGTTTCCGGTTTAAGCCATCCATCTGAGAAAGGATCGAGGAGAACGGGAGTGTCACTGTTTATGAAAGTTTAAAAACCCACAAAAAAACAACAACAACGCCAAGGACATATTTATAACAACTCAGGTATGGTATTGAACAAAAGTTTCGCATTCCGTGCTTATTTTCTGTCATCTCAGAGAAAAACAAAGTCAGAAATGCGGTTATTTCCGTTTGTTTTGATAATGGTAGCGTTTACAAGATGGCGTTTCTCCTAAATGGTTCTGTGTCGCGTAATCTTTTCCCACCTCAATTGCGATGAACCGTGTGTTCTGTGCGGCTATTGGGTACTCCGCCCCAAACTATCATTGGTTAACAGATTGTCTTTCCGTGGGAAGGAAATCGCAGCAAATAATCGTGTAGAGAGCGGTCAGGAAATAGCCAATCCTCCGCAGGAAGGCGGGACTTGACGAAAGCGGATAGGGGAAAAATAATTGGCTAGCTGCATTATGTTTCTTATCACCTGACTGGAGGGAGCTAATGTAAATAAGCGGATTGAAGCATAATATTCATTACAGCTTGATAGTGACTCTAATATATGTTTCACTGTGCATCGTGGTTAATTTTGGGATGGAAAACGGCTGAAACTTGGTTATGTAAAAATAACTAGCACGCAACATCTACCATGATTACTGAGGCTAACAAGCATTGAACATATTACCGTAGTATAGTGCAGTTTATCATTATCTACATGTACAGTATTATTATATATGTAGTTTTAGGTTCTTGTTCTGTTTACATATCCTGTAATGCAAGGAAGGCGTGCATATGTGGGCTCAGGGTCACCTGAAATGAGATCTGATTTTCTGAAACTGAATTTTGTTACCCTGTATATGTACATGTGTAATGACAATAAAGTTGAATCTAATCTAATATACAGGGAAAACATTTTTAGAAATGTATAATAAGCAGTGAATACAGGGATTTGCATCTTTAATTAATTTGTTGATTGATCCTGGGTTGTGTGGATCTTTTTCCACTGGGTATGTACATTACATTAGTCATAATGATATGATTCTTTATTATTATTATTATTAGTGCTAATAAATTAATCAATAACTGAAAAGTCTCAGCAGACTTCACAGTTTTTTGTTTGTGTTTTGTTTTTGTTCCACTCAAAATTGTTTCTCAGACTTTTTGAGAAGTAGAGAATCATTTGTAGAAACTTCAGCACAAAACAAAAAACTTTTCCCCCTAAGGCATCTGCTGTAAAACAAATAAATGTGTATACTATATGATATATGTATATATATATATATATATATATATGTATATATACTATATGATATTGGCATGATCTGATTGGCCAGTATCTCAGGTAATTTAACGATAATGAAAGTGAGGTGGATATTACTGCATAGTCTCGGAGATGGAACACTGAGCCTGAGGAAAATTATAATTTTGGTATAGGAATGTTTGCACAAGAACCACATGAAAGAAAGGATTTTCTAGTTTATTTATTGATTTAATTATTTATTTTACATATTTTAATAATGACACTCAGTCAGATGAACTCAGTCCTCTGTGCCAGGTCTGTTCTGTGCTAACGGCTAAGATTAACTGGCCAGGTCTTGCATTCATTTTGATGTTATTCCACACAAGAATCAAAGAAATTAATGGGAATGTTTTGGGGGTTTTTTTTTTTTGTTTTTTTTTTTGTGTATGTGTGTGTCCTTTTTATTTATTTATTTATTTATGTGTTTATTAGTGAGAATTTGAGAACAAACACAGCTTTATCTGCCTGCGCCCTGGAACTGGCCTGCAACCATCGTGGTTGTCTGACCAGATAACTCCACTTCTGTATGTGCTTTGTGAGCGTCCCAATTCTGCTAAACTGCCAAGTTGGAATAAAAAGTAATAATTAAAAAAAAAAAAAGAAAGAAAGAAACGCTTGCAGTTGTTTCAGGTACATTCCCCCAAACCCCCGAAACAATTTATATAATACAAAAAAAATATATCTATATAATCCGTCTTTGCCAATGAATAATCTTGCCACGTCTTCATTTTGTGGGCTTGCAGAGAAAAGACTATATGTAAAAGAAAAAAAAAAGAATTATGCAAATTACAAAGACTTCTCTTTGGATGTGTGATTAATTCTGCACATATTATCCAGGAATACAGTCTTCCATCTGTGACTTTCCAACATTACTGAAATCACCGCTGAAGATCTGGGTAACACAAGCTCACTGGGAGATGACATGATAAGGAAGTGGAGGGGCAGGACTTAAGTTTGATTCATAAAGTGACAAGTGCCGTGCCAAATCGGTGATTACCAGTAAAATGAGGCAAAACTTTCTCAAGTGGTACAAAGTGAATGCACGCGGAGCTGAACTTTCCCTTGAGCGATTACAAATCAAAGCTTAAAGATTCCATTGGTTGATAGATGATGTCAAACACAGAGTTCCCTGTAACCTTTTCGTATTCACTGTTGGAAGTGAAATATAAAAGTGTTGCGTAGCTGCACAGTGCTGGTAAGCTGGAGCACACAAATGTTTGTAAATGTTCCGTCTGAGAGATGGTTTTTTGAGCGCTTCTGAGTAAGCTGATCTGGTTGGGAGAATTCACAGACAGCTGTATTTATTCCTCTGTGCATCCAGGTCTCATCATGGCGTCCGGTAGCTCGAGCAGTGAGGAGGAGAGGAGTCTGCGGGAGTGTGAGCTCTATGTGCAGAAGCACAATATCCAGCAGCTTTTGAAGGACTGTATCGTGCAGTTGTGCACGTCCAGGCCCGAGCGCCCTATGGGCTTCCTCCGGGACTACTTTGAGAGGCTTGAGAAGGTTTGTGGTTTTTAATGTGTGTATTTTAGTTTTGCAGTATCTAGAGGTGAACAATAAATTGGAGCTTATAGCTAGCCGCATAGCTTTTTTTGTGAAGGATTTCAGTTGTTTGTTCCACCACCAGGAGGAGGTCAAACAGATGCTTAGCCAGCAGAAGTCCGGGTCTCGTTCCGATTCCAGAGAGGATGAAATTTCTCCTCCCATGAATCCTGTGGTGAAAGGTCGACGTCGCCGCGGCGCCATCAGCGCTGAGGTTTACACAGAGGAGGACGCTGCATCCTACGTCAGAAAGGTATCGACACCTGTCTACATACAGCGATCGACAAGCAACCATTTAATCAGAAGAAAAAAAATTCTTAACAGTCCATACCCACGAGAGACAAGTTACAAATGCTACAGTGAATGTTGTTTCTGCTTTTATCTCTCACTTCATTTTCCTAGCTACATGTACAGAAATGCTAGCAAACTTCTTAAATAAAAAGATGAAGTGTGCTAATTATTAAGAGATTTCCTTTTGGCTTTTCCCTTTCTCAGGGGTCGTCACCGCGAATGATTCGCACGTTTCATTTGGCATAGGTTTTTACGTCGGATGCCCTTCCTGACACAACCCTTTAGCAACAGACAGAAACACGCTGACGGCTGTGCAGCTACTCTACGAAAGTCAGCAATGGTTCTTTTACATGAACCTCTCACCATAGACAGTGACAGACATGGCCCGCCTTTGATAGCCCAGTTAGCTGCGCGGTGGGGGGGCAGTGACAACCTTGTGGAGAGTGGGACTCGAACCCCCAACCTTAGGATCAGCGATCCAGTGCCCTATACCACTACACCACCACTGCCCCGTGCTAATTATTATATATACACAGTATATTTCATGTATGTACAGTGGGATGTTGGATTTTCATGAATTTATTTATTGTTAAACATCAGTGAAAGGAAAAAGTCATAATATGTTTGTTTTCGTTCCCAGGTTATTCCAAAAGACTACAAAACTATGGCAGCTCTTGCTAAAGCCATTGAGAAAAACGTCCTGTTCTCCCACCTTGATGACAACGAAAGGAGGTGAATTCAAGTTTTTTATTCTTTATAAAACAGTTTTTTTTCTGATTCTCAGCAAAAAATGTAATATATACAGAGATGCTCAACAACAATCACCAGAGTCTCAGCAATAAAAATATAATAATCATATACATACTGTATATATATACACACACACACACACACACACACACACACACACAAACGTGTCAACAAGTCAACATTGCCCTCGTGTTCACAGACATGTGGGTAAAACATGAGATAGTATAGGGTAACCCCCCAAAAAAAGACCCTTCATGAGTTCAAAGGTAAATAAAAATAATTAAACAGAATTAAACTTTTTAAATTATTTGCACACATGAAAAATATTGATTCAGGAGAAGTGGTGCTGAGGTCTGATAGAGGCCGAACTTCAGCTTAAACACATGGTTTCGATAAGACGAAGCAACGGAACGCACAGCTCGAAGATCGTTGGAAGTGCTGAGGGAAAGGTTTCTGAATCAGATGGTCTCATTGTGTAGTGATGTCAGGTGACCAACTCGCTCCCCTGACTCTGCCCCATGCGATTTTTTTCTTTTCTCTTCCCCTGTGGTGCTACCTTAAATCACGAGTGTATACTCTTCAATTCCAAAACCCCTGAAGCCCTTAAGGTCGAAGAAATTGCTGCTGTTCCACCCAAGACGACTCTTTAAACCACAGCACCCCTCAGAAATCACCTCCAAGAATATATATACAGTGACGGGCACCGTCTGGAGGATAACCTTTAAGTCATGATGAATGAAAACAGAACTATATCAAGTTTGATGTGTGAAAAAATAATCTGATGATCTTTAACAATTTTTTTTCTTATGTTTGAAATCTATGGTTTAATTGGTTTGAAAGCCTGGTATTATATATAGAGAGAATGGCAGTGTAATAGTTCAATTTTATATCAATAACTAATCATACGTTCCCACGATTGCCATCAGATTAATAATTTGGCTCATGCATAGATGGATGAATTTTGGTTTTCACCCATTTGACCTGTTTTAAATGATTATACAGTCGGCCCTCTACTTACGAAAACCTCTGAATACGAAAAATCCAGGTTATGAAAAACATTTTCCTAAATTTTCGCCCTCTGTATACGAAACAACCTCTTCTTACGAAAACGCCAGACGCGCCATTCAAAAATTCAAACAATGCGCGAGTTGCTCTCTCATTGGCTGTCTCCAAACATCCCGCCCCGCTGGCCTCCCATTGGCCAGGAGGGAGCTGAATCTCCATAGTACTGTACCCATAAGCTTGTTTGTCACGCGCGTAAAGGAGAGATGTACTGTTGGTTTATTTTAGAGTACTGTACTCATTGCAGCTTATTTGAGGAAGTCCGGATGAGCTGCACCTCGTCTCAAAAGCTCCGCATTCGGCCACAAAGCATTTTTGTGCACGGAAATGGGCGACGCCACAAATGTTTCGTGCACAGAATGCTCTGTTGGACAAAAGACCTCCAATCTCGCAAGGAAGCAAGTTAATATTGAATCTGGACCTCAGATCTTTCAAACAGGTAATTCCGCTTTAAATACAACACCCCGTCTCAAAAGCTCCATCAGCTGGCTCTACCGTCCAGAAGGCTTTCGCTCTAACCCTAATCATGCCCACCTAACCATCCAATCATCTAATCAAGGAACTTTGAAATGTCTTAAGACCTGACTGGATCTTACATGTCACATGGGCCACATTAGGGTTGGAGATAAAGTCATCTGGAAGGTAGCTCTCCAGGAGAAGGATTGAGCACCCCTGGTTTATGGGGTAGTCTTGGGAGCCTTGGAACGAATCACACGTTTTACAGTACATGTAAAATGCACCTCTACTTATGAAAACTCCAGGTTCCGAAAAAGGCTCTGGAACGGATTAATTTCGTAAGTAGAGGGCCGACTGTATTATGATTTTTGCACGTTTCTTACAATATGAGGTGCAATTAACGGAGTGGTGAATAAAAGTAATGTAAACAAGCCACAGAGTGGAGCATCGGCTAACTGGGTTATCAAAGGCGGGCCATGTCTCTCACTGTCTATGGTGTGAGGCATGTAAAAGAACCATTGCTGACTTTCGTAAAAGAGTAGCTGCAAAGTCGTCAGCGTGTTTCTGTCCCTTGCTAAAAAGGGTTGTGACATGAAGGGCATCCGACGTAAAAACCTATGCCAAATCAAACGTGCGAATCAGATGATTCGCTGTGGCGACTCCCGAGTAAAAGGGAAAAAGCCGAAAGGAAGACCGATATGGTTCACACTTAACGACGGACTCAGGTAACGGCGATTTGGAGTTACGACAGCCTATTAAAAATTGTCAAATTATCAAAAGTATACTTTTACTTTTAATGTGTCACATCAGAAACAAAGCAGCTGAGTTGTGAGTGTGCGCGTATGTTCGCACATACCCAGTATCGGCAGCATCTCACATCTCACACCTCCCTACTCTCACACACACACACACACACACGCACACACTCACTCACTACTCAGTCGGAAGTCTACCATGCTGCTTGGTAAGAGAGTTCAAGAAATTGCTAGCAGTTATGGCTTATCACATTCAATGGTCTATACGTATGCAATACAGTAGCCTATTGTTCAAATACAAACCAAATAAAATGTCTACTAAAGCGGGATTCATTTAACGACGGAATCGCTTAACGGCGGGGTCTACAGAACGTAACCCAGTTGTTATGTGAGGACCGCCCATCTTCCTTCTTCTTTTCCTTTCGGCTTTTTTCCTTTCTCGGGAGTCGCCACAGCGAATCATCTGATTCGCACATTTAATTTAGCATAGGTTTTTACGTCGGATGCCCTTCCTGTCACAACCCTTAACAAGGGACAGAAACACACTGACGGCTTTGAAGCCTACTCTTTACGAAAGTCAGCAATGGTTCTTTTACATGCCTCTCACCATAGTCAGTGAGAGACATGGCCCGCCTTTGATAACCCAGTTAGCTGCACTGGGGGAATGTGAGGACCGCCCATATATAATATATATATATATATATATATATACAGTCATACCTCATCTTACGAAATTAATCCGTTCCAGAAGTGGTTTTGTAATGCATTTTACATGTAAAAGGCCTGATTCTTTCCAAGGCCCCCAATTCTACCCTCTGTCTGTCTTCCTTTTGGCTTTTTCCCTTTTTACTTGGGAGTCGCCACAGCGAATTATCTGATTTGCACGTTTGATTTGGCAGAGGTTTTTACGTCGGATGCCCTTCCTGTCACAACCCTTTTAGCAAGGGACAGAAACACGCTGACGACTTTGCAGCTACTCTTTACGAAAGTCAGCAATGGTTCTTTTACATGAACCTCTCACCATAGACAGTGAGAGACATGGCCCGCCTTTGATAACCCAGTTAGCCGCACTGGGGGGGACAGTGACAACCCTGTGGAGAGTGGGACTCGAACCCCCAACCTTTGGATCAGCGATCCAGCACCCTATACCACTAGACCACCACTGCCCCGTCCCAATTCTACCCTCTAAACCCTTTAAAAAATTATAAAAGCATACATTTTAAGGCCTCCTTCTGCTTCAATATCGTACAAATGTTAGACGGGTTTGGCCATATTCCTTTGCGATATCACTCAACCACATGTCACGGGCCTGCTTCTTCTTTTCTCTCACCCTGGGAATCACATTCACCAGGAATCACACGCGCGAACACACACGTGTGTGTATGCATGTGCGTGTGCGTGCGTGTGCGCGCGTGTGTGCGCATGTGTGCGCGTGTTGACCGTGTCTTCTTAGCAGTTATAATCTTATGTGTTTATTGAAGGTTAAAAGCCTGAGCCAAAAAATAAAGTTGCAATGAGCACACTCGAAAAACTCATGAAACAACAGTAACCCTGCCCTTTACGCGTGTTAGAACTCCGTGACGAACAATGGATCAAAGGCACACGAAAAGCATCATGGGTATTATGGCGATGCAGCTCCATAATAGCCAATGGGCGGCAGCTGCATCACTGAGACAAACAATGGCTCGAAGGCACACGAAAAGCATCATAGGTGTTATGGAGATGCAGCGCCATAATAGCCGATGGGAGGGAGCTGCATCTCCGTGACGAACAATGTGTCGAAGGCACACGAAAAGCATCATGGGTATTATGGTGATACAACTCCATAATAGCCAACAAAAGGGAGCTGCACCTTCATGACGAACAATGGGTGGAAGGCAGACAAAAAGCATCATGGGTATTACAGTCTTCCCTTGAATATCGCGGATAATGTATACCAGACCTGGCCGTGATATTCGAAAAACGGCAAAGTAGGAACGCCCCTCTCATTTCTACCATGTTGTCTCATTTCTATATGTTTTCGCACCTATACAATATCAAGAAGTGTATATGAAATGTTACACAGTTATATGCATATGTAAATACTGTAATGTATTAATATTTAAAAAGAATTTATATAAATACATACTCAAATAGAATTTATATATAAATACTTTAAGTATTGTACTCACCTCTGACAATAGCTCTTCTCCGCGGTGCAGGACGTTCACAAACACTATAAGATCACAAAAAATCCCGCGGGAATGTGCGCGGCAACAGCGGCATGCGTCTAAGCCAATCAGCTTGCGAGATTGAGTTGAGTGGGCGGTCCCTGCCTGAACTAGGGAGGAGGGGCACTTCAGTCTGTCGTTTGTAAACAATGGCCGCAGCCTGCCTTGGGTCCCTGCCTTCCGCTTGCTTACATGCGAGTTTCAGTTTGAATTTTGAATTTTTTATGCTTTTTTTTTTTTTTTTTTTTCTTTTTTAAAATACTGCGATGTACCAAGACCGCGATGCGCAAATCGCGACGTGGCAAGGGATGACTGTATGGAGATACAGCTCCCTCCTAGCCAATGGGAGGCCAGCGGGGCGGGGTGTTGGGAGATAGCCAATGGGAGAGCAACTTGCGCATTGTTTGAATTTTTGAGATAGAGGGTTTCGGACGTGAATTTTTTCCTTATCCAGAGATGGAAATTTTAGGTAAATGCGTTTCGTAACTTGTATTTTTTGTTTGTTTGGTCTTTCGTAAGGTGAGGTACCACTGTGTGTGTGTGTGTGTGTGTGTGTGTGTGTGTGTGTGTGTGTGTGTGTGTGTGTATACATATATATATATATATATATATATATATATATATATATATATATATATATATATATATATATATATATATATACATATACATATATACCAAAGAGACGATTCATGGATGAGGTGAACCAAAGAGACGATTCATGGATGTGGTGAAGGAGGACATGAAGGTCGTTGGTGTAAGAGAAGAAGATGAAAAGGATAGGGTGAGATGGAGGCAGATGATTCGCTGTGGCGACCCCTGAAAGGAAAAGAAGAAGAAGATATACACACACAAAAACATTTTCCAAAATTTTTTGTCTTTGTATACGGAACAAGTTTTCTTTTACGAAACGCGCCATTAAAACGTGCCATTCAAACATTAAAGTGAGTTTACACGGTATTTCAAGACCCCTGCCACTGGGGAATGTCCATAATGTTCATCAGGAACAACACATTTAATTGTTCCACCATGTTTTAAAAAACAGGAAAATATTTTGCTGTGTTCTCTTGGTAAATGTCCAACAACCGATGAACCATTAGAAACTGCTACAGCAAAACTATGGGATGCTCTGAATGAATGGAGCAATGAGCCAGATAGGGACCTATCAGAAAGTGATGACGAGGATTTTTCACCCGAGTCTCCTGCTCACTAACTTCATAAATTTAAAGACGTTCCTGGACATGTGCCTTTGTTTATGTTGATTGGTTAAATGTGCCATGTGCTAAAGTTGACATTCGTGTTGACTGGCTCGATTTTACTTCTGGGAAAATATTTAAAGGATGTGTTTAAAGGAACAGCACCGGGGGGGGGAAATTTTTTTAATTAATTATGCTGTTTTCTGTTTATTTTCAGCTTTCATGTAAGTAGTTTGGTTGATACCACCAAATGAATAACACAAATACCAGTAAAACTCTTTTATTGTTCTGTTGTTATTCATGTTTTCCACCTCGATGGTAATAAGCACTTACCGTTCCACTACGCTGGTAAAATTTTAATCAGCGCCCACCCACCCACCCACCCACTCCAATTTTTTTAGCGCCCTGGGCGCTTATCACGTCAAATGCGTTATATATATATATATATATATATATATATATATATATATATATATATATATATATATATATACACACACACACACACACACACAAAAACATGGTTTTAAATAAAGTATTGCAAAAATATTATTTCCTGACTCTGAGACTAATAATAATAATGAATTTAATCACTAGCAGGAGCAAGTTAAACAATCGATAGTAGCATTTATAAGTGCAGTTAGACTTTCTTTTGTCTTTTACAAGTGTACTGAAAAACTAATTTTTTTACATGTCTTTCTTTTTTATAGTGATATATTCGATGCAATGTTTTCCGTCAACTACATCGCTGGAGAGACTGTCATTCAACAAGGTGTGTGTGTGTGTGTGTGTGTGTGTGTGTGTGTGTGTGCGCGTGTGTTTTCTTGTATTCCGTCCGACTGATAATTTAATGATACTGCTTCTCCAAGGAATATTATCCTCCATCTACCAGGCTTTGATGCATATTGGCCTAAAATATTAAAATACGGGTAAAACTTTTTTTTCTAAATCTCCAGAAAATGTAAACGGTCAATGCCGGACAGTTCAGTACCAGTTTTGTCATCAGACCCAAATTTATATTGAAACTAGAAATGTGTTATGGTTCTACTCCCCACATGGTCAACAGCACACTGGGTGTCTTGTACATTTATTGACTTTGACCTCTGTGACCTTGAAAACTCGGTCAAGGTGACCTAGTTTTTACAATGTTAATGGAGATGTCCACAGGCATATCTGGTATTTATAACAGTTAAGCCTATGCTAAATTTGACATATCTGACCTTTTTTTAATGACCACGTGCATATTTGATATGGCTCCTGTGACCCTGAGATTAAGTCAGGGTGACCCAGGACCCGGTTTCAGTGGATTTGAAGAACTTGACACTAAGGATAACGGATATAAATTGTACACGAATCCGACAAAAAACCTGCACACTTTAGTGTTGCATTTTTGATAAGTTGACCTCTGTGACCTTGAAAAATAGGTCAAACTGACGCAGTTTTGATAGAAACTATTTAACATGGATATAAAATAAACCCATAAGGAATCAGCACTGCTAGAATGTCAAGAAGTGGCTGTGGTGGCAGCGACAGAAGTGGACACCACCGCGGGGGACAATTACAATGTAAAAAGAAGAATTGCATAGTCAGTCTGTCTATCTGAGGACGGCCTACAGCTGCACAGATCACAACCATCAAGCACCCGAATAGAGTCGTAAACGTATATCAAACAGATGAATATATATGACATTTTCAGCACAGTCAGCACAACCACCTCACAGTAAGAAGGTCCTGGGTTCAAGGCTTGGCTCTGTGTGGAGTTTGCATGTTCTCTCCGTGCTTGGGCTGGTTTCCTTGGGGTATTTCAGTTTCCTCCCACGGTCCAAAGACAAGCGCATTATGCTGACTGGTTGTTTGAGAATGTGAACGGGAGTGTGCGTATGTTGCTCTAAAATGGTCTGTTGGGCTGTTCAGGGAGTATCCTGCCTTTGCCCAGTCCTCTTGTGTTGGCTAAGATGGACTCTGGCGTCCCTGCGACCCGACTGAGCTGAAGTGAATTTGAAAAATGAATGAATAGTGATTTAGTAGTTGAATTATGTCAATAATATTCTGATTTATTTTTATTTCAGGTGATGAGGGTGATAACTTCTATGTTATTGATCAGGGTGAAATGGATGTAAGTGTAACTCTTGCACTGAGTGTGTGTCACTCTGCCCATAAATGAGATATAATTTTGATATGAAAATGTACCAGATTACTATTATCGTTGTTACCTGTCTGGTAAGTCATGTGATCATGTTTGGCATTGTATAGGTATACGTGAACAACACGTGGGTGACGAGTATCGGAGAAGGAGGCAGTTTTGGTGAGTTGGCACTGATCTACGGCACCCCGAGGGCCGCGACCGTCCGAGCCAAAACCAACGTGAAACTGTGGGGTATCGACCGAGACAGCTACCGGAGAATACTGATGGTATACACACACACACACACACACACACACACACACACACACACACACACACACACTTGAGAATCATTCCCACGCTGAATGCCGATGTCGTGGACTCTTTGCAGGGAAGCACTCTGAGGAAGCGGAAGATGTACGAAGAATTCCTGAGCAAGGTGTCCATTTTGGGTACGTGCCATCGTTCTCAGTCATGTTATCCCTCACTGAGTTTTACGTGTATGTTTGCTGACAAGGCGTATGTATTCGTTTTTAGAATCTTTGGATAAATGGGAGAGGTTAACGGTGGCCGACGCCCTGGAGACGGTGCAGTTCGAGGATGGGCAGAAGATTGTGGTCCAAGGTCAACCCGGAGACGAGTTCTTCATCATCCTGGAGGTAAAGCCAGCACTCTCACGACGTTCTGGAGTTTCGAGAAACTTTCTTTGGAGTGTATGGACAAAGCTTCTGAGCTAAAACACACACTCACTCACTCACTCACTCTCTCTCTCTGGTGTTTCCAGGGGTCAGCAGCGGTGCTTCAGAGACGCTCCGAGAACGAAGAGTTTGTAGAAGTGGGCCGACTCAGCTCTTCTGATTACTTTGGTGAGTGTTTATTTATTTATATATTTATTTGTTTGTTTAGTTCTGTCTGTCTTTTATTTCTTTATTTCTGTATTCATGTAACCTTCACCGTTTTAACCATAAAAAGCTGAACAATAGTTGCCGTGTGTGTGTGTGTGTGTGTGTCCAGGTGAGATTGCGCTGCTGATGAACCGTCCCCGCGCCGCCACAGTGGTCGCACGCAGCCCCCTGAAGTGTGTGAAACTCGACCGCCCTCGATTCGAGCGTGTACTCGGACCCTGCTCCGACATCCTGAAGAGAAACATTCAGCAGTACAACAGCTTCGTCTCCCTCTCTGTTTGAATCCCCCATTTCACCTTGTCTGTAAACCGCAGGGTCCAGTTACGCTTGATTTTTCTTACTTCTCCTGTTGATGTTTTGTTCGTGCTCGCCGTGTGCGTGTGCGCGTGTGTGTGCGTGCGCGCGTGTGTGTGTGTGTGTGTGTGTGTGTTGTAGATTTATCCACATATTCTCGAACACAGAGGTATTACACAAAGACAGCAAAACAGGAAGTCGACCAGAGACCGCTCTCCGTTATTCTGTTTGTGTATATGTGAGTATTTATTTCCTGCAGCATTTCGGACATGACGAGTTCCGACGTGAAGCTGCTTGGTACGTCCACTCATTTCTGTTTTATTTTTGGGGAGGGTCTCTGTTCAAATCATTGAGTGTTTTCAGATCTTATTATAGTTCCATTAAGATCTGGTTCTCTGTAGGAGTAGTTCTTGTTTGTACTGTGTGTGTGTGTGTGTGTGTGTGTGTGTGTGTGTGTGTGTGTGTGTGTTAATCTGATTTTCTCAAACAAAAAGCTGAATCAGGAAGTCAGATATAAAAGAAACGAATGATTTGTCTTTGTAATCAATACAGGTAGTATATGAGATTTATTTAATTATATTTAGAATTGGGACATTCTGTTTGGGCTGTGTTCCTGCCCCGAGTCCAGTATTTCCAGGAAGGGTTCTGGATCACAGTGGAATACCTGCTCCTCTCCACTACCGTTTTTTTTTTTCTTTTTTTTTTTTTTTATTCAAAACATCAACTCCCTAATAAAATATTTGACGACAACCCCAAAATTGGCCAAAAAAAGGATACAAAGAACTCAACCAATTAATATAATTTTGGAGAGCTGACCATTCAGAGATCTCAGGATAAACAGCAGAAGACGAGAATTTAATGGAGAAATGTTTTGTTTAAAACAACAAACAACAAAAAAAAAAAACCCAGTGCATTTCACCTGCCTTACTATGTTCAGTTTCTTTTCTAATCTCGAGGTTTGGTTAGAAGTGAAAGTCAGGAATCACAGATTTCTCTCTCACTCAGAGCCTGACACGTCCCGAGAACAGGCAGTAAATAGAGTCTTCTTTAGTTTGCGCCATGTTACAGTGTTTACAATGCATTCTCGACTGTAGTGACGCCAAAGGCACGTGTGTGTGTGTGTGTGTGTGTGTGTGTGTGTGTGTGTGAGTGTGTGAGAGAGAGAGAGCGATACAGAGCGATTCTTGTTGGTTCTGTTTGCTCTCTCCAGATTACTGAAGTTAAATCGTTTAAACACTGTGTGAGTGAGAGTGTGCGAGAGAGAGAGAGTGAGCGAGAGCGCACACTTGTACTTACTACATCTGAAGGACTGGACTTCCTTTTTAACGAAAAGAGTGAGGACATTATTATGACGAGAACATTCTGGCTTGTCCTCACTTTTGAAGAGCGGGTTCGAGGGTTAAGACGGCTTTAGGGTCGAGGTTAGAATTAAGTCCGGGTTTAGGTTTGTGTTCAATACAGGGATCCCTCGCTACTTCGCGTGTCAATTCATGCAGCTTCAGTGCATCGCGTTTTTTTTTTTTTTTTTTTTTTTTTTAAATATTCATCAAATTAAAAAATAAGGAAATTAAGAAAGAATTGGGGAAATGTTAAGGAAAAAGCCCCAAAACACAGCCAATTATGCCAAAAAAGCCCCAAACAAACAAAAACAAAACAAAAAAACAACCCAAAACCCCTCAACAAAATTACTTACTTTTTTATGTGAGGTACACATCTGAGTGTGTGCGTGTGTCTGTATGTGAGTGTATTTATATTTTATTGACATCTTATGCATTATTTTTGAATGGTTAATTGTTATTATAAGCATTTATAGCGTTGAATATGTATTTATTGATATTATATACACGTACACATGTACGTATACATAGGAGGTCGATCCTACTTTGCGGAATTCGGCGGTCACGGGGGGATTTTGGTCCCAATTAATGGCTGGAAGTGAGGGATCCCTGTATTTAGTTGTGATAATAATGGGATGGGGAAGGCCTTGTCAATGAACGTCCCCACAAAGATAGGAGTGCAAGTGTGTGCGTGTGTTAGCGATCCGCTTTGCTCCTTACTGTTCTTTATTGCACATATTTAGCAAGAGTTATTGATAGTACATCACCATAACTGTATTTTTTGCACTCTTTGGTCTATAATGAAATGAAAATATTAAGATTCTCTATAGAAATGTATATGGCGCTTATTTTCATTACGATTGTTGTTGTTGTTGTTGTTATTGTTGATGTCCCTGTTTAGCCCCTTCCCCATTTTATCGCTCAACTCCATCTTCATAACTTTATATCCAAAACTGTGCCCTGTTCACGACTTGGTGCACTATTTTTCTATATCCAGCACCCTGATGAAATTCCACAATGCCCTGCAACAGATCCCTGACAGTTTGTGATAGACACATACAAGGTGGAATGCGTAGTGAATAAAGTCTCTGATTTGGGATATGCTGCCCCCCCCCCCCCCCTCTGGTGGAGGAAGAGTGATGAGGGTGCCTTTGTGGCGTGGATAGCATGTACAGTATATTGGAAAACATCTATGGTGGACTGGCTGATGGCGGTCATGTTGGTTATGAAGGATATTTATTGTATATGTAGTGGCTTGCGATATACCCGGAGTATATTAAATGATAAAGAGTGAAGGTGCTTATGAGGGATATGCCCAAACCACAAGTGGATAAGTGGTGATGTCTCAGTGCAATCTCGCTAGCGAATAATGTGGTGTTTTGGCCATCCCCGTTTTAGATGTCTGACGCACGTGAGGGTGTGGTTTGGGACATGTCAAACCGATGACGATGAGGTGTTTGTGTATAAAATGTGGATATATCTGATCTGTTTTTTTTTTTTTTAACCTCACAGTGCTTCTGGACTTCATTTAGGTATGGAGTGTTCTGTTGGAATCACATGTACGGGGTGATATATCACTAAGTGAACATATGCCGGGTCAGTGTTTTTCTTTTTAAGGTCCTTAAGACAAAGTGGTGTTTCAATTATAAGCACCACCAAATAGAGAGGGGCCTCTGAAGTAGTTACCGTGACAACATCGGTCATTAAACCAGCAGTGTGTAATTTTTAACTCGTTTGTGTGAGTAGCATTTGGGATAATGGCACGCTTGCAAGCCAAGCCCAAAAGCCTGCGTCCACTCTCTATACCCCACCTATCCACGCCACCACCCCACCTACATACTGTCAGTTGAAAACAGATCGGATTTTGGAATAAGGCCCACTTCTTCAACGCTTCTTCTGTCACCAGCCAATCAAAATCAAGAAAGGGCGGAACTTATCAACTCTTGTGTAAGTAGGTGGACCTTTCCAGCTTGCTTTCTCACATGTACTTCTCTGAGTCAGCCAGGGCTCCCCTTTTTTATAGCTGCTTTAGTTCCCCTGTTGAGAGTTTTTGTGGATACCAGGACGCTGTTTCGAGCCATCATAAATGAAAAGAAAGAATTCAAACGTGCCGGAAGATTTTATCTTGTAATCCACCAACAATCTGTGCTTGAGAGTGAAGCACTCTGGAAGCACTCTGAAACTGAGGACTTGAATGTTGCCAGTGGGGAAAAAAAGCCAAACAAACTCTGCTCCCGGTGGACACAGGCTGTAAAAATTCTGCATTCATTCTAGCAACTTCAAATTGTTACGAGTTGCAGAATGTTTGTATAGTATTAATCAGGAGAGTGAATTACAGTTCTCCAAACATTGTACTGTATTTCTCAAAATGGACTGAGGAAGCTCAGGATATGTGTGTGTGTGTGCGCGCGTGTGTGTGCGTGCGTGGTGCGTGCGTGGGCGTGTGTGTTAGAGAGAGAGAGAGAGATGCAAACCCTTGGTCTTTTTCCACTCTCATTGGTTAGTTTTAGGTCGTGAAAGTGCCTGGTTTGTTTGTTTGTTTTAAAAGGTCCTGTAGCTTTCAATAAAACAAATCAGTTGGTCGATTTTGAGCAGAGGAATAAATCTCATCACAATAATCGTCTCACTTCTTATCACGGCGCTTCAATACAAGGCCCAGGTGTTCATCCCTTTGTCTTCAGGTGGTCTCTTATAAAAGTCAATCTGCGGTAAATCATTAATTTGTTCTTCATTTGCAAAACAGAATTAAGAACCTTCATTCGAAAATTTTGGGGTGGGTACGAGATAGCTGTTACCAAAGTCTTGTTTACATCTCTACCTGGTAGATGTATCGCATAATCCTAATCCTACACCAACCGACAGTTCAGGTACACCTTTTCTTAATTCTGCACAAAACTGAAAAAAGCTATGATATGAGAAAGTCTTCAGATTCATACGATAGGTCAAAATGACATGGTGTTACGGCACAACTTAACTCGGTGTGATCACAGAATTTGTTCCTTGAATGAGAGAACTCTGAGAAAAGTTCAGTCGTCATTTTGAACGTCCATATCGTCTTTCAAAAGCTTAATCATTTGGAATGATGACAGTCCACATCAAACACCATATGGTTGTGCCAAATGAAGAAGCTGTTGGACAATATGGCTGCACCACATGATGAAGCGGTTAAAAAGGAGATACAGTCGGCCTCCTTCTTACGAAATTAATCCGTTCCAGCGCCCTTTTCGGAATCTGGAGTTTTCGTAACTAGAGGCGCATTTTAAATGTAAAACCCATGATTCGTTCCAAGGCTCCCAAGACTACCCCATAAACCCTTTAAAAAAGTACACCAATTTTGTATGAAATGTGTTAAAAGTAAAAGAAAATTATTTATTAAACCATTTAAACATTTTATTAACATATTTATTAATTAAACCATTATTAAACTTTTTTTTTTAATTCATTTTTACATTCATTATTAAACATTTGTGGCGTGCTCCGTGGCGCACTCTGCCGAATGCGGGTGGCGTCGCAGCCGATGCCGGAGCTTTTGAGACGGGGCGCGGCTCATTCGGACCTCCGATCTGTCAAGCAGGTAAATGCGCTTTGAATACTTGTTTAGTACTCAACATTCACCTGTTTGCTTGAGGGATCGGAGGTCCGGATGAGCTGCGTTTTGCCCACATTAGGCGGAGCGCGCCACATTTATGAAACATTTACTGAATTAAACAACTTAAAAAAACGAAAAATAAGCTGCAATGAGCACTCAAAAAAACTCACGAACCAACAGTACAACTCTCCTTTATGCATGTGACAAACAAGCATGGCCAATGGGAGGTCAGCGGGGCGGGATGTTGGGAGACAGCCAATGAGAGAGCAACTCGCGCATTGTTTGAATGGCGCGTTTTATTGTTTGAATGGCGTGTTTGAATGGCGCACGTGGGCTTTTCGGAAGAACTTGTTTCGTATACAGAGGACAAAACTTTAGGAAAATGTTTTTCGTATACTGGATTTTTGGTATTCAGGGGTTTTCGTAAGAAGGGGGCCGACTGTATTGTCGCATCAAATTGCAAATGAGCTTTTTTGAAAGACGATGTTCTTAGAAACAATACATGATCATACCAAATGATGAATTGCAGTATTGCTGGACCACATGATGGAGCTTGGTTAGACAGGAGACATGGTTGCACCCAATGACGAATGAGTTGAAACAAATGTAAAGATAAAACTGAATTGCATTTACAGCATTGAGCAGACGCTGTAAGTAAGAACCATAAACTGTGCTGAAGAGTTCGGCAATTATTTTGATGGGAAAACGTAACATTGGCACTGTGTATGGACGAAACTCTGTCTGTAAAGTGATGTCAGTGTCGCAACACGTGTTTTATTTCGTATAATAAAATACAGACTAAACTTCTTGTTTTCTACATTTGTATCAATCAACCAGAAGCTTGTGAAAGAACCGGATGTGTTTTCTTACGTTGTTCCCACATGTTGATTTCTGCGGTATTTAATTTTTGAAAAATGGCTTTTGCGCGTTTGTGATGCGTTTGTAGTTTAAAGTCGAATGATTTCCTTTGCTAACTCAGTGATTGCTTCATTGCATAGTTTTGAAAGACACGCTGTTTATTTCTGATTATAAAGCCTTCACCGTTCCCTCGGTAAGCGGCCATCTCAGACCCCTTTTCCCTCAGAATACACATCTCCCCTGGTGTATTAGTCATTCCCATGTATTCTTTTCAGAGCTATATTATGGATAAAAGCTGATATGTGGTCATGGCTGATGTGTTCGTCTGTGCTGCTCTCAAGCTTTACCGAGGACCATTTTCTCTTCTCTATTTCTGTGACGTATGAGGGTTTTTTTCCCTTCATTTTTTTCCCCCCCTCCATTTTTATTGTGCTGATGTTGTAACCCCTTTTGGTATCAGTCATCCCAATGGCAGGCCAAGCAATAAAAAAATTCTTAAACATATCTCTCTGTTTTCTATTAATTCAAAGAATGTTTAAGTTTTTTATTCCATTTGTCTCATTGGTATTTGTATTTAAATAGCAAGTGTGTATTGTGCATTTGAATTCTATGCAGCGACTCGGCAATGGTTGTTTTACACACGGACAGTCAGAGGCATGGTCGGCCTTTGAGAACCCAGTTAGCTGCACTGGGGGTTAAATTCCTACACTGAATCAGTACTTTTGTTAATCTTCCAGATGAGCGATCAATGAAATTACCAATCACACAAGATGTACCTTCAACACATCTGCAATCTCTATCCCAGGAATAAGAAGCAGTGTTGAGTGTGATGGTCATTATTGTGAAATAATCCCGTACAGGCTGATGGACAGACTCTGACACTTTGGGCTGGGGTCCTGATTTCCTGTTTGGGTCTATTTGTACATTCTACACTCAAGATTAAAGCTTGGACATGATAGAAATTCATTAAATTCATCAAATAGTCTGGAAACTCAAGTGTCAGGGCAGTGGTGGTCTAGTGGTATAGGGCGCTGGATCGCTGATCCAAAGGTTGGGGGTTCGAGTCCCACTCTCCACAAGGTTGTCACTGTCCCCCCCCCAGTGGAGCTAACTGGGTTATCAAAGGCCGGCCATGTCTCTCACTGTCTATGGTGTGAGGCATGTAAAAGAACCATTGCTGACTTTCGACGAGAGTAGGCTGCAAAGCCGTCGGCGTGTTTCCGCCCTGCGATGGCCTGGCGAGCTGTCCAGGGTGTACTCTGCCCTCGCCCGAAGTTGGCTGGGATGGGCGCCAGCCTCCCCGCAACCAAAGTTAGGATTAAGCGGTTACAGAAAATGAACTGAACTCAAGTGTCAAGCCACACACACAAGAATCGAGTATTTGGAAACATCACTTCATATCACTGTGCATAATTTGAAGAGAATCAAGAAAGTCAAAAAGCAACAGCAACTGAAATCATGGCTGGAAACAAGAATTGTTTCTTTAATATTAGGTTTAAATAATATTTTACTCAAGTTATGAATTGAAGGTTACATTTGATAGCCGTCAGTTACCTATGATATGTGTCAGGGTTGTATATATTTATAAATAAAACTAAATTTTCTACAAAATAAATGCAATTATTTGGTTAGAATTTATTGGGTGTGTGTGGTCCGGGTTGTATTTTCAGAGTGCACCCCCCCAAAAAAAGTTCCTAAACTCCTCTGATGAAATATTCTGTGAAATGAGAATTTCAGTCCAACCCAATTCATTCATCCAGCATGAACTCGGCCCTTTGTCTGGAACTCGAAAGCACGGATGGTGTTACTATTATTTTTTAAATTGTTTGAGAAATTGAAGAGTTGCTTGTTTGTTGATTGCAGTGTTTTCTCTTTCCCTGGTGTCATGTTAATGGCTTGGGGTGTAAAGAGCTGGAGGGCCCTTTAAAACTGCTATGGGCTGCAATTCAACCCACAGTCAGGGTTGCCAGATGATACATTTGTGTTCCATGAGTTATGCAATCCCACAGACTGGTTTCTTGGTTCATGTTGGCATAAGTCAGCACATGATGGTGAATTAATGAGATATAAAGAGAATAATAATCAGACGTGATGTCTCTGTCTGGTTTGTAAAAGGTTGTAATGAATTTAAAAAAAAAAAAAAAGTATTTTACCAGGTTCTGATATTATAAGATGAATAACATGGATTTGATCTCACCCTCTTCGAACATGAGATGTCTGTCCATCCATTATCTATAGTATAGCATTTATCCATCAGGATTTGAGGGAAAGCTGGAATACATCATATCTGGTTTTAAATAAAAGGCAGCGTTACATACAGAACAGGTCCCCGGTCTGATCCAGAACGAACACAGATCCAAACAACCACTCACAGCACACACAAAAAGTGAACATTTATTATTATTAATAATAATAATATTGAATTTGTCTGACCAGATAATTAAAACACTGTACATATAGTGCAAAATAACATGCAACATATGTTCTTAAAAACAATCTCGACAAGGTGCAGCATGGTGGTGTAGCGATGAGCACATCCACCTAACAGTAAGAAGGTCCTGGGTTCGAATCCTGGGCTCAGAGATGGTATTTCTTTGTTGAGTTTGCATGTTCACCTTGTGCTTGTGTGGGTTTCATCCTGGTACTCTGGATTTCATCCCTAAGTTCAAAGGCATGCACATTTGGTCAACTGGCTCTTCCAAATTGCCCTTAGGTGTTAATGTGAGTGTTGTCCCTGAAATGGTCAAGTGAGCTATCCCCAACTTCACCCAGTGCCGGCTGGGATAGGATCCAACCTCCTTGCAATCCAAAGAGGATTTAAAAATGAGTGAGCGATAATCGGGACAAAATAAAAATCTGTAATATGAAGTATGTGTGAATTATTTGAATGGCTAGGTCAATTTTTATGAATGAGGGGGATATTATACCTGATAATAACTACTATAGGAACTTATGCAGATGACCTATATGACCTTTTTATGCTCATAGTTTAGAGATACTGCAAAGAACTCTGAGCACACAATGGGTCCAAACCTTCACCAAAACTAAAAATCAAAACAATGTGCACAGCACCCCCTTCTGGACCAGCTGTAATACAACAATTCCAAACTATCTCACAGTGTTTAAGAATCAGGATCCAGAATTTAATTTAGATTACCTTGAAAAGTCTGTATTTTCATGAGATTTCTACCAAAAGCTGAAAAAAGGTAAGGAAAACTCCATTTTATTTTGTGGGGATGATTAAATTCTTTAATTAAACTTAATTATTTAATTGAATTTTAATTAAATTCTTTAAATTTAATTAAATTATTTTTTAAAGGATTCTTCAACAATACTGAATAACATCAGACGTTTCTTGTAGTGATATTACAGCGGCCCCAGCAGGGGGTGCTGTGTACTTTTTTTAGTTTAGCTCGTATGATCTCCACAAAATAAATGCACATAGAGTTAACTGTTTTTATACACACACACATATATATATATATATATATATATATATATATATATATATATAAAATGCAGCCGTGGGGGGGGGGGGGGCACAATCCAGTGTTCACCCTCACGCCAGTCCCAAGCCCAGATAAATGCAGAGGGTTGCTTCAGGAAGGGCATCCGGAATAAAACCAATGCCACCTAAAACATGCAAGTCAAAAATACAAATACCATCCGGGATCTGTCGAGGCCCGGGTTAACAACGACCGACATCAGTGCTGTTAACCAAGAGGGTGCTGGTGGAAATTGGACTACTTGTTGGTCGAAGAAGGAGAGGCGGGAGGCGTGTCCGTAAGCAGAGAGAGAAGAGGAAAGGCATGAGTCTAGGACTGAGAGTCGGGACTTTGAATGTTGGAACTATGACAGGAAAAGATAGAGAGCTGGCTGACATGATGCAGAGGAGGAAGGTGGACATACTGTGTGTTCAGGAGACCAGGTGGAAAGGTAGCAAGGCTAGAAGCTTAGGAGCAGGTTTAAGCTATTTTATCATGGTGTGGATGGGAAGAGAAATGGAGTAGGAGTCATCTTGAAGGAGGGGTTTGTCAGGAATGTTCTAGAAGTGAAAAGAGTGTCAGACAGAGTGATGAGTCTCAAGTTAGAAATTGAAGGTGTGATGGTCAATGTTGTTAGTGCTTATGCCCCACAGGCAGGATGTGAGCGAGAAGAGAAGGAGAGATTCTGGAGTGAGTTAGATGAAGTGATGCAGAGTACCCCCAGAGGTGAAAGAGTGGTCATTGGTGCAGACTTCAATGGACATGTTGGTGCAGGCAACAGAGGGGACGAGGAAGTGATGGGAAGGTTTGGTATCCAGGACAGGAACACAGAAGGACAGATGTTGAGAGATTTTGCAAAAAGGATAGAAATGATTGTGGTGAATATTTTTTTCCAGAAGAGACAGGAGCATAGGGTGACTTATAAAAGCAGAAGTCGGAGCACACAGGTAGACTACATCTTGTGCAGGCGATGTAATTTAAAGGAAGTCAGTGACTGCAAAGTAGTAGTGGGTGAGAGTGTTGCCAAACAGCATAGGATGGTGGTGTGCAGGATGACGCTGATGGTGAGGAAGGTGAAGAAGGCAAAAACAGAGCAGAAGACAAAGTGGTGAAAGCTGAAAAAGGAAGAGTGTCGTGTTGTCTTCAAGGAAGAGTTGAAACAGGCTTTGGGTGGTAAGGAAGTGCTTCCAGATGAATGGACAACTACAGCTATTGTGATCAGGGAGACAGGTAGGAGAGTACTTGGTGTGTCATCTGGAAAGAAAGTAGATAAGGAGACTTGGTGGTGGAATGAGGACATGCAGGAGTGTGTACAAAGGAAGAGGATCGCTAAGAAGAAGTGGGACAGTGAGAGGACCAAAGAGAGTAAACAGAAGTACAGGAAGATACAGTGTAAGGCGAAGTTAGCAGTGTCAAAGGCCAAACAGAGGACGTATGAGGACGTGTATGCTACTTTGGACAGTAAGAAGGGAGAAAATGATTTATACAGGTTGGCACAGCAGAGAAATAGAGATGGGAAGAACGTGCAGCAAGTTAGAGTGATTAAGGACAGAGTGGGAAATGTATTGACTGATGACAGAAGTGTGCTGGGAAGATAGAAGATGGTGTCGAGGAGCGGTAGCAGTAGATTTTCTGACAAGAACATTCAACAAGGTCCAGGAGAGTGAGAGGATGCTGGAGGAATGGAGGAGAAGTGTGCTGGTGCCCATTTTTAAGAACAAGAGAGACGTGCAGAGTTGTGGCAACTACAGAGGGATAAAGTTGATGAGCCATACGATGAAGTTATGGGAAAGAATAGTGGAAGCTAGACTAAGGGCAGAGGTCAGCATTTGTGAACAACAGTTTGGTTTCATGCCAAGAAAGAGCACCACAGACGCAGTGTTTGCTTTGAGGATGTTAATAGAGAAGTACAGAGAAGGTCAGAAGGAGCTGCATTGTGCCTTTGTGGATCTGGAGAAAGCATATGACAGGGTGCCGAGAGAGGAACTGTAGTATTCCATGAGAAAGTCTGGAGTGGCAAAGAAGTATGTTAGAGTGGTGCAGGACATGTATGAGAGATGTAAGACAGTGGTGAGGTGTGCTGTCGGTGTGACAGAAGAGTTCAAGGTAGAGGTGGGACTGCATCAAGGATAAGTTCTGAGCCCCTTCTAGTTTGCTATAGTGATGGACAGGTTGACAGACGAGGTTAGACAAGATTCCCCATGGACTATGATGTTTGCAGATGACATTGTGATCTGTAGTGAGAGCAGAGAACAAGTGCAGGAAAATCTGGAAATGAGAGGAATGAAGGTTAGCCTCAGTAAGACAGAATACATGTGTGTGAACGACAAGGACCCAAGAGGAACAGTGAGGTTACAGGGAGCAAAGATAAAGAAGGTGGAGAATTTTAAGTACTTAGGCTCAACAATCCAGAGCAATGGAGAGTGTGGAAAAGAGGTGAAGAAGCGCGTGCAGGCAGGTTGGAATGGCTGGAGAAAAGTGTCTGGTGTGATGTGTGATCGGAAGGTATCAGAAAGAATGAAAGGAAAAGTGTTCAAGACGGTGTTGAGGCCAGCGATGTTGTATGGTTTAGAAACAGTGGCCCTGGGGAAAAGACAGGAGGCAGAGCTGGAGGTAGCAGAGATGAAAATGTTGAGGTTCTCTTTGGGAGTAACGAGGATGGATAGGATCAGGAATGAGTACATTAGAGGGACAGCACATGTAAGAAGTTTTGGAGACAAAGTCAGAGAGGCTAGATTGAGATGGTTTGGACATGTACAGAGGAGGGATAGTGAATATATTGGTAGTAGGATGCTGAGGTTGGACCCACCAGGCAGAAGGCCTAGAGGAAGACCAAAGAGAAGATTTATGGATGAGATGAAGGAGGACATGAAGGTCGTTGGTATAAGAGAAAAAGATGCAGAGGATCGGGTGAGATGAAAGCAGATGATTCGCTGTGGCAACCCCTGAAGCTAACAGCCGAAAGGAAAAGAAGAAGCGATAGATAGACAGACAGACAGACAGATCGATAGAGATCCCTCCTACTTCGTGCTTCAATTCATGCGGCTTCAGTGCATTTCGGGGGGGGGGGGTTTGTTTTGTTTTTTAATTTTCATCGAATTAAGAAAAAGAAATTACGGAAGAATAGGGGTTAAAGTTAACGAAAATGCCACAAAAACAAGGCCAATTATGCAACAAAAAATAAACTAAAATAAAAATGAATAAGTTTCATAGGAAACTACTGTTTTATGAATAATACTCACCTCTGGTCTTAATATCAAAGAACATTGAAACACACCTACCACTGAATTATCTCAAAGCTCTTTTTATCCCCTCTGTGCCCCCCCTTTTGCGTTCGTATGTTAGACTATACCCATATAGCGCCTCTATACCTCGGAATCCCTGCTAGAGGTCACGTGATCACGCTATATCAGAACGAGGTTAACAGGGAACCGCCATCAACATACAAACACAATGCAGGGAGGGATGCTAATAAGACCAGAGGTGACTATTCTTCGTAAAAAACACTAGTTTCCTACGAAATTGCTTTATTTTACTCACAAACTCACCTCTGGTCTTATTATCATCGAACAGAATCCAACAGGAAAATAAGTAGGGTGGGTACTATTCCACTCTTCTGCCATCTGTGCCCCTTTCTGCCCCCCCTTCTCCCCCCCCCCAAACAAAAATCCTCGACTCTTCCCTGTCAAATAGAACAGAATAATGGTGAAAGGGTTATGAAAGAGAAAAATTGATTCAGAATGCAGCGTATTTAACCTGCAGTCGACAAAACAATTTTTTTTTGTTCAAATCAAAGAAAAGGTTGTTTGTATCATCTGTCAAGAGGCGGTGGCAGTAATCAAAGAATACAACCTGCGCCGACACTCTGAATCCCGTCACAAAGACGAGTATGATTGCTCGCAAGGACAAACGCGAGTAGACAAACTCTCAGAGCTAAAAAGTGGACCGTTAGCGCAGGAGAATACATGTGTACACCAGGCTCGGCTGAACCAGTCGTCCGTTCGGGCAGCTTTCGGGTCGCTCAACTGATAGCAACCAGCGTTTCTTTTATTATTTATTTCCTGACTTTTTTTTCTGTGAAGGTCCCGGAAAGGGTTACTAATATTTGGTTATACGTGGCTTACTGGAAAACAATAAATGTTTATGTTTAGGCAGCCCTGCGATCGTCGTACATTTTCTGTTACAAACTGACCTCACCCCCCCCCCCCCCCAACAGAACCGCGAAAAGTTATGTGGGCCCACAGGAAAAAGTTTGGGGACCCTTGACGTACATGTATATGTGTATATAATATCAATAAATACATATTTGATGCTATGAGTGCTTATAATAACAATTAAACTTTCAAAAATAATGCACAAGATGTAAATAAGATATAAATATACACACATACAGACACGCATGCATGCGCACACAGATGTGCACCTCACATAAAAATGTAAGTAGTGTATAAAATGTAAGCATAATTGGCCTTGTTTTGTGGCATTTTCCTTAACATTTCCCCTATTCAGGGCAGTGGTGGTCTAGTGGTATATGGCGCTGGATCGCTGATCCAAAGGTTGGGGGTTCGAGTCCCACTCTCCACAAGGTTGTCACTGTCCTCCCCAGTGCAGCTAACTGGGTTATCAAAGGCCGGCCATGTCTCTCACTGTCTCTGGTGTGAGGCATGTAAAAGAACCATTGCTGACTTTCGAGGAGAGTAGGCTGCAAAGCCGTCGGCGTGTTTCCGCCCTGCGATGGCCTGGCGAGCTGTCCAGGGTGTACTCTGCCCTCGCCCGAAGTTGGCTGGGATGGGCGCCAGCCTCCCCGCGACCCTAATTAGGATTAAGCGGTTACAGAAAATGATGATGATGATGATTTCCCCTATTCTTCTTTAATTTCCTTAATTTTTAATTCGATGGATATTTTAAAAAAAAAGAAGTGATGCACTGAAGCCGCATTAATTGAATATCTGTATTCAATGCATATAAATATATATGAACGTTCATGGCCGAAATCAGAGGCGGACAGTCCACCTTTCCCCAACATTTCCCACCCCTTTCTGCCCCTTGCTTATTTTTTAGTCTTCTTCTTCTTTTACTTTCGGCTGTTCCCTTCAGGGGTCGCCACAGCAAATCATCCGCCTCCACCTCACCCTGTCCTCCGCATCTTCTTTTCTGACTCCAACGAGCTTCATGTCTTCCTTCACCACATCCATAAATCTCTTCTTTGGTTATCCTCCAGGCCTTCTGCCTGGTTGTTCCAACCTCAGCATCCTACTGCCAATATACTCACTATCCCTCCTCTGTACATGTCCAAACCATCTCAATCTAGCCTCTCTGACTTTGTCTCCAAAACCCTTGCTTATTTTTTAGTATTTTCCAAAAATGTGACCTAGTGGGTGGAGTCAGACTCTTGGGGAACGCTTTTCCAAGGGTGTCGATTCACGCAAACGACTCTTTCGCATTTCTGGTAGTTTCGCCCAATCTGGCAACCGGGTTTCATGCTACGATAAACTACACAGGCTCCTCTCGACATCTCTGTCCACCACCTTCATAACCAGTGCTGTAACCTCGGACTCCTCTGCATTTATCCTGTCTTTGCTTTTCCAATGCAGGCCATCAAGTGCGTCGTGGTCGGTGATGGGTAAGATGGAGGTTTATTTTTTATTGTGGTTGTTCTTGTTGCAGTGTTCAGGGATGCAGCTGTTGCAGGAGAGAGAGAGAGAGAGAGAATGGGGCTTGGATGGATCTCTCGGTCGGTGTGTAGCTGTAGAGATGTGACTGAACACGTTTATCCCGTGCATGTGCATGAATAACACAATGAATCGAGTATTTTGGGGAAGAAAACAAAACCAGACTGGGTTCGTAGAATTCATCAGCATTAATTTTGCACCTCCATTCCAGTGCTCTGGGGGTGAAGGGCTTATTTTCTTCTCTATTTGATTATTTTCGGGTTTTTTCCTGCTAACTTTTGTGACGCTAATTCACGAGATTGTATAAATTTGCCCCAGTGATTAGTTTTATCTTTATACCGTTTGAATTTCGAAGGAATCCTGAGGCTAGCGATTCTGCGCTCCCTCCCTAGTCCATACTGCGCGTGCGCAATAGGCTCGCGCATGCGCAGTGAGGCGGAGAGCGAGAAGACCCTCTTATCCTATGATGTCATGCTTTTTACACACCTTACTCATTATTCTAGGTTTATTGGATTTTATTCTATTTTGTATAAAATTATGTATATAATCAATAATATTATGTTAATTACCTGCTGACATGACAAAAATCAGATATTTTCCTCCTTTCCTTTAATAATTTAGAATAAAGAATTAATTTCAATTCATTTTCCTTAAACATTCTATAAATTGTAAGAAGTGCACAGTCAATGTTTATCATGTACGTGCATATAGTAGTTGTAGAAATAATAATTATGTGTAGAAATACAGTATGTAATCAGTAATTAGTTGTTTGTTTGTTTTTTTTTCCAGGATTGCAAATAAACATTAAATATGTTTGTCTTTTATTAGGTCTCATATCAAGTTTATGTAATAATAATAATAATAATAATAATTTAAAAATCGATATAATGATAATAATAATAAATTTAAAAATAATAATATTCAAAAATAGGGCATGTAATTAATTATTTATTCATTCATTTATTTATTTATTTAAATTCCTTCTTTGTTATTTCCAGTGTTGCAAATAAATATTAAATATGTGTGTCTTTATTACTATAACTTATATCAAGTTTGATGCTGTTAATAATAATAATAATAATAATAATAATAATAATAATTATTATTATTATTGTGTTTATGATTTCATCATCGTCATAATTAAATTCTATCATAACAGTATTAAATGAGTGTTTATTCAACAACAACAATAATAAACAATATTAATAACCACTAAAAATAAACTTAGTTATTTTTGTTGCTCCATATTTCAACAGGTTTACAATTTATTATTTACCTATTTTAATGTCAGTGCGAATCATTCGCTGTGGCGACCCCTGAAAAAGGGAAAAGTTGAAAGGAACTCTCTCAATGTCAGTGTTGTAAAATAGTAGAGACAAAAAAGCACATGTCATTCATATGATATAATATCCTACATTTATTTATATGTATAGTAATTATTGGTCGCCTAACCTATTAAATATTTTTTATATTGCAGATTTCTGCTAGAATTATATATATATATATATATATATATAATATAATATCCTTTTTTATATAGCTTGGATATATAGGATGAATCTTAATAGTACTGCAGTGGCTTGTGGGTCAATGATCAAATGTACAGTGCTTGAAATCATTTATATTATCTCATAGGTTCAATATCAATATAGTTTGTCTTTAAATAAATAATGTGTTGCTGATATTCAGACCCAAAGAGAAAACTACCATCAGCTGTTAATTGTGGAATAATTGATAATTTTGTACTGATGAGTGGTGTTAGCAGTGTGTTTGGGGCTCTCCGATTGCTTTTTTTTTTTTCTGCTTTGAAAGTGAGTTTGGGAATCTCAATCTCATCCCTTTTTACCTCAAAAATAAAAGAATCACTCCTGGAAAAGAGGGTGAGACTGTAGGAGAAGTTTTGGCAACCTGTCGAATCAGCCACATCATTTCGTTTCCACTGTAACATTTGCCTCAGGCTGGTTCTTATCACTTGCCCTCACTTTTCCTCTTCTCCTCCATTTACAGTGTCCCTGTCCTTCAACCCCAAAAAAAAAACCCACGCGTAGTCATGCTTCCTGTGTGTCATCAGCACAGAGTTTAGACTAAGGACTAAAAAGCTCTACAGTGTTTACAGCTGAAGATAAAACTCAATAACCTACTGTATAACTAGCTCTCTTCTAAATATATACTGTATTCTTATTTTATTAATACCTTTTAAATCTATCTTCTCATTCTGATATTTTTGGGTAAATGTGGTATCACAGCTCAAAATGTACTTTTATAACACTTAAAATCTTCTCATATGTCCATCATGGATATGAAAAAAATATACACGCCAATGTTTATTATAATAATAACTTGCCTGCATAAATGGATACACCCTGAATCTGCCCTAATTTTAGTCGTATCCATTTTCCACCCATCCAGCATTGCTTTCCCTACCAGGGAGGGGCATCAGCATGCAAATTCCCCCTCTGTTACATCTGGTGCTGCCACCCACCCCTTTATGAATAGCTGCTGCACATGCCATCTCGTACAAATGAGCTCACAGTTGCTCAAGATTGGCTGGTGATGGCTGTGAGTGACAAAAATGTCAATGGCATGTCATCCCTCCCTTTTGTGAGAACTCAGCCTGTTAGGAGTCCTTGGCATGACTGGATGCAGCCTCAACTTAGATCTGAACCTACAAACTTTAGGTTGATAGTCATGCACCTTGTATATGGCACATCCTGCCTACAAAAGCACTTCAGGTTTGTCATATTGCGAGGGAATCTTCGAAATCAAAAATTCTTCAGATCTCTCTGCAGATTTACACCTGGTCTGGCCTCTTGCTGGACCACAAGAAAACATGTTGTGGACATTCTTATGTAAATTTGGAGGTATGCACTGGTTGACTTTCTGGGTGAAAAGTCCTCTTCAGCTTTTTTCCCCTCTGAGTTTGTTTGTTCGGCCATCCCTGAATGTGCATGCACAGTAGTTCATAAAGGCGTTGGTGGAAGTATCACCTGTCACTGAAGGTTGTACCTCTTTAGCCTCTTCCTATTTGGTGGTGATTATAGGGAGGCAACATTGAATAGAGGGTTATTAGCTACGGCAGAATTGGGGGAGAGAAAACAATATGTGGAAATAAATAAAAAAAAAGGTTTATTTTTGATATTCAGTGAGTACAGTGGTTCTTAACCTGGGTTCGATCGAACACTAGGGGTTCGGTGAGTCGGTCTCAGGGGTTCGGCGGAGCCTATGCCTTGGAGGTCAAAACGCACCCGACTCATCATGTCAATTAGTGATGACATGCCCCACTTGGCCATCACTGGCTGCAGACGATCACATTTCATTGCTTGGCCAATCAGTGCTGTGGGGAATTTAGTGTGCTCAGTAGTCAACGTGTGACTGTTGTGGTAGTACGTCGTGTGATTATTTTTATTTTTGGAATATTTTAATCCATACTAACTATGTCAGGGCAGTGGTGGTCTAGTGGTATAAGGCGCCGGATCACTGATCCAAAGGTTGGGGGTTCGAGTCCCACTCTCCCCAAGGTTGTCACTGTCCGTCCCCCCCCCCCAGTGCAGCTAACTGGGTTATCAAAGGCCGGCCATGTCTGTCACTGTCTATGGTGTGAGGCATGTAAAAGAACCATTGCTGACTTTCGACAAGAGTAGGCTGCAAAGCCGTCAGCGTGTTTCCGCCCTGCCATGGCCTGGCGAGCTGTCCAGGGTGTACTCTGCCCTCGCCCTGAGTTGGCTGGGATGGGCACCAGCCTCCCCGCGACCCTAATTAGGATGAAGCGGTTACAGAAAATGAACTGAACTGAACTAACTATGTCGAGCAAAAAAAGAAAGTGGTCGGACGAATATGTACAACATGGATTCACATGCATCACAGAACGTGATGGGACTCAGCATCCTATCTGCATGATTTTCAATGGCAAGTTGAGCAACTCTTGTCTCGCACCGGCAAAACTAAAGGAACACCTCTTGAAACTGCATGGAGATGGGAATACAAGAACACAACGCTTGCTGAATTCAAGGTGAAGAGAGCCAGATTCGAAGAAATTATTTTTCACGATTGAAGGGTTCGGTGAATGTACATATGAAACTGGTGAGGTTCGGAACCTCCAACAAGGTTAAGTACCACTGAGTGAGTCGTAGTAGTAGTCAAGCAATCATTGGTTCGGGGACATGTGAGTTGAGCTGTCACACAACATTTAAGAAGGAGTTCATGAGCAGCAAAGGTGTAAAAGGTGACATTATGGGTGCTAGAGAAAGAAAGATTCCATATCAATCCAGTGGTCATCTTTTTTCTTTGGATTCATGGTAGCAGATTCTGTTCAACTGGCAACTTGGAGTGTGATGACATCACAGCATTGAGAAAAAGGCTTTATTCCATATAGAACAAGAGTGAGAAACTGGGACTTCTCTCTCTCGCTCTCTCTCTCTCTCACTGTGTGTTATTTTCCCCACACACTGATCTCAGTGTCTGGATTTTCCATTCAGGATTGAAATAAAAGGCCTGAATGGAGACGTGTGTGTAAAAAAAAAGCCATGGAAGGAAAACTGAAGTAGAAAGACAGTGTTAATTAGTGATGATTATTAAATCAGAGACTGAACACTGTCAGCTCGATGGCCCCCGGATGAAAATTCACTTCATATTTCCACACTGTTTGAATCTTCTCTGGAAAAACTATAATCCCTTTTCACAAAAATAAAGACAATGATCACCAGAAAGCATAAACTTGACCCTTACCCAGATTTTATTTTTTCCCCCTCATGTTAGCACAGACGCTAAGTCATTATTCACTAATAGTCTCTTTTCTGAAGCTTTTCTGCTAGTTGCCATGGTTACTGAACAGCTAGAGTGATGGCTGTTAGTGGTTTTCCTTTTTTTCTGTGGAAGAATGAATGTAAAATGTGAGGGGACGAAGCACTAGGTGATGAGATGTTGAAGGAAAATAATCAACGGTAGGATGTTGTGAGGAAATAAAGTTGGTCTTACTACCACAAATAAACCTAGAAGCCCTTGAGGACGGGAGTCACACCAGCTACTAGCTACTACCCAGCCATTGAAAATAAAAAAATCAATTGGCGGCCATATTGTTGACCTTAAACCTGATCTACGGTGACCTTTGTTCCCCCTTTTTTTTTTTTTTTTTTCTTTTAAAACAATCGGTTCAGTGGGGGCATAGTGGTTGGCACGTCTGTCTCACAGCATGAAGGACTTTCTGTGTGAATTTTGTTTGTTTGAACTGCCGGAGGAAACTGGAGGACTCCGATATGCACATCAGGCTAATTGGCCTTTCCAAATTTCCTCTAGGTGCAACTGTGTGTGTTGGCCAATATGATGGTCTGGTAAGCTTTTCACAGTTTACCCCGCCTTTTCGCAGTGTTGGCTGAGATGGGCTCCAGCCTCCCCATGACTTTATTAGGATGAGTGGGTGAGCGAGCATCAGGGACAGGAGGACACACTGAATGTGCCACCTGTACACGTCTGTATACACAAGCTTACAAGCATTCATGATTGGTTAGTGTCGGTGTAATTCAAAGGGAAGTGAACGTATGCTCCGTCTCCCGCCCCAAGAGTGTGGCCAATTTTACTCTGTGTGATGGGGCAACTGGCTTGGACCCCCAAAATTCTTAATTTTTATCCGTTTGGAGATACATTCCATTCTGGGGATCGTCTTTTAAAGTAGTTTGATTTGTCACTTATCTCCGTTCTCCTAATGTTAACGCAAAACAAATAAATACGGCACGGTGGCATAGTGGTTAGCATGTCCACCTCACAGCAAGAAGGTCTCGGGTTCGATTCCCAGGCTCCAGCCGTGTCTGTGTGGAGTTTGCATGTTCTTTCCGTTCCTGCATGGGTTTCCTCCAGGTGCAATGCTTTCCTCTCGCCATCCAAAAACATGCGCTGTAGGTGAATTGGTGGTTCCAAATGGTTGTTGGTGTGAATAATTTTGGGTGTGTTGTCCAACAGTAATCTGGTGAGCTGTGCAGGGTGAACCTTCACCTTTGCCCAGAGTTGGCTGAGATGGGCACCAGCCTTCCTGTGATCATAATTAGGATTAAGGGAATTAGAAAACGAATGAATGAAAACTCAGCTTGTATTATTACTGAGAATCACAACCCAACAACAATACCCTCTGACACTGGTGACTCCTTCAATAAAGGTATTTATGAAGAGTATGTGACCATGTAATCATATTGTTATGGGGTATTTTATTATCCTGCTGTGCTGTGTTTGTTCTAATAAAAAATTCTAAAAATGTGCATGTGTGTTTCAGAGCTGTGGGTAAAACATGCCTGCTCATCAGCTACACCACCAACGCTTTCCCGGGAGAATACATTCCTACAGTGTGAGCTTGCATATTCCTTATACCGGTGTGTGTGTGTGTGTGTGTGTGTGTGTGAGAGAGGGAGAGATAATTTATTTGTTCTGTGTATCACAGGTTTGATAATTATTCTGCCAATGTAATGGTGGATGGGAAACCTGTGAACTTGGGATTATGGGATACGGCGGGGCAGGAGGACTATGACCGTCTCCGACCGCTCTCCTACCCTCAGACGGTAAACCCCCAGCTGACCTCCTCTCTTTCCTTTAGCTCCATGTTTCCAGGGTGTTCTGAGGATCTTACATTTCCCTCAGATGTTCGCTTTGACTCTGTATGAAATAAATTTGTCTTTAATTTTCTATTTGTTTTTTTTTAAGGATGTGTTTTTGATCTGTTTTTCACTGGTGAGCCCGGCTTCATTCGAAAACGTTCGAGCAAAGGTTAGTGTTTTTGCTTTGTGCTTAGACATAGTGTGTGTGTGTGTGTGTGTGTGTGTGTGTGTGTGTTTGTTGGGGGTGATGATATCCTTAATAATAGAACATAGTGCTCCTGAGTGGTGCAGCCCGAAAGTGTTCACTCTGTCATCTGAAGTTTGCAAGTTCAGAGGGAGGGTATATGTGATTGTTTCTGTTGCTTAAAAGTGACACCGTACAATCACAGGGACCTGAGAGTTCATGTATACCAGTGGTTCTTAACCTGGGTTCGATCGAACCCTAGGGGTTTGGTGAGTCAGTCTCAGGGGTTCGGTGGCGGTCAAGACACACCCCCGACTCATATTCATTATTCATGACTACACACCCCGCATGGCCATCACTGGCTGCAGGTGAGGACGCTACATTGCTTGGCCAATCTGTTCTGTAGGAAATTTGGTGCGCTCGGTAGTCGACTTGTGACTGTCGTGATGGTACGTCATGTGATTTCTTTCTTAATGTTTTAATCCGTACTATGTTGAGCAAAAAAAGAAAGAGGTCGGACGAGTATGTACAACATGGATTCACGTATATAACGGAACGTGATGCCAGTCAGCGTCCTAAGTAGGATCAACCCCACGCTGACTGACGTATATGTACATGTGTATATAATATCAATATACACATTCAACCCTATAAATGCTTATAATAACAATTAAACAGTCAAAAATAATGCGTGGGGGCAGTGGTGGTCTAGTGGTATAGGGTGCTGGATCACTGATTCAAAGGTTGGGGGTTCGAGTCCCACTCTCCACAAGGTTGGAATGTAAGTAGTTTTGATGGGGGGAGTTCATGCATTGTATTGGTTTTGTTCTTTGAGCACAGTGAGGTTAATGCACTGTTCATTTTGGTGCCCCAGTAAAACCATATACAGTACCTGTGTCTTGAATTTGAAAAAAAAAGTCATGTTTTATTTTTGAATAAAGAAGGGTTCGGTGAATAAGCATATGAAACTGGTGGGGTTCAGAACCTCCAACAAGGTTAAGAACCAGTGATGTATACAAAGATGCTTACAGCACTATCATCTGATTGTGTTATGTCACTTTGAATGAACAGAGGTTTGAAAATATGTATTCTACTGTGGCATCATGTGCCTTGGAGGAAGCGTATTGTGGCCTTCGCCCTCCCTGGTGGAAAGCAATTTTCGAATTGCGAGGAATGTCTCCTGGGTGGGAATTGGACATGACTAAATTAGGGAGAAAATCTAATGGTGGATCAAATCGTGCCTCCCTGTGACCCTAATAGGATTTAGGGTTTCAGCAAATGAGTGAGTGAGTGAAGAAGTACAATGTTATGAGTGAATGTGTGTGTGTGTGTGTGTATGTATATATACACAGTGGTATCCTGAAGTGCGTCACCACTGTCCCAACACACCCATCATTCTGGTGGGAACCAAGCTGGACCTGCGAGACGATAAGGACACCATTGAACGCCTGAGGGACAAAAAGCTGTCCCCGATCACTTATCCTCAGGGTCTTGCCATGGCCAGGGAGATCGGTAAGACTTTAAAAAAAAAAAAAAAAAAACCCTAACAAACTACATACTATCTCTTTATTTCCCACCCTGCTTCATTCATACTTCCAGTTCATATCTGCTTCCATCGCGACTCCCAGTCCAGGAGGATGATAACAGACTGGACTTGTAGTGTCATCGGGATGGAAATCTACCGACCTGATTCTGTATTCACAATACGCTCGATAAAAATGGCAGTGACAGATTAATGTTTAGATTCTTTCAAGTGATGGAAAGCCACTTTGATTAAATCCTATTTAAAAAAAAAAAAAAGGCACAAAAATTTAGAAAGTATTTTATGGTAAAAATTAATTTTCTTTTTAAAAATGATTATTGTTGAAGTTGCTGCTGCTGCTTCTGTCAGTTTACAAGTTTATTTAGCCAATCAGGTGTATAGTCCACAAATCAGAACTGATCATGTACAAGGTGACCCAATAAAATCTCTCACATTTTAAAGGTAAATTAATAATTTAAAGATAAATGATTTTTTTTCTACACAAGAAATCTCATTCAGTACACTTTTTGTTCATCATGTGGTAAAGACGATCTTTCTGACGGTAGCAGTCACTGTACACTCCTGGAGGTGATTTCTGAAGGCTGCTGTGCCTCAACAGGTCATGTTGGGTGGAACACCGGCAATCTCACTCTGAATATCAACCTGAAGGGCTTCTAGAATTTGGGGTGGATGAGCATACGTTCATGATTTAAGGGAGCACCGCAGAAAACATTACGAGAGGCACGGTGAGAGGAAGAGGCCACCCCCTGACATCACCACACAACAAGATCACCTGTTCAGGAAGCATTTACCTGAGCACTTTCAATGATCTTCCAGTTGTGTGTGTCTTCGGCCCATCCTACAGAAACCACACATCCACTTCTTCAACATCAAGGGGTACAAGGCCACAGCTACCGGTAGTCCATAGGGGCTAATTGACTGAGCTCTCACAGGAGGGAGGAATGGCATACACTCCCCCATGACTCACTGTGATCACCAGCCAATCCAAGAGCATCTTTTTAATTCAATACAGTTCAGTTTTATTTGTATAGCGCTGTTTACAATTGACATTGTCGCAAAGCAGCTTTTCACAGTAAAACAGTGAAAGTAGGGGCTTACAAAGTACAGTGGTATCCCAGTACTCGACTGCAATTTGTTCCAGACGGCTGGTCGAATTCCAATTTGTTCGAATTCCAGATCTATTTTTCCCCATTACAAGTAATGTAAAGGGTCTTAATCCGTTCCGTCGTCTTTTGAACAGAAGTTTACAGTACCGTAACTCATACCATAGGTCCACAAATTAAGTGAAAAATTATTGAATACAGTACACTAAAATAAAAACCACAGTACAGTTAAAGCATAAGAACAATAAAGATAATTTTTACCTTTGTGGTGGTGAGCAGTTGGCATACGTAAATGTTGGAGAGGAAGAGAGGAGGAGGATTCCCTTCCATAACAGTTTCAGGTGAATCAGCCGAAGGTGTTTATTCTCTTGCTACTTGCTTTGGCATGGATGACTCTTCTTCAGGATGTCCCTTTCTTTTCTTGAAGAACATTTCTAACGTGGCTTGTTTCTGCCTTCTTTTCAAAACCTTACGGAAGTGGCTCATGACCTCATCGTTAAAGGTGTTCACAGCGCTGCTAGCTTTATCTTTATCTGGGTGATACAGCTCAACAACTTCCAGACTTTCAGAAAGCATGCATTTCCCCTCCCTCTCGGGCTCGTTTTTTCTTGTTTATTCTCATTTTTTCCTCCATCTTTTTTTGCATTTGACTTCCAGATTTTGGTCAACTTTCGAGAAAAAAAATCCTGAATATTTTGGTCGAATTCCGATTTGTTTGACCTCTAAAGCGTTCAAGAACCGAGGTACAACTGTATAAAGGAATTGAAACATTTCCCATTTCCCCTACATATCCCTAATGAGCAAGATGCTGGCAAGGAAAAACTCCCTCAGTAGTTGTGAGGAAGAAACCTTGAGAGGAACCAGGCCCAAAAGGGAAACCCATCCTCATTTGGGTGAACCATAAAAATACCAAACCATATGAGAAATTGCTTACAGTCCAAAAAGTAATCCAGTTGGTTATACAACTGCAAGTCTTAAATAATTGTGGGAAAGAGTCCATATCACCAGTAGTGAAAAGTCATGTTCGCAGTTTGTTAGTGCACATCTAGGTCCATCAAGGTATTCAAGAAGGAAGGGCTTCCAAGATGAGGACTCCAGTTAGCATCAGCACACCAGAACCAACCACAGGCAAGGCTCACGAAGCAGAAGAATCAGAATCATCTGCACCCCAGAAGGAGAATGTGTACTTCAAATCATCTTTGAGCTCATTTGTACAAAAGGGGTGGATATCGCTTTCCGTCTGAGTGTGTTCGGCCACTTCCAAATGCGCATGCGCAGCATTGCATGCATGAAAAGGGCATATGCATGCTTATGCCCCTCCCTGTGGTTGGTGGCGGTTGTATGTGGTAGGTTACTTCTACATAAGTTCCAGTGTCGTAAATACCAAAACTATTATCCACCTCAGGCTAAGTGAATAATCAGTGAATAATTGTTAATTATGATGTGCTGTTCATTAATTAATGTCGAAATTTAATTAAAGAAACTGTGTTCACAGGAGCAGTGAAGTATCTGGAGTGTTCGGCTCTGACCCAGAGAGGACTGAAGACCGTGTTTGACGAGGCAATCCGCGCTGTCCTCTGCCCTCCACCTGTCAAGAAAAGAGGGAAGAAGTGTACAGTGTTTTAAAAAAGCACAAACACATACACTCACATACACTCATACAGAGTGCAGAGTGTTTTAAATTGTCAACATACAGTCATCATACTGAGTTCCTACCGGCTGATTTGGAGAGAGACGGAGTAAAAACTTGAAGGGTGAAAACATCATACACTGGAGTTTTAGATCTAGCGCAGCAGGACAAATATAGTGAAAGGCACAACTCGGGATTGTGATTAAGTCCCTCTCATCCCTATTTCTGAACTTGACTGCCTTAATTGATGCTTAATTTGTCATAAAGGAATTTACACTTTGCATGCGCTAACATTTGGTTTTTCTAGTATATAACGATATCCAACTCAGTATATTTTCAATGTGAACAAATGAAATTTTACTACAGTTCCAGAGTTCCAGTGTCACATGTGTCCAAAAATGAGGAAAAAGTGATAGATTAAAAATATATAAACCATAAAATGTAATGAAAACATGCTCGGAAAGAATGAATACAGCTAATCACACACAGGTGTTTCAGAGTTGAATGGGGGGGGGGGGGTGTGATCCGTTGGCAATTAGATCACATGACATCACAACATTTACCTTACCCAGGATAGTTTATTAATCGGAATGGATTTATAAACGGTTTCAGTGTTTACGTTGTACACTAGCTGAGTAAATACTGGGAAATTATGATGTCACGTCGTTAACACAGAAGAGAAATAACTTCAAATAGTGATCTTTTTACAGTGTGTGTGACTGCTGGTTAAATAAGCTCCGACTACATTGACCCAGTGATGCTTGTCTCTCTGTGAAATCAGGACATACAACTGTCCAACACATAGTGTCCCCTGTAGCACAATTCCTGAATTTTTCTGTGGAGAGTTTCATCACTAACGTTTTTAACACTTCGGGCAATGTGGGCATTGTTTGTTTGTTTGTTTTTTTACCCCTTCTCTCATTGTTGATCTGTGAATGTGTCAAAGGTCTGTATAAATAGATATTGTGAATAACCAGAGGACTGAATCGACACCGCCTCTTGTTCTTGACTGTAAAGTAAATCTAAAATAAACATTGCCTACTGGACACAACTCTTAATTTTGGTGTTTGTGTTACTACTGTACGTGATGAAGTTTTACAGCACAAGAAAAACGAAAGAGTGATTAATAAAATCTGTATATTTAAAGTCAGTCGGTGTCTAAAGCTGAGCTGGGTATCAAATTTACCCAAAAAATATTTGGCAAAATTTAAGATGTACAGTACTTTCATTTTTCACTGGAGCTACAAAGGCTAATCTGCTAACACTTAGCATGTAAAATAGGTACCTGACATATTGTATGCTATAAAATTAGCAAAAATATGAGGTAAAAAAAAAAATATATATATATACACATTCCTGTTTTTAAAAAGGAATCACAGTTTTCCTCAGAACAAAGACTATAAAGTTTTCTTTTAAACACGATATACTATTGCTCAAGTGATTAAAGTTGTGAGAACTGTATTGCTAAGCAACAGGGAAAATTTAACATTGATTACAAGACGGTTAATATGTTGGTACATCTTTAATTTTTGACTGTTGGACTAAAAATTAGTAAAAACAAAAGCATGAATGTCAACTTTTACCTCAGATTTGTTCATAACTGATTAAGACACTCCAAACTACTAAAACAAAAGTTTACGCGTTAGCTACATTAGCATTAAAGCTCCAGTGTAAAGTGAAGCAAATAAACACCGATAGACAAATCTTGGCTCATCTGGTGTGAGGTGAAAACTGTGTACATTAAACTTTTAGCTGAAATTTTCTATTTTGAAAGTTCTAACAGTATTGTAACAGTATTGTATACATATTTAAGAGTGGGGGTTTTTTTTATACATATATATAAAAATTGGAAATTTCTGTCCTTTGAATTTTGCAGTATAACGAGCTGAAATGTGCCATTGTGTGTTTTTTGTGTGGCTAGCAGGCCAAATTTTCAACTTTAGACAACATGTGTCTAACTTTTTTTCTATATTTTGCCTATTGATTTTACTGAGGGTATGACGTGTGTGCATGAGCGTTTGTGTGCGTGCATAAGTGAGCAAAACTATTGAAGATGTAAAAAAAATAAAAGATCTACAGCGTGTTTTGTTAGGATATGGTGGTTATCCACCTTAACCTTACAGTTGGCTTCTGTAGACACATAATCAGAGCCCCTTTTGAATTGTGACTAAAATGAACCTTTTGTGTGTATGATACAAGTTTAAATTGTATGCATTAATAAAACTGAGTCCTTGAATGTATTTGGTTTTCTGTATTTTTTTTTTTTTTGACTCCTTTTTGTAGTCATGGTTAATTTAAGTTTTTTGTCTCAATAAGATTGAACATTCATTCTGTTTAATACAATTTACAAAAATATACTAAAATTTTCTATCGGCCCTCTATAAGATTTACCATGTTAACTTAACATTTTGAAGGAATATAAAAAATAATAATAAAAAAAAAAAAGTCAAGCTCTAGCAGGATGAGAAAGTTGAACCTGAAGAGATCCAGACAAAGTAAACTAGTTCATCTTCATGAAGGCTATATAATCTTTTGAGTTCAGAATCAGTCAGTTAATTTGTCAATCCACCAGTCAGTTATCTCCTCCACCAATCAGTGAATCAATTGGTTCTGTTATTCAGTCATCTGGTCAGTGAGCTAGTCAAGTTATCTGTCCTTTATTGAAAGACTCAAGTTGATCAGCCACTGAATAAATCAGTTACTCAACCAGTTAATTACTCTGTCATTCAGTCAGTTGGTTAATTAGTTAATTAATAACAGTTAATTAATTAAATCAAGTGAGTTAGTCTATTTGATCAGTCAGTCAGTCAATAATTCACTTATCTATTCCATCAACCAGTCAGATAATTGGTTCTTCACTGAAAGAGTCTGACTGTAACAGTTTACTCTTACAGTAAACTGACTGACTTCATTTATTCATCAGCTGATCAACCTGAGTGATCAGCTGATGAATAAATGAAGTCAGTCAGTTTACTTGGTCAATCAATTAATTTTTCGATCAGCCAATTAATCAGAGTCAATCAGTTGGTTAATTAGTCTTTTCAGATGTTCTATCAATCAGTCATCCGCTGAACATGCAGTGTTGTGTGAAAAGGCTGCAGATTAAATAGATTACAATTAAACATATTTTTTAAATAGAATTTACAGTATAAAAAATTTAATATTAAAGTTCATTATTAGTAATAATATTGTTTCAATTGTTTTGTATGAAAGTATTTTATTTTGTAAATTGACATTTAAAAAAAAAAGTTTATTTATTTTTAAAATTTGATTGAGGTAATAAAAATGATTTGATTGATTGAGGTAAAAACTAAACGCCTTGGAAAATATTCGCGTTGTGACGTCATTACGTCACCTTCCTGGTTACGCGCACGCTCATGCCCCGGATGTGTTTGTGTGCGCTCTCCGCTGGTTTGTGCAGAGAAGCAGGAGGAGATGCCTCTGCCCGTGCAGGTCTTTAACTTTCAGGTAAAACTACTTCGAATATCTTAGGGACGACTTTTTATTTTAACAACCGTGCTAAGTTGTGAATGTGGAAGAGTTTGAATAGCTGTTCCCTGTATGTTCATGTCATTTCAACTCGTCCTGCTTGGACTGTTTCATCACAACAAACCGTCCCTGTTTTTTTTTTTTGTTGTTGTAGCTAACGTTAGCATTGGTCGTCATGCCAGTGCGGGCCGCAGATCGGCTCAAGCTCTCACACGAGTTCGCTCTGTATGCCAACGTTTCCCTGGTCGGCTTTAGCGAAAATGTAAAGCTTTAGACCATAAAGGTGAATAGTGGCACGGCTTAAGTCATCCATAGGTTTATTTCGAAGGTTACAGTGTTGTGTTAGCTAAGCTAATTTTCAGTTCATAGAAGTGAATTGCTAGTAAACTAGCTGCATTGCTAGCTGACTGATGTCTGTTGATTTAATCCGGAAATCCTTTAATTTCTTTTTATCTTTAGTCATGTGCGTTATAAAGGGATGTATAATAATTCATTATGTAGTACTCACGAAGAAGTTGGCTGTAAAATCGGCTGAATTTCGCTGGTTAGCTGGGTTTCTATACTGCAGGGATTATAGTTTTAAGATATTATTCTACATTTACAATAGAAAGATTTATCAGATGGATCTTCTACTAAAGCACTGGATTTTATTGGTGTTTATTTTAATGAAATATTAAATTATTTGTTTAGGCAGTGGTCATATACATGCATATACACAAGTGCATGTCCACTACTTTAGCTGTGTTCACATGACAAAGATGAAAACACCTTTTTTTTTTTTTTTTTTTTTTCCCCCCCCAGTATCAGACTATTTTCAAATACAGTCTGAGACACCTCTAGCTGACATGCCATTGTGCCTTGTCATCGGTGCAGCACAGCATGAGAGACACTGTTCTGCATCAGTTGGATTATCGCTATCAGGGTGTGTACATGATCCAGATTTTTAAGCTAGATCAACAGAATGTCAAAACTATCAAACTAACATCCTTCTTGGGGTCTCAAAAACAACAACTCGGAGTCACCAGTGGAAGCTTGTTTGAAGGAGTTGTAGGAAGCCAGCCAGGGCTCCCCAGTAGGATTGTGGATGCTTGGCGTAGCCTACCCACTGATGGGGATTGGGCCGAATTTCATTCATTCATCTTTTGTAACTGCTTAATTTTACTTAGGTTGGCGCTCATCCCAGCCGACCCGGGCAAGGGCAGAGTACACCCTGGACAGCTTGCCAGGCCTTCGCAGGGCAGAAACGCGCTGATGGCTTTGCAGCTACTCTTGTCGAAAATCAGCGATGGTTCTTTCACATGCCTCACACCATACACAGTGAGAGACATGGCCGGCCTTTGATAACTCAGTTGGCTGCACTGGGAAGGACCAAATTTGTATTGACTTTTTTTAAAAAAAAGGTGGTTAGAGAAACACCTTAAGTGGTCATTCAACATTTTGCTAAATGTACGCTAGGGGAGAGGGGGATAAGATGTCTGCGTGCGCTTTTTAATATTATAAAAATGTCGATCAACAAGAACACGTGCCTCTGATTATTTTTTTTATTTTTTTTTTGTCCATGTACATTTGAAACTCTCAACGGTGTTAACGCTTAAAGCTTTTAAAGTTTAAGGCTACCATGGTGTTTCAAGGACTTTGAACCTTTACTGAAGTATTGTGACAATGTAATTTTTATTATTAAAACCAAATGTCTTAATATGAAAGCAGGTGTCATTAAAAAGAATTCTTTAAAAGTATAATTTTTTTTTATTGATTTCATGATTTGACTGGTATAAGAGGTATTGCTCAAGGAAATGCATTGATTTATTTTATAAAAGAGGTTTGACCATTGTTTTGTTTTTTATTAAAAATCCTGCTGAGAGATCAACATTTATTTGTGCACTTTCGGAGGGGGGGGTGTTAAAAAAAAAAGAGTACACTTGAAAATGTTGAACCGCCCCTCAAGTAGTGAGAATTTATTGACTACAACTGGAAGGCAAGCAAGAGGACAAGTCAAATGAAGAGATGATAAATGTCGGGAGCATAAATTTTCCCTGAAGATTCCAATAAGTACAAAGAGTGACTGAACTGGATTCCCCTCTGTTCGTAAAGGATGTTGGTGTATTTGATATTTCAGCAAGCAATTCCAGCAAAGTTGAGTAGTGTGAGAACTTGGTGCCTGAGAAATCAAGGAGCATATGCCTCCATATTAAAGACATATTCTTTTTAAGCTGTCAAAATGGACAAAATGTCAGCATTGGAATGGAACATGGCCGTTCTACATGTCTAGTTCCAATTGTTTCCCCTCCATCACTTATAATGGCTGATTTCTTGGACAGATTTTTAGTCATTGCCCCTTCTCAACTGTTTATGAGGGCGTGAACAAATCCCACATAACACTTTAAATCATCTTGGTGTCACTGCTGGCTGAGACGAGGTGAAATTATCTGCTTCCAGCTACCAGCTGAAGGGAACTCTTGAGAGTTGAGGACTTGAAGACCCAGGATAGTACGGAATGAATGTATATGTCGATTTCGAAGCTTGGCAACACTGCTGTATTTTCGATACACCCGTCCTACATCATATAGGTATGCCAAGACCTAAGCATTTTGCACTGGAATAAGGTAAAATCTGGGGTTTTTTACACCCTAGCCTGATGGCTCATCAGGCCAGTGCTTATCCCCGGTTTCCATAGCATGAAGCGACTAGGAGTACAACTCCTCTTAGATGGGATGCTAGTCCATTGCAGGTTACCTTCCCAGTATATTTTTTACTGGTACCCATTTTTATTTATATTTATACCCATTTATACTGCTGGGTGAACAGAGGCACACTTGTGGTTAAGACCTTGCCCAGGGGTCTTAGCACAGTGGAGGTCTCCCTGGGATTTGAACACACAACCTACTGATCATGAGCGCAGCACCCTAACCACTATACCACCGGCCATGACTTTGCACTGGAGTTAATGTCATCGTACAAAAATACCTAAAAAAAAAAAACAACCTCAGACAGATTAACATGCAGATGCTTCAATGATTATGGCGGCACGGTGGCGTAGTGGTTAGCACGTCCGCCTCACAGCAAGAAGGCCCGGGTTCGATTCCCGGCCTGGGCGTTTCTGTGTGGAGTTTGCATGTTCTCCCCGTGCTTGTGTGGGTTTCCTCCGGGTGCTCCGGTTTCCCCCGCAATCCAAAGACGTGCACTGTAGGTTAATTGGCCGTTCTAACTTGACCGTAGTTGAACCCAGTCGTATCGGCACTTGCCTTTCCATTGGATCCTTCCGGTGGCGCCGAGACAGGGGGGGACTTGCTGCTTGGGTAACAGCCTGTCCCTCATTACTCCCTACCCGGGCTCTGTGCACTGGGGAGTATCACCAGTCGGGATACTGGCCAGAGCGCAGCCATAGTCCTTCGGGACTGACGGAGGCCTACGCTTCAATGATTTAGTTATTTATGTAAACGCCACCCTGTCTGTCATGTTCACTTGATTGGTTGTTTGGCTGTGGTGGAGCTTGTCAAGGAAGCATGTGGTGGTGAATAACAGTATAGAGTATATTAAAGTTACCATGGCGTATCAGTGACTGAGAAAACCAGGCACTCTACAGCCCTTGCATATATACTAGTCCGTCTCAAAAAATTAGCATATTGTGATAAAGTTCTTTTTTTTTTTTTTATTGTAATGTACTGATAGACATTTAGACTTTCTTATATTTTAGATTCATTACACACAAGGGAAGTAGTTAAAGCCTTTTATTGTTTTAATATTGATATTTTTTGGCAAAAAAGTAAAGAAAAAACACAAATCCCTATCTCAAAAATTAGCATATTTCATCTGACCAATAAAAAGTGCTTTTAATACAAAAAGTCAACCTTCAAATAATTGTTCAGTTATGAACTCAATACTTGGTCGGGAATCCTTTTGCAGAAATGACTGCTTCAATGCGGCGTGGCATGGGGGCAATCAGCCCGTGGCACTGCTGAGGTGTTATGGAGGCCCAGGATGCTTCGATAGCGGCCTTAAGCTCATCCACAGTGTTGGGTCTGGTGTCTCTCAACTTTCTCTTCACAATATCCCACAGATTCTCTATGGGGTTCAGGTCAGGAGAGTTGGCAGGCCAATTGAGCACAGTAATACCATGGTCAGTAAACCATTTAGCAGTGGTTTTGGCACTGTGAGCAGGTGGCAGGTCGTGCTGAAAAATGAAATCTTCATCTCCATAAAGCTTTTCAGCAGATGGAAGCATGAAGTGCTCCAAAATCTCCTGATAGCTAGCTGCATTGACCCTGCCCTTGATAAAACACAGTGGACCGACACCAGCAGCTGACATGGCACCCCAGACCATCACTGACTGTGGGTACTTGACACTGGACTTCAGGCATTTTGGCATTTCCTTCTCCCCAGTCTTCCTCCAGACTCTGGCACCTTGATTTCCGAATGACATGCAAAATTTGCTTTCATCCGAAAAAAGTACGTTGGACCACTGAGCAACAGTCCAGTGCTGCTTCTCTGTAGCCCAGATCAGGCACTTCTGCCGCTGTTTCTGGTTCAAAAGTGGCTTGACCTGGGGAATGCGGCACCTGTATCCCAGTCCACTGCTTCCACTGGTCCCCCAAGGTCTGGAATCGGCCCTTCTCTCCAATCTTCCTCAGGGTTCGGTCACCTCTTCTGGTTGTGTAGCGTTTTCTGTCACACGTTTTCCTTCCCACAGACGTCCCACTGAGGTGCCTTGATACAGCACTCTGGGAACAGCCTATTTGCTCAGAGATTTCTTTCTGTGTCTTACCCTCTCGCTTGAGGGTGTCAATGATGGCCTTCTGGACAGCAGTCAGGTCGGCATGATTGCGGTTTTGAGTAATGAACCAGGCTGGGAGTTTTTAAAAGCCTCAGGAATCTTTTGCAGGTATTTAGAGTTAATTGGTTGATTCAGATGATTAGGTTAATAGCTCGTTTAGACTACCTGAACATGATATGATGATTTTTTGAGATCGGAATTTTGGGTTTCCATGAGCTGTGTGCCAAAATCATCAGTATTAAAACAATAAAAGACCTGAAATATTTCAGTTGGTGTGCAATGAATCCAAAATATATGAAAGTTTAATTTTAAGATAAGATACAGCTTTACCCACAATGGAGAAATTCACTGTTACAGGCTCTTGAGGTACCATCAGTCGGGGGTGCAAAAATAGATACAAATACAAACATACACACATATATATTATATAAGTAAATAAATAAATAGATACATAAATAGTATAAATTAATAAACAATAAAAGAAAAGAAGGGAACGACTTTGTAGACTGGCCTATATTCAAGTGTATTTTATCAGTACATTTCAGAAAATAATGAACTTTATCGCAATATGCTAATTTTTTGAGAAGGACTAGTACTGGGGGAAAATGGTGCCTTTCATTCATAAACCAACAAAGTTTTGTTTGCATTGGTATTGTGAATCAAATGGGTTTTTTTTTTTTTTTTTTTTTGCCCTTGTACTGTACATAATGTATAATGTTCAGCTTTAATATTAAAATGCTTTACTGTTATTGTGAATGTCACAAAAAAAAAAAAATCACTCGTTTCCAGGTGAGACATGACACGGGAAAGCCATTTTTGTTTTCCAGTTAGTGTAGGATTTAATGTTACATAACATGCTAAAGCATGAAGAAAGAAATAACAGGGACACAGTTTCCCTTACCTGGATGCGGGTCACCATCTTTGTTGCCCCCGGGTCCTGGTGCCCACATGTTGGGGTTCTCCCCAGTTGACGAAAGGGTAGCTTCCCTCCACCTTCCTGACTGGACCCTGGGAGACTCACTTGTCCTGGAAGACTTTAACACCCATATGAGCAACGATAGTTTGATCTGGAATGGTGTGATCGGTAGGTATTGCCTCTCCAGCCTGAACCCAAATGGTGTTTCGTTGGACTTCTGTGCTTGTCACACTTTGTCCATCTCGAACATGAGGGTGTCCATAAGTGCACTTGGCATCAGGACACCCTAAGTCGCAGTTTGATGATCGTCTTTGTAGTCGTGTCACCGGTGTTGTGGACATTCATGTGAAGCGGTGAACTGTCAACAGATCACCACCTGGTGGTGTGCTGACTCCGATGGTGGGGCGGGAGTCCGTCCTCCAGACTCGGCAAGTCCAAGGGTGTAGTTAGGGCCTCCTAAAAACTTTTGCCGAAGTCTCCTGTTAGAGGGGCCTTTAACTCCGACCTCCAGCAGAGCTACAGTCATATCCCGAAGGAGGCGGGTGACGAGGAATCTTAATGGGCCATGTTTTGTGTGTCCATTGCTGAGGTGACAACCCATCGCTGTGGTGGTGGACACGTATGAGTAAGTGGACTGACCAGCTAAAAAGGAGGCCTATCTGGTCTTATTGGCCTGTGGGACTCTCGAGGCAGGTTCCGGTAGGCCAAACGTACTGCATTTCTCCAAAAATACCTTTTTACATTGAAACTGGGGAACTGCTTACTTTGACAGGAGGTGGAAGGAATACTTCGAAGACCTCAATCCCTTCAACACGCCATCCGTGGAGGAGGAAAGCCTTGGGGATTTGGGTGGGGGAACTGAGGTAGTCATAAAGGTCCTTTGGGGTGGATGAGATTTGCTCAGGATGTTATAGGACTGTCTTGATTGACACGGCTTTGTAACATTGTGTGGTCATCAGGGGCCGTACCTCTGGGATGGTCTTCTCTCTTTTTCAAAAGGTAGATTGGAGGGTGTGCTCCAATTATCGTGGAATCACACTTTTCTGCCTACCAGGGAAAGTCTATGTAGGGGTACTGGAGAGGAGGATTCAGGAACAATGGTGTTTTCGTCCTGCAACGGGATGATGGCCGATCTGTCCACATATGTTTTGTGGATTTGGAGAAGGCTTTCAACCACATCCCTCAGGCTATCTTGTGGGACATGCTCTGGGAGTATGGTGTACCGAACCCATTGCTATGGGTGATTTAATTACTGTATTACCAGAGCCAGATTCTGTCACCGATTCTGTTCATAATTTTTTATGGACAGAATTTCTAGGCGCAGACAAGGCGTTTGGGGGGGTTCTGGTTTGGTGGCCATTGCATCTGGCCTCTGCTTTTTTTTGCAGATGACAATGTCCTTTTGGCTTCATCAGTCTGCAACCTCGCTGCTCTCATCAGAGCGATTTGTGGTCAAGTGCGAAGCGGCCAGGATCGGAATCAGCAACTCAAAGTCCAAGGCCATGGTTCTCGGTCAGAAAAGAGTGCCAAGCACACTCAGTCGAGAATGAGGTCCTGCCCCAAGTGAAGGAGTTTAAGTATCTCGGGGGTCTTGTTCACGAGTGAGGAAAGGATGGAGTGGGAGATGACCAGTGGATCGCTGCAGATTCTGCTGTAAAGTGAAGCCTGTACTGGTCAGTCATGGTGAAGACTGCGCTGCAAGGCAAAACTGTTTTCCAGTAAATCTACGTTCCAGCCATCACCTATGGTCAGTAAGCTTTTGGTAGTGACCGAAAGAACAAAATCACGGATACAAACAGTTGAAGTGAGCTTTCTTCACTGCGTGGTGGGGCTGTCCCTTAGGGTGAGAAGCTCAGCCAGTTGGGAAGAGCTTGGAGTAGAACCGCTGCTCCTCCACGTTGAGAGGAGAAAGTTGAGGTGGCTCGGACATCTGGTCAGAACGCCTCCCTGGTGTGGTGTTTTTGGGCATGTCCAACCGGGAAGAGACCCTGTGGTCGACCCAGAAAACACTGGTCTGGGAACCTCTCGGTCCCCCCCCCTGAAGAGCTGGAGGAAGTGGCTGGGGAGAGGGACATCGAGACCTCATTGCTTAGGCTACTGCATTCGCGACCCTGATTAAGTGGAAGTTGATGACATGCTAAACCTGTGTGTTGTGATTATCATGCCTCTGTAATGCATGCAGGCACGCACACATCGCAGTGACTGCTTTGCGTCTTGCCAATGAGGTCAGGGTCAGTGTTCTTGCAGAGCACAGCAGGGTCAGGACAGGAGCAGTTATGGGTCTGCGTAGTCCTTTGGACAGTTTAGATCCACATCTCTGCAGCTCAAACCTCTCCTCAGACTCCCTTGACCTGGAGATGAGGCCTTTTATACAGACGCTAAATTTTGGCGTTGGGTTAAAGATGTTTTCAAGTTGGTTGGTTTCATTATGGTAGAAGCCATGGTTGTATACCTACCTCCTCAAACCAGCGAGCTGTGTGCTCAGGCATGAGACAACGCGCTGAAACGACAAGGTGTATCCAGATTTCACAAGATGGCACCGACAGATACAGTGCTTTTAATGTTTTTGTACATGGTACAGTTTTAATGTATTTCTGTATTACAATAAATCACTCGATAGAGGAAGTGCCAATTGAGTGTTTGATTCTGATGTAAGAAGATCGAGTCTTCACTCGTGAAATTTTTCATCGTGTAACATGACTATACAGCAGTTGTTGAATGATGCTCTGGTCCTTGGCTTTCATTCAGTGGAAAAACAGCAACAGTGCATTCAAAGAACAGATAGATGAGTATAGTTGGTGTGCGTCTCTGTCTGTTTCTCTTGAGATTGCTGTGTGATGTGAACTGTGTGGGTATGTTTCTCTTTTCTTATGCAGGGGTCAGTAGAGCCCATGCAGATCGATGCCGACCCTCAGGAAGACCAGCCGAATGCCCCCGATACCAATTATGTTGTGGAAAATCCCACTCTGGTACGTATTGTATGAATCCAGTTACGGCGAAATGGTGCATGGTAATGTTTTTCAGTTGCAGGTTCAGTCATTCTACTTCAGTTCTTTCCTTTTGTTCTCACTAATTTCCAAGACACTGTCAAACCTTTTGTTATAAAGAGGTTAAACTTTTATTTCGGTTTTTAAAGCCGCTCACTTGTTTGTGACAATATCCTGTGACGTGTTCAGATTGTACTGTATTACCAGAGCCGACAACTTTCACAGGTTTTGTTAGAGAATTCTCTTGAGTTATCAATCAAATGTAGTTTTTCTTTGCTAAACAGGCATTATCTCAAGGGAATCTATAACGGGAAGCTCTTTGTGTTTTACGTGGTCGGGATGGTGCATGTCCCTTGCCATCTGCAACTACGTTTTTCCCATTTAATGGAAGCCTACAAAATACAGGAATCCCTTGCTACTTCGCGCTTCAATTCATGTGGCTTCAGTGCATCGGTATTATTTATTTATTTTTTTTAATATTCATCCAATTTAAAAAAAAAATAGGAAATTAAGGAAGAACTGGGTAAAAAGTTAAGGAAAATTCCGCTAAAACGAGGCCAGTTATGCAAAAAACCCCAAAGAAACTATATAAAAAAAAAAAAAAAAAAAACACCCCCATCAAAACTACTTACATTTTTGTGAGATGCGCATCTGAGTGCGTGTATTTATATTTTATTCACGTCTTCTGCATTCTTTTTGAATGTTTAATTGTTATAAGCATTTACAGCGTTTATGAATTATTGATATTATATACACATGTACATCAGTCGGGGTGGGGTCTTGATTCCAATTAACCGTGGAAAGTGAGGGATCCCTGTATTTGTTAAAAATAATTCACCTAAAACGGGGGCAGTTTTGACCCAGAAATTTTAAACAGGTTTACTGAGTGTTGCTCAAGCATTTAAGGGTATTACCAGTGAGGGTAATTAAAACACAACTTCATTCACACACCTCTTGGACACTAATCGTAAGCAAACTACATTGTTTTTATTTTTTTTTAAGCTTTAATGTTCATTACTGCAGGAGCACCTAAAATTTACCATGGCTTTGGGTTTCTGTGGTGGCTCTGCTAATATTATACAGATTACAATTATTCTGTGATGACGTAGATATTTCTGAGTGGGGCAGTGGTGGTCTAGTGGGATAGGGCGCTGGATCGCTGATCCAACGGTTGGGGGTTCGAGTCCCACTCTCCACAAGGTTGTCACTGTCCCCCCCAGTGCAGCTAACTGGGTTATCAAAGGCGGGCCATGTCTGTCACTGTCTATGGTGAGAGGCATGTAAAAGAACCATTGCTGACTTTCGTAAAGAGTAGGCTGCAAAGTCGTCAGCGTGTTTCTGTCCCTTGCTAAAAAGGGTTGTGACAGGAAGGGCATCCGACGTAAAAACCTCTGCCAAATCAAATGTGCGAATCACATGATTCGCTGTGGCGACTCCTGAGTAAAAGGGAAAATGCCGAAAGGAAGACAGACAGACGTAGCTATTTCTGAATAATCCCTGAGATCGGGCTACATACTAAATTGTACTATGTGAACATAAGCACACTATCTGCAAACTGTGTAATGGTCCGTCTTTAAATCCTATCCGGGTTGTAGTATACCGTATATACTACACACAAAGAAAAGCAAACCAAAACGAGGTTTTAGTGGCTTCTGCTCTGATAAGTGGGTCATGTGAGCTCTGCAAGTGTAGCTAGTGGCTACATTTTTTACATTCCAATGTCGATTTTAAACTTAGTTTTTGTATATACTATGCAGAAACACTGGAAAGGGCAAACGAAAATTTAATGGTGAAGTGATGAAGCCATGTGCCTCGAGTGACCATGAAAAACGGTCATGTTTCCATACAAGTACAGTCGGTCCCCAACCTACGAAATTAATCCGTTCCAGAGCCCTTTTTGTATTGCGGGGATTTCGTAAGTAGGGGTCGCATCTTGCATGTTAAACGCCTAATTCGTTCCAAGGCTCCAGTCTTTGGCCTGGATAAACCCTTTGAAAATGATAAGAGTACACCAATTTTGTATGAAATGTGTTAAAAGTAAAAAATTATTTATTAAACAATTTAAACATTAACATTTATTAATTAAACCATTATTAAACATATTATTAACACCCCTGTCTCTCTCTTGCGCGTGTGCGCTGCGGGCCATGCCCACAAGACGTGGAATTCAAAGCACATTCCCTGCTTGACAAACTCAACTTTAATTTGATTCCTTGAGGGATCGGGATTCCAGATAAGCTCAAATGCGCCCCTGTTTATTAAACATTTACTGAATTAAACAACTTAAAAACTAAACTAAAGAGTTAAGCTTCCTTCTGTCTCTATCTGGAAGGCCAGTGGGGCGGGATGTTGAGAGACAGCCAATGAGGGAGCGACTCGCGCGTGGTGTAAAATTTTGATTCGCCCGTTTGAATTTTGAATTTCTTTTCGTAAGAGGGGGTTGCTTCGTATCTCGGGGACGGAAACTCGGGGTGTTTTTCGTAACCTGAGGATTTTGTACACAGGGGTCTTCATAAGTCAGGGGCTGACTGTATTATCCATTCGGAATGTTTTTAAATCCGCAGATAGCAAATCAGTCAGATCATACATAAAATACAAAACTATTTGGTAAAATAAAGGTTGTTAAAATGTTATAAAAACCAAGAAGAAAAAAGTAAAAATGTACCTTAGCTAAAGCTTATAAAATTATACATCAATAAAAAATAATTCATAAATACATTCTTCGAGTGTAGCCTTAGTACTATCTCTTATTTTGAGGCAGTGTACCAATCTTTGTTTCATTCTAATGTGTGACTAAGAGATGCATTATGTGTGTAATAATTATTTACCAAATGATAAGTCGGATATCAATGAACAGAATAATATAATGGGTGTGTTTTATGCAAGAATGTTTTATACTTAAATGGTAGAAAAACAAATTTTTATCCCTTATTTAGATTGTCCGTTCTCTACAGCAGCGTTGTTGTTGATACCTCAAAAGCAGTGCTTCTCAAATAGTGGGGCGCGCCTTTGGTATGATGCCTTGTGACCCTGGGGAACATGCTTTTGTGGAATAGTGTAAGAGAATTAAGTGTAATTGCACCTTGACTCCAGTGGTTGGCAGTGGCGCTCTCGTTGTGCCATGGTGTGGCGGTTTTTCGCACAAGCAAATGAAGTGCAGTAAATAAGTTGCTTGCAGAGAAAATGCTTAGGTTTGATCAGCGCTCTGGATGCAGCCAGAATTTACCACTCTAATGAACTTGCCAGAATCGCAGTATCACATGGAATAACTGTTTTTTTTTTTGTTTTGTTTTTTGGCACTCATCTGTCTCGACTGGGCATGTGTTGAAAGTTTTCGTTCCTTTTACAGGATCTGGAGCAGTATGCATCCAGCTACAGTGGACTGATGAGGATCGAGCGGCTGCAGTTTATCGCTGATCACTGCCCCCAGTTGCGCGTGGAAGCACTGAAGATGGCCTTGTCTTTTGTCCAAAGAACATTTAATGTAGACGTTTACGAAGAGATCCATCGCAAACTCACCGAAGCCACAAGGCAAGAGCAATGTCTATAAATCGATGGTTCCTTCTCTTGCAAAATGTCATTGGTGTAACAGGATTAAGTGACCACAATAAGAGTTTGTTGGATATAATGGGTGATGCTAGGTACAAATTTTGATGCAGCTGAGTCCAATCATTATTCTCAAAGACAGGAAGTAATAAAGATCAGCATCAAGAGCATTTTTAATCGGTCAACTAAAATGTTGCAGTGAAAGAGTTCGAATAATACGTTTTTCAACTGTTTGTAGAAATGAACTGTGTGAGTTTGTTGTTCAGAGAAATGCAGGGTGTGCCAGACGCCGTTCCTGAAGGAGCTGTGGAACCCCCTCCCCTTGACACAGCCTGGGCCGAATCAACACGGAAAAAAGCTCTGCTCAAACTGGAGAAACTCGACACTGATTTAAAGAACTACAAAGGAAACTCCATCAAAGAAAGTATCAGGTACCACATTTTTATCTTTTGTATTTATTTTGAGCACATCAATTTATACAAATATATATACCACCTTGCGCTTGAGTTCCTGAATCAGTCACGGGTTATATCAACGCTCACACTTGAATGCATCATTTGTTTCCATGGTAACAGCTCATTTATATGGACTTGTACGCAGGCCTCCTTGTGTAATTGAAATCTAATAAAATTTGAAGGAAAATAAAGTGTGCTCTGTGATGTGGTTGTACAGGCGGGGTCATGATGATCTTGGTGATCATTACCTGGACTGTGGTGACCTCAGCAACGCTCTCAAGTGTTATTCTCGAGCCAGAGACTACTGCACAAGCGCCAAGCACGTTATCAACATGTGTCTTAATGTAATCAAGGTGAGCGTGAGCGCACTGAAGTTAGAGTAGACCTCTTGCTGTATTTAACTTTCATATTGCATTATTCATCTCATTCTAAGTTTTAAACTCATGACTGTTTGTTTACAGGTTAGCGTTTACCTCCAAAACTGGTCTCATGTACTTAGCTATGTCAGCAAAGCTGAATCCACTCCAGAGATAGCAGAGGTTGGTGAAAACTTTCAACTCAAATTCTATAGTTAATAAGTTAAAGGGGGAAGCTGTGCTCATTTCTTTCTTTCTTTTTTTTCTTCTCCTTCCAGCAACGAGGGGAGAGAGATAGTCAAAATCAAGCTGTTCTCACCAAACTAAAATGTGCTGCAGGTACGCTGCTTTCGTCATCTTCATTTATTCATGGTTGATAAGTCAGTCAATAAATTTACTCTGAAAGATGTGTAAGCAGTGATCCAAGATTTAAAGCAGACAGTCCGGTGTAGTCACTTAGAGCTGTGTCCGTGTGATGTGGTGCAGCGTATGATAAATTAGAATTGTACAACCAGCCTGGGTTAGGGTTATGAGAAACCGAGTCTACTTCTGTGTCAGGCACATACAGGCCACGCCTTTTTTACAGGACTGCCAAGAACAGAAACCACACCTCCACACTTCTTTACAGGTTGTACACTTCCTACTGTAGGACAGTTGGGCACAGAGATCATGCCTCCTTCTCAAGGGATGTCGGGAACAGAGATCACACCGCCTTCTCAGAAGAATGACGGGCTGAAAGAGTATGCCTTCTTCCTGAGGACTTGGACACAGAGAGCATATCTCCTCCTCAATGAGTGATTAACACAAAGAAAACTTCTCATTCTTGAGGGCTAGCTGGCCATGAGACCGCACCTCAAGGACTGATGAGCACTGAGGGCACGCCTACTCCTTAAGGAATGATGGGAACTGAGACCATGTCTCCTTCGTTACAATTCATTGCCACAACTCGACTTCTTTTTGATGGTTGAAGGGCACGGAGTCTACACCTCTTAAGGACTGACTGGGACAAATACCATGCCGCCTACTTGTGAACTGACAGCCAGGGAGATTAGTGTACAAGCTAGTTAGTATGTGAATAATGTACTATGCTTTGGAAACGTGCGCCCCCCCCCCCCGAGCCTGTTGGTGTTGCTTTTAAACAATAACTGAATGAACTGAAGTTCCTTTGAAATATATTGGAGAAGAAATTAGTAGTGGGAAGTGATTTGAGTCCGACTGAGTTAGTTTGTTCTGGGCAGTGTTGCCAGATTAGTGATGGTGGGTTTTTTTCAGTTATTAGATTCGGGTGCTTTAATTCAGTGAAAGTCAATACAAAACGTGTAACCATGGTAGTGATGTGTTCAGATGGAAAATAAACAAGCTTTCTTAAAGTTTATAGACTGGACCAATTTGTGATTTTCATAAATACAATACAAAAGTACTGCCTACCTGGAAATACCTGTTCTTTATATGCAGTCAAGTCAATCCCACCTGTTGTTTATACTCTTTGATTTGTGGGACTGTTTTTAAAAAAAAAAATGTCTTTTTGCTACAGGACTAGCTGAACTCGCCTCGAGAAAATATAAACCTGCTGCCAAGTGCTTCCTGCAGGCCTCTTTTGACCACTGCGACTTCCCAGAGGTGTGTGTATACAGTGCTGTGCAAAAGTTTTTGCCCAATTTCTGACATATTTTTTGCAGGTTTGTCACAGTCATCCATTTCATATCAAGCAAACCTAAATATTATACAAATAAAACACAAAATGCAGTTTTTCATGCCAATTGCATTTATTAAGGGGGTGGGAACCCATCGGAATCTACAAGAGCCCATGTGACTAAGTAATTGCCCCCTAAACCCAATAGCTAGTTGAACCACCTTTTCCGGTAATAACTGGAGTCAAGCGTTTGTGATGAGATGACGAGTCTTTCACATCGCTGTGATGGGATTTTGGCCTGCTATTCTCTGCAGAATTGTTTAAGATCAACCAGACTGGATGGTTTTTGGGCATGAACATCCTTTTTAAGGTCATGCCACATCATCTCAATAGGGTTCAAGTCGGGACTTTGACTAGGCCACTCCAAAACCCTCATTTTGTTCTTTAGCCATTCGGAAGTGGACTTGCTGGTGTGCTTCGGATCATTGTCTTGCTGCAGGTGTGCTTTAGCTTGAGGTCTCGAACTGATGAACGACCATTCCTCTCCAGGATTTCTTGGTAGCGAGCAGAATTCATGGTTCCATCAATCGTGACAAGTCACTCGGGTCCTGAAGCAGCAAAGCAGGCCCAGATCATCGCACTTCCACCGTCATGTTTCACTGTTGGCACAATGTTCTTTTTGTCAAATGCGGTGTTCCTTTTGCACCAGATGTAATGGGATGCATTTCTCCCAAAAAGCACAAGTTAGTTTCATCAGTCCAGAGGACATTATCCCAAAAGCTTTGGGGATGATCAAGATGATTCTTGGCAAAAGGGAATCGTACTTTTACACATCACTTTTTTTTTTTTTTTTTTTTTTTTTTTTATTATAAATAAAGAACGTTTGAAACATCCTTTTTGTATTATTAGGACAGCTAGCAGTATGTTTCTTAGCTTAGTATGTTATCAGACTGTTTTAAAATTGTTAGCAGATACCAACACCCCAAAAGCCATTAATTTTGAATACTTTTGCAGCTTCTTTCCCCTAGTAACGTAGCTGTTTACGGAGGACTTTGTGCTTTGGCTACGTTTGATAGGCAGGAGCTGCAGCGTAATGTCATTTCTAGCAGGTAGAGAAACTTTAACTTAATTATTACTAGATTGGCAATTGAACTTGCTTTGGTTTTTGATAGTATGTTAAACATACTGATCCAATGATAAGTGTGTACGGTAATTAATGATGTCACACCTTCCTTTACAGCTCCTTTAAGTTATTTTTAGAGTTGGAGCCCCAAGTGCGTGATATTATCTTCAAGTTTTATGAGTCTAAATATGCATCCTGTCTGAAGATGCTGGACGAAATGAAGGTACAACTATCTTGTTACTACACGGCAGTTTGAAAAACAGGTGATATGCTTTCATGCTGTACAAGAGGTTAGGTGGGTGGAGTGGACCCTCAAGGTTTCTGGACAATAACTTGAACAGCTACTCACATTTCAATGAAAATCAACATAGTTGTTGTCAAGGCCATAATACAGAACTACAGGTCCTTCTAAAAAATTAGCATATTGTGATAAAGTTCATTATTTTCTGTAATGTACTGATTAAAATATATGAAAGTCTAATGTTGATTCATTACACACAACTGAAGTAGTTCAAGCCTTTTATTGTTTTAATATTGATAATATTGGCAAAAAAGTAAACAAAAACCAAAAATCCTTATCTCAAAAAATTTGCATATTTCATCCGAACAATAAGTGTTTTTAAAACAAAAAGTCAACCTTCATATAATTGTTCAGTTATGCACTCAATACCTGGTCGGGAATCCTTTGGCAGAAATGACTGCTTCAATGTGGCGTGGCATGGAGGCAATCAGCCTGTGGCACTGCTGAGGTGTTATGAAGGCCCAGGATGCTTCGCTAGTGACCTTAAGCTCATCCACAGTGTTTTGGTCTGGTGTCTCTCCACTTTCTTTTCACAATATCCCACAGATTCTCTATGGGGTTCAGGTCAGGAGAGTTGGCAGGCCAATTGAGCACTGTAATACCATGGTCAGTAAACCATTTAGCAGTGGTTTTGGCACTGTGAGCAGGTCCCAGATCGTGCTGAAAAATGAAATCTTCATGCCTTCATCTGCTGAAAAGCTTTATGGAGATGAAGTGCTCCAAAATCTCCTGATAGCTAGCTGCATTGACCCTGCCCTTGATAAAACACAGTGGACCAACACCAACAGCTGACATGGCACCCCAGACCATCACTGACTGGGTACTTGACACTGGAGTTCAGGCATTTCCTTCTCCCCAGTCTTTCTCCAGACTCTGGCACCTTGATTTCCGAATGACATGCAAAATTTGCTTTCATCCAAAAAAAGTACTTTGGACCACTGAGCAACAGTCCAGTGCTGCTTCTCTGTAGCCCAGGTCAGGCGCTTCTGCCGCTGTTTCTGGTTCAAAAGTGGCTTGACCTGGGGAATGCGGCACCTGTATCCCAGTCCACTGCTTCCACAGGTCCCCCAAGGTCTGGAATCGGCCCTTCTCCACAATCTTCCTCAGGGTCCGGTCACCTCTTCTGGTTGTGCAATATTTTCTGCCACACTTTTTCCTTCCCACTGAGGTGCCTTGATACAGCACTCTGGGAACAGCCTATTCACTCAGATTTCTTTGTGTCTTAGCCTCTTGCTTGAGGGTGTCAATGATGGGCTTCTGGACAGCAGTCAGGTCGGCAGTCTTACTCACGTTTGGAGTACCTTTTCATATGTATACTAGTCCTTCTAAAAAAATTAGCATAGTATGATAAAGATCATTATTTTCTGTAATGTACTGATAAAATTAAACTTTCATATATTTTAAATTCATTGCACACCAACTGAAATATTTCAGGTCTTTTATTGTTTTAATACTGATGATTTTGGCATATAGCTCATGAAAACCCAAAATTTCTATCTCATAAAATTAGCATGTCATGAAAAGGTAGTCTAAACGAGCTATTAACCTAATCATCTGAATCAACCAATTAACTGTAAACACCTGCAAAAGATTCCTGAGGCTTTTAAAAACTCCCAGCCTGGTTCATTACTCAAAACCGCAATCATGGGTAAGACTGCCGACCTGACTGCTGTCCAGAAGGCCATCATTGACACCCTCAAGCAAGAGCCTAAGACACCGAAAGAAATCTCTGAGTGAACAGGCTGTTCCCAGAGTGCTGTATCAAGGCACCTCAGTGGGACGTCTGTGGGAAGGAAAAAGTGTGGCAGAAAACGCTGCACAACCAGAAGAGGTGACCGGACCCTGAGGAAGATTGAGGAGAAGGGCCGATTCCAGACCTTGGGGGACCTGTGGAAGTAGTGGACTGGGCTACAGGTGCCGCATTCCCCAGGTCAAGGCACTTTTGAACCAGAAACAGCGGCAGAAGCGCCTGACCTGGGCTACAGAGAAGCAGCACTGGACTGTTGCTCAGTGGTCCAAAGTACTTTTTTCGGATGAAAGCAAATTTTGCATGTCATTCGGAAATCAAGGTGCCAGAGTCTGGAGAAAGACTGGGGAGAAGGATATGCCTGAAGTCCAGTGTCAAGTACCCACAGTCAGTGATGGTCTGGGGTGGCATGTCAGCTGCTGGTGTTGGTCCACTGTGTTTTATCAAGGGCAGGGTCAGTGCAGCTAGCTATCAGGAGATTTTGGAGCACTTCATGCTTCCATCTGCTGAAAAGCTTTATGGAGATGAAGATTTCATTTTTCAGCACTGAGAAATGGTTTACTGACCATGGTATTACTGTGCTCAATTGGCCTGCCAACTCTCCTGACCTGAACCCCATAGAGAATCTGTGGGATATTGTGAAGAGAAAGTTGAGAGACACCAGACCCAACACTGTGGATGAGCTTAAGGCCGCTATCGAAGCATCCTGGTCCTCCATAACACCTCAGCAGTGCCACAGGCTGATTGCCTCCATGCCACGCCGCATTGAAGCAGTCATTTCTGCCAAAGGATTCCCGACCAAGTATTGAGTGCAGAACTGAACATAATTATTTGAAGGTTGACTTTTTTTGTATTAAAAATTCTTTTTTAAAATTGTTCGGATGAAATATGCTAATTTTTTGTTTTTTGAGATTTTTGGTTTTCATGAGCTGCATGCCAAAATCATCAGTAGTAAAACAATAAAATACATTAAATGTTTCAGTTGGGGTGCAATAAATCTAAAATATATGCAAGTTAAATTTTTGAGTACATTACAGAAAATGAACTTTATCACAATATGCCAATTTTTTGAGAAGGACTAGTATATGATCAGTCATATAGCGTGTTACCCTTGTGTTAAGACGTCGTCTCTGTGATCTTTGTGTTTACTCTGTTTTTGCGGACTTTTGTAACCCTATGCAAATATGGTTGGTCAGAAGCGTGAGCCTACTAGCATGGGTGCAAGTCTTATACACAGAGATGAATTAACTATCTGCTCAGATTGGCGCAATCTACCATGCATACTCAGTTAAGCAAAGAGAATTGTCCGCTCTGCTGGTGATTCACATCAGTGCAGGCTGAGTACTAAACCAGTATTCAACGACGCCCTTGCTCACTTGAAAGATTGGAAGTCCGTTTAACCCGTGCTTTGTCTCAAGCACAAAATAAGTAAACTACTTCCGGTGTTGAGCGCTTCACATATTGTAAGCGTTGATTGACTGTTTTAAGCTTCATGTAAAGTGACCATTGGTCGACCATCGGAACTATTTAACATTTTCTATGATGCGATTTTCTGCTTGTAAAGGGTATATTTGATACTGTATTTGATGAGTGAATTTGATTAAAATTTATCTATTTGAAATTATTTTGCTTGAATTTAATTTATTTTGGAATTCATGTTGGTATTTGATATTGTTTTACAATGTTATGTTTAATACTTCGGGGTGTTTATGATCTACGGTAATGGTATTTATGGATTATATAGTTCAGTATGAGTGTCACTGTAACAAATTATGTTCAGCCGTCGGGGAGCGTCTGTTCGAACCGACTCTTGGGACATGGAATGTCACTCCTCTGGCAGGGAAGGAGCCTGAGCGAGTGCATGAGGTGGAGAGAAATCCATCTAAATATAGTCAGACCCCTGGGGACTCCCTCGTCCTGGGATACCATTACCCATGTGGGCAACCACAGTGTAACCCTGAAGGGTGTGATCGGGAAGTACGGCTTCAAGTCTTAGCCCGAATAGTGTTTCATTGTTGGACAAACCATGATGAGCACAGAAGTCCATCACAAACACCATGTTCAAACATAAGGGTGTTCGTAAGCGCATGTGGCATCAGGACACCCAAGGTCGCAGTCTGATGATCGACCTTATGGTCATGTCACTGGACTTGTGGCTGCATGTTTTGGACAATTTTGTGAAGAAGAGTTGAGCTGTCAACCGATCACCACCTGGTGGTGAGCTCACTCTGATGGTGGAGGAAGCTGCCCTCTAGATCTGGCAGGCCCAAGCATGTATTTGGAAATGTTTGGCAGTGTCTTCTGTCAGAGGGGCTTTGAACTCCCACCTCCGGCAGAGCTACAACCACAGAGAATCCGAATGGACCATGTTTCTTGCCGTCATTGTGGAGGTGGCAGCCCATAACTATGCCAGGATCTTAGAAAGCAAACGTTCATTAATGACTAAAATTCTTCAACCAGTGGGAAGCCTGGATTGGCTGGTTGAAGGGAGCAGGTCTTTACAGTTCTTCACCCACAAGTGAGCATCTGGTATGCCTGTTATGGCAGTAATCCCCAAACCCAGTGGTGGACACCTGCAGTGAAGGGGGCCGTCCAGCTGAAAAAGGGAGCCTATCTGGTCTTGTTAGCCTGTGGGACGACTGAGGCAGCAGACTGGTATTGGCAGGCCAAACATGCTGCAGCTCAAGTTGTCGCTGATGCAAAGTCTCTGACGTGGGAGGAGTATGATAAGGGCCTGGAAAGTGACTGTTGATTGGCCTCAAAGGTTCTGGACCATGATCCGTCGCCTGAGTGGGGAGCTGCTCACCTCAACTGATGCCGTCGGGAGGTGGAAGGAATACATCAAGGACCTTCTCAATCCCACCAACATGCATCCCCGTGGAGGAGGACCCTGGAGATTTGGGTGAGGTCGATCCATCACTAGGGGTGAGGTCACGGAGGTAGTCAAAATGCTTGTGGTCAGTCTCCAGGAGTGAATGAGATCCACCTTGAATATCTCCGAGCTCTGGATGTTGTGGGACTGTCTTGGTTAACATGTCTCTGCAACATTACATTGTCATCAGTGGCCATACCTCTGGGATGGTAGTTCACTTTTTACAAAGTGGACCGGAAGGTATGTTCCAATTATCGTGGCATCACCCTTCTCGGCCTACCCGGGAAAGTCTATGCAGGGTTACTGGAGAGGAGAATCTGACTGATTTGAACCTTGGTTTCAGGAGGAAAAATGTGGTTTTTGTCTTGGCCATGGCACTCTTAACCAACTCTATGCGCTCTCAGGCATGTGATTCCTCCACGAAATCGCGGCATTCCAAATTTTCATTGGCCCAGCTTAACAAAAAAAGAGCCGATTATGTCAAAATAACCTTTTTTCTCTTTTATTCTGTTTAGAGTTTTTCATAACATGACCTCTCTTGAGACCTTACTTACGACGTTATGACCTCTCTTGAAATGTTACTGCTGATTGGCTGATGTTGAAACATGTACGTAGACATACGCACCACTTCCACTCTGAGCTATCGAAAGGATGCCAGTGATCGAGAGAAGATTCTGCTCGAATCAAAGAAATAGATAAAGGTGTGAAAAACAAGTTTTAGGTGGGAATGGATGGAAAAAGAAACCGTAGCATTCGTAGGTAAAAAGGTGACAAACTTGTTCGCGACCTCTTCTGCATAATCGATCAACCTGGGAAGGCGTTATGTACGTGGTGTAACGACACTATCGACTACGGTGGAAGGGGTTTTAAGGCGTTTGACAGCCATGTGAAAAGCAAGAAATGTGTCAAAACTGGAATTTGGGAAACAAATTATTCAATTGCCAGAACGTTTGGTGTTCAAGTGAAGATTCCAGAACCCTACGGACTTAACCCTTTTGTTTGCCGTTCGACCAGAAACTTCTGTGCAAAGAAAAGACCCAGGGAAACAACCAGTTTCTGTCGCCGATCGAGTAGTTAATTTTGAGGCATGTTCGAGAATTTTCTTGTCTAGTTTCCGATTATATTTTTCAAATTATTGTGAATGCATGCATGTTTTAGGCGTAGGATGTTCACGTGTTTACTCCGTGAACCGAATCAAATATGGTCACTGAACCATTTTTCTGATGTTATAATAAATAAATTTATTGCCGCATTAACTCGCCAGTTTTTCATGATTTAACTTATGTAAATAGGCATTTGTTGTTCAGTGTTTCTGAACAGCAGCGGGAGTGTGTGCTCATGTAATTAGCTCATTAATATTGGAAATGTAAAACTATGAATCTGAGACTCGACCGAAACGCCTCCGCATCCAGAAGGACAAACTTTCTAAGGCAGCCTCCAGAAGGACAGTTCAGGCTGCACAAAAGGAAACAAAGTGCCATGCTGAAGCACTAAAGACAAAAACATCAATTCAAAAAACTTGTCATATATAGCATGTCGTGTATAGTTTGTTTCCAAATTGTGTTTAAAGACGATAACTGTTGTTAATAGTGTTGTGAGGCAGGACATCGGAGTGAATATTTGATTTGTGACTGACACTTTTATTAGTGTTGGGATCCCACATGATTAACCCACAAGTTGAGGTATAGTATGTATATGGAAATTAGAAATTAAACTTTCTAGAGCTCTTTCAGTGTCATGAAATGGCCTTTTCCCCCTTTCTGAAATGCTTAAAACCTAGGAGCTTCGGGGGCTTAGTCCCCCAGGCCCCTGGCTGATTTTTTTCAGATATTTTGGTGATGGTCAAATCACATGCCTGTGCTCTACAAGAGTATGGAGGGGTTATGGGAGTATGTCTACATGTGTTTTGTGGATTTGGAGAAGGCTTTCAACCATATCCCTCGGGCTATCTTGTAGGACTTGCTCAGGAAGTACAGCGTACCAGACCCATTCATACTGGTCATTTGGACTCTATCACCAGAGCTTGGCCTGTATTGGGAACAACAGGTCGAATTCATTTCTGGTTAATTTTTATGGACAGAATTTCTAGGTGCAGCCGCAACGTTGAAGGGTTCTGGTTTGGTGGCCATCATATCTCGTCTCTGCTTTTTGCGGATTACGTTGTCCTTTTGGATTTTTCAATTCCAGACCTCCAGCTCTCATCGGAGCGGTTCTCAGCCAAGTGCGAAGCGATCAAGATGAGAAACGGTACCTCAAAGTTCAAGGCTATAGTTCTCAGCCGGAAAAGAGTGGAATGCTCCCTCTGGCTCTGGAATTGGGTCCTGCCCCAAGTGGAGGAGTTAAAGTATGTAGGGGTCGACAGGCTGATCGCTGCAGTGCTAAAGCGGTGCCTGTTCCTGGTGAACAGGGAGCTGAGCCGCAAAAGAAATATCTTAATTTACCAGTCGATCTTGCGTTCCAACCCTCACCTCTGGTCACGAGCTTTGGGTAGTGGCCAAAAAACTGTAGCATGGATGCAAGCGGCTAAACTGAGCTTCCATCACCCGGTGGCAGGGTGCTCCCTAAGGGTGAGGAGCTGCTGCTCCTCTTCATTGAGAGGAGCCAGTTGAGATGACTCGGGCATTTGCTGAGAATGCTTCCCCAATCCCTCCCTGGTGTGGTGTTTTGGACCTGTCCAACCAGGAAGAGACCCCATGGGTCAGCCTAGAACATTCTGGATAGATTGTTTCTCGGCTGGTCTGGGAATACCTCAGTGTCCTGCCAGAAGAACTGAAGGAAGTGGTTGGGGAGAGGGATGTCTGGACCTCATTGCTTAGGTTGCTGCCACCAAGACCGGGACCCGGATTAAGTGGCGGACGATGAAGACAATTATCTATTACTGACATCTTTCCCCCTTTGTGGGTGATTTTATATTGTGGAAATGTGTACATTGTACTCTGTTAATGACTGAATGAGTGTATTTGTGCCTTTGGATTTCAGGATAATCTTCTCCTAGACATGTATCTGGCTCCACATGTAAGAACACTGTACACACAGATCAGGAACAGAGCCCTCATACAGGTAAAAATAAATAAAATTATTGCCTGGTTCAGGCTGAAAGCATAGTTATAGATGTGTTAAACGGTGGCAGGGAAAACTATAATTAAATTACCGTCACGATGTGATAAGCGCCCAGGGCGCTTTAAAAATTGGATTGGGTTGGCACTTATTAAAATGTTAGCAGAAGAAAATGTTAGCAGAAGAGTGGAACGGTAAGTACTTATTCCCTTCGAGGTGGAAACCATGAGTAATAACAGAACCATAATAGTTTTACTGGTATTTGTGTTATTCATTTTGTGCTGTCAACCAAACTATTTCCGTGAAAGCTGAAGGAAAAAAAAGCAATAATTTTTTTTTTTTTTAAAACAAAAACCGCTTACTTTTCCATCCCGGTCGTCGTATTTTCCTTTTGGCTGTTCCCTGAAACGTATTGCCGGAAGTAAAATCGAGCCAATCAACACGACTATCAACTTTAGCACATGCCACGTTGAACCAATCAACACTAACATAAACAAAAGCACATGGTCAGGAACATGCTTAAATTTATGAAGTTAGTGAGCAGGAGAATCGGGTGAAAAATTCTAATCACTTTGATAGATCCATATCTGGCTCGTCGCTCCATTCATTCAGAGCATCCCATAGTTTTGCTGTAGCAATTTCTAATGGTTCATCAGTTGTTGGATATTTACCAAGAGAACACGGCAAAATATTTTCCTGTTTTTCTTTTTGTTTTTTTGTTTTTTTTAAAGCACAGCGGAAAGATCAAATATGTCATTACTGATGAACATTTTCGACATTACCCAGCGGCAGGGGGTCTTGAAATACCTTATAAATAAGCAGGGTGCTTATTACGTCGATTACGGTATACTCCAGAGCAAATTGTATGTGAAATTAAATATAAGTCGCACCTTCAGCCAAAGAATGAAGGAAAAAAAAAAAGTGCGACTTGTAGTCCGGAAAATACGGTAGTCGTAAATTACAATTCTTTTTTAGCTTTAAGTGCTTTTTTTTTTTGTTTGTTTGTAGCAGGCAGCTGTATACTCACACACAGTGTAATACTTGAATATACCTTGTGTTTGTGGGTTGGTTTTTTTTTTGTTTTTTTCTTCCCTCCCTATGCAGTACTTCAGTCCGTATGTGTCTGCGGATATGAATAAAATGGCATTGGCGTTTAACACCACAGTGGCAGCGCTGGAAGATGAACTGACTCAGCTGATCCTGGAGGGACTGATCAACGCTCGTATTGACTCTCACAGCAAGGTATGTGTACATACACACCTCAGTGACTCCACGCTTTTATCGTCAAGCAGTAAATTTTCAGTTTCATGATACTGTGATGCAACGGTGCTGGTTGATTTCAGTAAATCGCTTGAAATTGCTCTGATACATGGTGTAGGATATCCCATAAATTCTTTAAAGCCGAATCATAAAGGAAAAAAATAGTGATTTTTTTTTTTTTTTTTTTTTTTTTTTTTTTTTTTTTTTTTAGTTTCATCATTATCAATGCTGATTATATAATAGGCGATATGAGATTTCAAGATCTTACAGTATCCATTGTTTGTGTGTGCACGCGCGCAAATGTGCAGATCCTGTATGCATGTGATGTGGATCAAAGGAGCACTACGTTCGAGAAATCATTGCAGATGGGGAAGGAGTTTCAGAGACGAACCAAAGCCATGATCCTGAGAGCAGCAGTACTACGTAACCAGATCCATGTTAAGGTAGCACGGTCACTGTTCTCAATACGTTCCTCCGTTCCATTTGTTTTGTGTATAAACACAGGCCCTGGTAAGTTACTAGCAACTAGACATTTATCTTTGAACGAGAAACCCGTGGAACCAATGTGCTATCAGGAATTTAAAAGGTTTTTTTATTGCTGTTTTCATGGCAGCATTTTTTTTTTTTTTTTTTTTTTTTTTTAAACTTTATACAGAAAGATTGTGTCTGTACATAAAATGAAATAAATCTGTCGTCACGTCATTGCTCCCTCCTTCTCTGACTATCGCCTGAAATGCACAAGCGTGTCATGCAGGATTCCGATTGGTTAATTAATAATCTCTCATCTCCTGCAGTCTCCTCCGAGAGAAGGCAGCCAAGGTGAACTGACTCCCGCCAACAGCCAAACACGAATGAGCACCAACATGTGAACACTCGACGCAACTCGTCTTCTCTCACCACGGAGCGCGCAGGGGCCCACAGAAGCATCGTAGACCCTCATCCTAGAGTTCAGTTCTGTTTCCCGGTTGAAGAACGCAAAGAAAAAAAATTATCACAATCTAAAGACTTTATTTAAGTATGTGGGGGGGGGGGGATCCGTCGTCAGTACTAAAGACGCCCTGCTACGCTGACGATTATTCAAACAAAATTTTAAGGGGGGGGATTAAAAATAAAATGGCACCTCCGCTGTACTGGCCTGTTTGTAAAGAGATGCACTTTCCTCTGTATCTTGTGAAAAAATGTTGATTACACATTGGGGAGGGGGGGGACATCACAGAACATGCTTTTAAAATAAATATACATGGGAAAAGATCATTTTAACAGAACAGTTTATTTTCTTCAAGGTTTCATTCAATTGGCGTAGATTAAGAATGTATTTTATACTGCTTAATATTAAACACCTTAATTCCAAGTTCAGTTTATATTTACATCCTATGGTGTTCGGTGGACACCCTTATCAAGAGCGACTTGCATTCAATACTTTTATACAAGTGAGCAATTGCAGGTTCGTGGCCTTGCTCAAGGGTCCAACAG
>CM045738.1:9819796-9879796 GCA_024760905.1 Plotosus lineatus | reverse complement strand
CCCCCCCCCCCCAACAAAAGTAACATTTTTATGTGAGGGGTGCGTCTGTATGTGGACTTATATTTTATTTATATCTTACGCATTATTTTTGAATGTTTAATTATTAAACATTTATAGCATTGAATATGTATTTATTATATACACTTCAGTCCGGGGGGGGGGCTCGGTCCCCATTATCCCCATTGGTGGATACTGTTAATATTTAGTCCTGGGACCTATTCTGTAACATCCATCTCACCTTTTGTGAATAAATGTTAATTATTGAGTATCATATATGGCTATATTTTTTATATATATATATATATATATATATATATATATATAAAATCTCTTTTGGCTTTTTTCCCTTTCTCGGGAGTCGCCACAGCGAATCAATCATCTGATTCGCATATTTGATTTGGCAGAGGTTTTTACGTCGGATGCCCTTCCTGTCACAACCATTTAACAAGGGACAGAAACACGCTGACGGCTTTGCAGCGACTCTTTACGAAAGTCAGCAATGGTTCTTTTACATGCCTCTCACCATAGACAGTGAGGGGACATGGCCTGCCTTTGATAATCCAGTTGGCTGCACTGGGATGTATGTATGTGTGTGAGATATATATATATATATATATATATATATATAAATAAAAAAAAAAGACCTACTTTTGGATTTCCACATTGTTCACATTTGATGTACTTTGCTGCAAAAAAAGAGGAGGAAAAAACTAATTAAATCCCTCCACAGACTTTTTATCCATCAGGCAAAATCATGTTTATCAGGTTATGATCAAAAATAAAAAGCATGAGAAATAAAATTTCAGTGGTATATTGGTTTGCCTCTTTGGGGCATTTGTCATCAAAGCTACATCTTTCAAATACATTTCTATGAAACGTTTATCAAAACAGCAGAAAACGTACTTAAAAATCTACGATTATGGATCTCGGTGCGAGTTACCATGTTAAAATAATAATTCATCTTACGTTTGAGTTCAGGGCAGAAGTTCTTTTGTGGGTTTCTGATCTTCTTCTTCTGCTTGTTCTTCGAGAGCGAGTCGTTCGAGCCGTCACTGTCCTCCAACGCTCTCTTCCCACTCACTGCCTTTACGCCATCCTTGTTGTTCAGATCCTTCGGCCTGCGCAAACAGCACCATACATCCCATCACTGAGTTACAAAAGTGCCTTGACTTCACGCAGTTCATAATTCTTTTTTTTTTTTTTTTTTTTTTAAATATAGATATTTGTGTGTGTATGTATATATAATGTGTGTGTGTGTGTATATGTGTATATATATGTATATGTGTGTGTATATATATTATATATATATATATATATATATGCACGCACACAAACAAATTAAAAGGGAAACGAAAGAGGCAGAAATGCTTAAGACCCTGAAAATAATAATAAATGTTTACATTTTTAGAACATTCAACCAACTCGGTGCATACATAATGTATTGATTTATTTGTTGAGGGTTATAGTTTTTAGCTTTTTTTAATGGTTCATTTGTTTATTTGTGGTTGACTTATCTCCGCAACCGTCTGTCTGTCTTCCTTTCGGCCTTTTCCCTTTTACTCGGGAGTCGCCACAGTGAATCATCTGATTCGCACGTTTGATTTGGCAGAGGTTTTTACGTCGGATGCCCTTCCTGTCACAACCCTTTTTAGCAAGGGACAGAAACACGCTGACGACTTTGCAGCTACTTTTTACGAAAGTCAGCAATGGCTCTTTTACATGCCTCTCACCATAGACAGTGACAGACATGGCCCGCCTTTAATAACCCAGTTAGCCGCACTTGGGGGGGGGGGGGCAGTGACAACCTTGTGGAGAGTGGGACTCGAACCCCCAACCTTTGGATCATCGATCCAGCGCCCTATACCACTAGACCACCACTGCCCCTGACATGACATGTCTGCAACATCACGTGGTAATCAGGGGCCATATCTCTGGATTGACAAAAAGGGGCGGTTGTCCCCCTTTTATAAAAAGGGAGACTGGAGGGTGTGTTCCAATTGTCGTGGAGTCCCTCTCCTCGGCCTACCCAGGAAAGTCTATGCAGGGGTGCTGGAGAGGAGGATCCAACTGATAGTTGAACTTCGGATTCAGGAGGAACAATGTGACTTCCATCCTGGCAGCAGAACTCTCAACCAACTCTATACGCTCCACAGGATCCTGCAGGGAACATGGGAGTTTGCCCAATCTGTTCACATGTGCTTTGTGGATTTAGAGAAGGCCTTCGATCATGTCCCTCAGGCTATCTTGTGGGACATGCTCCGGGAATACATTGTACTGGGCCCATTGCTATGGGCCATTCAGACTCCATCACCGGAACCAGAGCTTGGTCCGAATTGGGAACAACCAGTCGAATTTGTTTCTGGTGAGGGTTGGCGTCTGCCAAGGCTGTCCTTTTGTCACCAATTCTGTTTATAATTTTTATGGACGGAATTTCTTGGTGCACCCTAGTTGAGGGGTTCTGGCTTGACTTGGAGCTTGTCTGCTTTTTGTGGATGACGTGCCCTTTTGGGTTTCTCAATCCGGGACCTCCAGCTCTCATTGGAGTGATTCGCAATCGAGTACAAAGCAACCGGGATGAGAATCGGCTCCTCCAAGTCTGAGGCCATAGTTCTCAGTGGTTTCACCAGAAGAACTGGAGGAAGTGGTTGGGGACAGGGACGTCTGGACCTCATTGCTTAGGCTACTGCCCTCACAACCTGAACCCAGATTAAGCAAAGGACGATGATAAAGACAATTATCTCGTACTGACATCTTCCTCTATTTGTGGGTGATTTATATTGTGGAAATGTGTGCATTGTACTGAATGTTAATGGCTGTGAATGAGTGTATTTGTGCCTTTTGGATTTCAGGATAATCTCCTAGACAGGTATCTGGCTACACCTGTAAGATCACTGTACACAGAGATCAAGAACACCAACCAAACACAGGTAAAAATAAATAAAATAATTATTGCCCGGTTCAGGCTGAAAGCATAGTTATTTATCGAGGTGTTAAATCGTGGCAAGGAAAACTGTAATTCTACTATTAAATAATTTAATGATTTTATACAGAAAGATACAATTATTGGCCATTACATGCTTTAGTTGTATACTTTTTCAAAGTGGTGGTTTTAACTTTAAAATAAAAGTAATAAAACATTTTGATCATATCAAAGAATAATTAAATAGAAAAGTAATTTCAATAAATAAACATGAACTTTTAAATAATTTCTATAATACAGTATATTTGCTGCTTCACCACATTTATATACAGACGCTCCCCAACTTATGTTTTCGTTCGGTTCCGAACGGCCGAACGGAAGTTATTACCCCCTAAATACTATTACCGTATAAAACACCCCTAAATCAATTATAAACATAACATTGTAAAATTAATTTCAAATAAATTAAATTCAAGCAAAATAATTTCAAGTAGATAAATTTTAATCAAATAGAGTATCAAATATAACCTTTAACATTCTCTATGATGCGATAATTCTCCTTGTAAATGGTTCCGATGGTCGACGGATGATCACTTTACATGTAGCTGAGCCGACTCACTTTACATGAAGCTTAAAACAGCCAATCAAAGCTTACTATAAGATACAGCTTTATTAATCTCACAATGGAGAAATTCACTGTTACAGGCTCTTAAAGTACCGTCAGTAGGGGGTGCAAAATAGCTTAGCAAGGTGTAACATCCTTGAGTTAATGTGAGGCGCTACACCAAAAGTGGTTCACTTGCTTGTGCTTGAGACAAAGCGCGGGTTATACGGACTTCCGGTCTTTCAAGTGAGCAAGGGCGCCATTTAGTACTCGGCCTGCACTGATGTGAATCACCAGCAGAGCAGGGAGGTCTCTTTCTTTTCTGGATTCAGGTTATCATTCATTTTACAACTGTTTGCTTAACTGAGTATGCATGGTAGATTGCGCTGATCCGAGCAGATAGTTAACTCGGTCTTGAGGGAGGCGGGACCGGAAAATCCGGCATATGCCAGAAAACTTGCACCCATGCTTGTCGCCTTACACTTCTGACCAACCATTTTGTTTAGGGTTACAAAAGTCCACAAAACAGTGGAAACACAAAGATCACAGAGATGATGTCTCAACACAAGGGTAACACGATATATATATAGATATATATATATATATATATATATATATATATATATATATATATTTAATATATATTTAATATATATACACAATATATTAAAAATTATTTTTATATATATATTTTTATATATATATATATATATATATAATAATTTTTAATATATTGTGTATATATATTTATATATATATATATATTAATAATATATATAAATATATTAATATATATTATATAATATATTAATATATATTATATATATTTTTAATATATTGTGTATATATATTAAATATATATATATATATATATATATATATATAAATATAAATATATATATATAAATATATATATATATAAATATAAATATATATATATAAATATATATATATAAATATATATATAAATATATATATAAATATATATTAATATATATATATATATAAATATATATATATAAATATATATATATTAATATATATATATATTAATATATATATATATTAATATATATATATATTAATATATATATATATTAATATATATATATATTAATATATATATATATATTAATATATATATATATTAATATATATATATATATTAATATATATATATATTAATATATATATATATTAATATATATATATATATATATATATTAATATATATATTAATATATATATATTAATATATATATATATTAATATATATATTAATATATATATTTTTTTTATTTATATATATATATAGGGTGCTGGAACGCTGATCCAAAGGTTGGGGGTTCGAGTCCCACTCTCCACGGTTGTCACTGCCCCCCCCAGTGCGGCTAACTGGGTTATCAAAGGCGGGCCATGTCTCTCACTGTCTATGGTGTGAGGCATGTAAAAGAACCATTGCTGACTTTCGTAAAGAGTAGCTGTAAAGTCGTCAGCGTGTTTCTATCCCTTGCTAAAAGGGTTGTGACAGGAAGGGCATCCGACGTAAAAACCTCTGCCAAAGCAAACGTGCGAATCAAGATGATTCGCTGTGGCGACTCCCGAGTAAAAGGGAAAAAGCCGAAAGGAAGACAGACAGACAGACATATATCAACTGGGAAGGAGGGGCACGTTCAGTCTGTTGTTTGTAAACAATGGACGCAGCGTCATTACGTCAGTGTAACTGTGTGCACACAACTTCCTATGGGATCAATAAATTATTTTTATTCTGTTTCTGATAAGTTATGGTTACTGTTGGCTGGTTATGATTTGATTTTTTTTTTTTTTTTTGGAGGAGGAGGAGGAGGGGACATAATTAGACTCACGCTGGTCTGATGTACGGCTGACAGATCCAGTGAGGAAAAGGAAGTCCGGTGTGATGTCGCTCCGATTCGTCCTTATTCATCTCCTCCTGCATACATCAGCACAGTGGTTCGACATAATGTGATGTATATTAAAGCATGTGAAATATTTGTGTCGTAACGTATTTTTTCCCTCCTAAATACAGTATGTAGTGATTCCAAATACATAGCAGCAGTGATCTGTGTCTCAGGTGTTCACCTGGCAGCGCTGCTTCAGCTGTCTGTTCACCTCTTCAATTCCTGCCAGGTTCTTTGCTTTGGCTAAATCTTCTCTCAAATCATGATGGATCTGCAGCCTGAGGGAAATAATGTGTGTGTGGGGGGGGGGAACAGATCTAGATGAGAGACTTTACACCGGGGTCACCAACATGGTGCGCCAGGTCGCCTGCAAGGACCACACGAGTCGCCCACGGGCCTGTTCACTGCTAATTTTAGAACAGGCCTGCCACGCCATAGCGCCACTCCATCGAGTTGCATCTAATTTTTTTTTTTTTGCTATTTTATTTTTAATCAAATTAATATCCTCACATGGATGAATATTATTATTATAATAATTAAAGGTAAATTGAGATTTATTTCAGAAGTGTGTATCGACCTGGTACCCAAGACAGCTCTGTTTCAAAAAGGTTGGTTCTTTACACCAAGCCACATTACTATCAGACACTGTACTGTAGTGTGATTTAGTTTATTTTGAGTTTAAGTAGTTTACACTGTTACATACTGCATGTTTGCTGGTGTATGACTTACGTGTGATGCCACAGTTTAAAGAGATGAGCTCGGACATGTGATAGTGTGCTGGGCATGTGCTTCTTCACCACCTCCAGATATTCCTCCACCATCTCCCACACGGGTGGGTTACGGCCCTCGAACAGCGCCGGATTGTGTAGGTTCCCTTCTGTTAATGGAGAAAATGATCTCGCTTATTGATGAAACCTATTCCTCCATGTTCGAAGGTTCTTTTTTTTTTTTTTTTTCCTCCTCTCCACTCTGTTACCTGCGGTCATGATGCCCTGTACTCCCGTCTCCTCCATGCAGCGGTGCACATCACTCAGGTGCTGAATGTTTCCGTTTGCAAAAACTGGAATGCTCACAGCTTCTCTAATAAATAAATAAATAAATACACAGTACACCAGTGATTCTCTCGGTCATAAATCATTCCTTTTCTCATTTGGGACTTTTAAAATGAAGCCGAAGTGAAAAGAAATCTCACCGTACGGCTGTAATATGCTCCCAACTCGCCACGCCGGTCAGTGCTCCTTTCTGGTCTTTGGTTCTTCCGTGAACGGTGAGCAACTGCAACAGAAACATCACTGAAATCGGTCTGTAAACCCACTGACAAATTAAAAAAAAAAAAAAAATACACCGGTTAATACCTGGCAACCTGCATTTTCCAGCAACTTGGCGTATTTCACTGTTTTCTCAATGTCTGGGAAAACTCTGATTTTGCATGTGATGGGCACGGAGAGCTTCTCATTGGCTAATTTAACTGCAAAAAAAAATACATTTTATTTATTTTTATATAATTTTGTGTGTGTGCCGTGCAAAATGTTCTTCCCCCTGACCAATTTGACTTTTTTTTGCACATTTGTCAGTCATCCACGCCACATCACGCAAACCTAAATATTATACAAAGATAAAACACCAGGAAACACAAAATGCAGTTTTCAGTGCCAATTGCATTTAAGAGGGGAAAAAAGAAATCTGAACCTATAAGGGCCCGTGTGAATGAGTAATTGCCCCCTAAACCTACGAGCTGGTTGAACCACCTTTTGCAGCAATAACATGATGAGTCTTCCACATCACTGTGATGAGATTTTGGCCCGCTGTTCTGTGCAGATTTAAGATCAACCAGATTGGATGGTTTTCTGGTATGAATTTCGTGCTTCGGATTGTCTTGCTGCAGAACCCAGGTGCGCTTTAGCTTGAGGTCTTGAACTGATGGACGAACATTCTTCACCAGGATTTCTCGGTAGCAAGCAGAATTCATGGTTCCATCAATCGTGACAAGTCGCTCCGGTCCGGAAGCAGCAAAGCAGGCCCAGATCATCACACTTCCACCACCATGTTTCACCGCTGGCACAATGTTCTTTTTATCAAATGCAGCGTTCCTTTTGTGTCAGATGTAACAGGATGCATTTCTCCCAAAAAGTTCAACTTTAGTTTCGTCAGTTCAGATCACAACTACCTCACCTTTTTAATTCTTTTTTTTCCGCAGAGGTTCATGTAAGTTTGGATAGGATTTTTCTCTTGGCAATTTTCCAGTTGTGATTTTATTTATTTACTTTTTTTTTTTAAATACTTGGGTTATCTTTTGTGTAATGTTAAAATTTGTTTGAGCTGAAAAAGTTGACAAAAATGCAAAAAAAGTACAAAAAATCAGTAAGGTGCAAAAACTTTGGCACAGCACTGTGTGTATGTAATTACACTGTTTTTGTGTTTTATTTGCATTGTAATACTCTGGTGTGTAAAACGTACTCATTCTCTCCAGCAAGTCCCACTCGTCCTGTAGAAACACACCATAATGACCTTTAAAAAAAAAAAAAAGAGCGTTTTAGTGCTATGCTGAATGTTATAGAGCAAGATCGTTCAAGCTAAATAGAGCTCTGTGTGAGACACTATTAGAGCGAGATACTGTGCAATGAGAATTTACAGAGTAACATAAGGTAGTGAGACAATTCGTGAATTTTCAGTGTGATTACATGGCTGTGTTGTATAATTTCTTTAAAATAGAATACACAGGAATGCAAAACATTAAGCACAACTTTGGATGAATTTTTTTTTTTTTTTGTGGAGTAGGCTGTAGTACAATTAACAAACCATGAAATTTTGCAGGTGAGCATGCGGAAAAATTCCAGAAATCCTTAAAAACGCCCATTTATGTGCGCTGAAGTGATCATCATGGGGCTTGCAAAGGGGAGAAATTTCATTATAATTATACCGTTACAATAATCCATTTGTGCCTGGAAGTGGTACCTTGCACTTGAGTGTCTCGCTCTAGTTTGATATCTCACTGAACAAGATACTTTCCATAGAACTATAAACAGAATAAAATCACTGCATGTGATGATTTCCAGGAACAGAAAGGGTACTCAAAGCATGTGTAGAACAACCAGCTGGCGTTTTCACCACCATCTTTAACCTCTCACTATTGCAATGTATGGTTTCCACCTGCCTCAAAACAGCCACAATCATTCCAGTGGCGAAGAAGAGCACAGAAACCTGCCTAAACAACTACCACCCAGTTATACTAACCCCATCATCACCAACTGTTTCGAGAGACTTGTCTTGCATCACGCAGAGGCTGCCATAGCTGCTGAATTCAAGCTACATCGGTTTGCATACAGAGCAAGCAGGACAACAGAGGATCCCATCAATTCGGCCCTCGCACACCTGGACAGCAGCAAATCCTATGTGAAGATGCTGTTCGGAGACTTCTGCTCCACTTTTCACACAGTCCAACCAAATAAATTGGGTCAGAAGTTGGGCGATATTGGCCTAGGTATCTCACTATGCACCAGGATACTGAACTTTCTCAACAACAGACCTCAGAACGTCAGGATAGGAAAACACATGACCATCACTCTCATCCTGAAACACTGGTACACCACAGGGATGTGCTCTTAGCCTCTTCCTCTTCTTCCTTTTCGCACATGACCGTCCCCCCACTCACACCATCATCAAATTCGCCGATAACACCACCGTTATAAGTTTGGTTATGGATAACAAGTTCAGCCTCCAGGCAGGAGGTACGGCATCTGCGGCGATGGTACGACAACAATAACCTGGAACTTACAACATACAAAACCAAGGTTATGATAATGGACTTCAGGAGGTCAAAACAAACTAAAAATTCTGCCCTTTACACGAATGCTACACGAATGGTGAGATAGAGAGGCTGCAGTGCAATGTTCCCTCTAAGCCGCTCGCTTGCACAATCGCGCACTGTTTGCGCATTCTCAGAGCACAAAATAAAATTCAATAGAAACGTATTAATATCTAATACTGTATTATACCTAATCTAATCAAATTGATTAGAACAGCAAAATATTTTTTCTGTACCATTTTGTAATGTAACTGGATGAGTGACAGGTGTCCAGCTAATGATACGACACGGTTCACTTACGCCACGCAGCCAATCATAGCACTGACAGTGCTGGCGTATGTGCCCTGCCCATATGCACCGCGCAGGTGTGCGAGGCCACGATATTGCTCACAGTGGTCCTCAGTGTGCTCAAGGAGCTTGTGTGTACTATGCCCAGATACATGAAAACTTAGAGGGAACATTGGTGCAGTGCACATCTCTGCTGACTTCACCTGGACCACAAACACAAACATCTCTCACCAGGTGGTGAAAGCACAACAAAGGATGTACTTCCCCAGAAAGCTCCAACAATCCCGCCTACCACGACCCCTACTGACGAACTTTTACCGCTCCACCATTAAGAGCCTCCTGACCTACTGCTGTACACTGTGTTTCAGCAGCTGTACTGCAGAGGACAGAAAGATCTTGCAGCGGGTGGTGAGGACGGCAGAGTGGGTGATAAGAACTACACACCCCCTTCAGGGACATTTACACGAACAGTCTTCGGATGAGAAACAGTGGAATTATCAGTGACCCCACACACCCTGAACACTCCCCCGTCCCGTCCCGTCCCGTCCCGTCCCGTCTCACCTCTCCGGAAAAAGATACAGGACACTAAAAACAAAAACTAACAGACTCAAGAATAGCTTTTACCCACAAGCTGTTAAACATGTGACCCCACCTCCATCGCCGTCACACACAGACTGAATAACCATCATTCAGACCAACTTCCTGGAGAGTGCAATACTCATGTTTAAGTTTTAACTGCAATATTCGTGTTCAGAACTGGTCTCAAATATCATAACATTTTAGCACATTATAATTAAAATCTCTACCTCTTACCCAGTGTATATCCTTTATATGCACCTTTGGCATATAATTCACCCGTCTGTTAATGTGTGAATATGTGGACAGAAATGTACGGTATGTGTATATAGCATTTTCTTCTTCTTCTTTTCCTTTCTGCTGTTCCCTTCAGGGGTCGCCACAGCAAACCATCCGCCTCCATCTCACCCTATCCTCTGCATCTTCAACTCTTACTCCAACTACCTTCATGTCCTCCTTCACCACATCCATGAATCGTCTCTTTGGTCTTCCTCGAGGCCTTCTGCCTGGTAGTTCCAACCTCAGCATCCTACTACCAATATACTCACTATCCCTCCTCTGCACATGTCCAAACCATCTCAATCTAGCCTCTCTGACTTTGTCTCCAAAACCTCAAACATGTGCTGTCCCTCTGATGGACTCGTTCCTGATTCTATCCATCCTCGTTACTCCCAAAGAGAACCTCAACATTTTCATCTCTGCTACCTCCAACTCTGCCTCCTGTCTTTTCCTCAGCGCGACTGTTTCGAAACCATACAACATCGCTGCCCTCATCACCGTCTTGTACACTTTTCCTTTCATTCTTGCCAATACTCTCTTATATGTATGTATATATGTGACTATATGTGGTATATAGGTATCTGGGTATATATATATATGTATATGTATATATATATATATATATATATATATATATATATGTGTGTGTATGTAGGTATATGCAAATGTATAGTTCAGTCTTTTGTGCACGTTCTTTACTTCTATAGTGTTTTAAGCAGCATGAAGTGGGTTTAAATTATACATTTACAGTCATCTCAACATACTGCATGAAGATTTCAAGAGGAATGTTAAGTAATAGCATTATAATAAACAGAAATACCCCGTTTAGCGATCATCTGGGGACATCCTAAATTGAGGTCGATGGCGTCACAGTAGTCCTGAGCTAAAAGTGCTGCCTGGACAAACACCTCTGGGTCATTTGCACAGAACTGTAGAGACGAATAACACAAAAACAGATACGAGATAATGACACACTGTATTATATTACAATAAAATCTATATCAAATTCTAGAACAGACTTTGTGAGGGGGTTATGGGTTCTTTTTTGCAGCAGAAATAAAGACCATGAAGGTGGAGCGGGACATAATCCACAAAGCTCCTATAACCTTCGCCCTGGGTTGTCCATCTCATTTTTACTGAGAGCCACACCGTGCCGTGAAATCTGCATGGCAAAATGATTCATTGAGGTACTTGTCCTCACTCACTCATTTATTTACTGAATCGCTTAATCCTTCTTGGGTCATGGAGAAGCTACAGCCCTTCTCAGCCAACACCGAGCAAAGGTGGAATGAACCCTGAACAGCTCACCGGACCAGTACAAGGCCAACATACATATACATAGAAGCAATATGGAACAGCCAGTTAGCCTAATGTGAATGTCTTTGAACTACTGAAGGAAACCGGAGGAACCAAAGGGAATCCATGCAAGCACAGGGAGAACATGCAAACTCCACACAGAAATGTTCTCGCAGATCCGGGACTTAAACCCAATACCTTTTTGCTTGTGAGGTGGACATGCGAACCACTACATCTGGTATTTGTCTTCATGAATTTTATTTTCTTTCCTTTTCTGACAACAAGCTAGAATACAGTGTGTCTTCAGTCATAAATGACTATTGTAGTTTGCTGTTTGCTTGAAATAGATTGCCGCCACCTAGTGGTAAGACGCTGAATTGCGTTCATGGGACTGTTGACGCAAAGAATGTACGACGATCATATTCTTTGAAAGCTTCCATGGGCAACATAAAGGAAGTCGAGTTATACACCTGTGCTCAAGCTCAAAGAGACAGTGAAAGAAAAAAAAAAGCAATAATACACGAGAGTTGGATCCGTTCTGACACCGTCTCATGGTTTCCTGGTTCTGGAGTGAGTGAGACCTGGGGACCTCACCCCTCCCATGACTCCACAGATAATACAGGTGAGACATGTGTCAGAGCACACCTGTGTGATGAGAGGACGATCCTCAGGGTTCACCTCGTTGTACAGATTATCTCGCCGGTAGTTGGCATCCCGTACAAACACCTGCGCGTGCAGCATCGGTGTGTAACACAGTTCCGCTCCGTGTCTGCGGCTCAGCAATCTCCACGCGAGTTCGCTCTGGTCCACCATGGGGGCGAGGACGAAGCGTGCAGCATGAAGAGTCTTCCTCCAGAACTCAAAACCCTGCAGCTTCTCCATCGTCCTATCACAGCAATGAAAGAAAGTCCCAGAGTTTACATCACGTTTCTGGAATACACTGTAATGTCGTTTGGGACACATTAGGACAGTAGACTATACATTACGACGACTCTATTTATTATTGTTTTTTTAAAAGGCTCGTGCACTGAGCAGTTCAACAGCACTAAACAAAAAATTGTTGCTGACATGTTTGTGAGACATAAATCACAGTCGCATCGAGTTTAATACGATTTTCTGCCATCCGTCATCAAAACAACGATATAAACAGAAAACATATTTTAATTGCCATACAATAACAATTAAAAAAAGACTCACCGCTCAGTGAAACACAGTTCTGCGCTCTCGGCGGTACGTCGTGGAAACGGGTCCGTGTGACAATACTGGTTTAGTGCAAAACGTTCCGGTTGGACCAAGAGCAAACAGATAAAAATAATCTAAATTTTCCTCATTTTCTTCACATCCCTAGCCTTGGTGTAATAATCACCATTGTTTATCACACATGTACAGAATTGTATTGTTTTACAAACTAATATTTCATTTAAAAAAAATTGTTATTTCAAATATCGCGAGGTTTCGATAAGTGCGTGAATGTTTCGCGTGTCTATTGTCACCTCAGCCAGTGGTCCCCAACCTCCCGGCCGCGGACCGGTACCGGTCCGTGGATCAAATGGTATCGGGCTCGCACGAGAAGTAATTAATTATTTACGTCTTATTTATTATCTGAGTCTGAACGCTCTTTTATTTTTGAAATATCTTTTATTTTGAAATATCTTTTATTTTGAAAAATAACTGGATTCTCGCGGTTACATTTGAGCGCGAGGCGTGTCGGACATGTTTCAAACATCACTGGGGATTTTGGATGAGACTGAGCCTGGGCCTTCATTCTCAGCTGGTGCAACATCACCTGTCTTTTCTTTTCTTTCTTTTTTTTTTTTTTTAAAGAGTTCAAGCTCTACTTCCCAACTAACTTTATTTTAGTTGTTGAAAAAAATAACATTGATGGACTAATAGTTATAATAGTAATTAAAAATATTGTGTTTATGTATTTACATAATATTTATTAATTTTCTGGACCAGGAACTGTAATCCTAATTAGGGTCGCAGGGAGGCTGGTGCATATCTCAGCCGACCCTGGGCGAGGGCGGGGTTTCCCCTGGACAACTCGCCAGGCCATCGTAGTATTTACATAATAGAGAAATAAATGTGGAATTACAGGTTCTTGTCATTTATTTATTTTTCCACGTTTAGTTTTTTTTTTTTATAATTTGGCAGGCAGTGGTGGTCTAGTTGTTAGGGCACAGGATCGCTGATCCTAAGGTTAGGGGTTCGAGTCCCCACAGGGTTGTCACTGTCCCCCCAGTGTGGCAAACTGGGTTATCAAAGGCGGGCCATGTCCCTCACTGTCTATGGTGAGAGGCATGTAAAAGAACCATTGCTGACTTTCATCAAGAGTAGCTGCATAGCCGTCAGCCTGTTTCTGTCCCTTCCAGACCGTAAACCGGGTTGTGTCAGGAAGGGCATCCGACATAAAAACCTATGCCAAATCAAACATGTGAATCAGATGATGTTAAGAGGAAGCTGCTAATAAAGTTGCCACCACCACCACCACCACCCCTGTCCATGGTAAAATTGTCAAGCGAAGACAGCCATTGATAATGATGAGTAACCTATTGGACCAGTGATGCAATGATAAGGGTGGTGGGCTTGAATCCCTGATAGACCCCTACTGTGCTAAGAGACATAGGCAAGGTCTTGACCACAAGTTGACCACAAGGTCTTGACCACTCAAGTGTTCCATCCAGCAGGAGTTTCTCACCCAGCAGCAAGCTGATTCATGCTACAGAAACAGGGATAAGCTCCAACTATGATGAGCCACTCGGCTTGGTGTAAAAGCCCAACAGACAACTCACCTTTCTGACATTTTCTCAGTAATCGCATGAACAAAAAAGTATGATAAAAGAATGAGACTGTGGATATAAAGCTGACATTATGACTGGAGATGAATTAAGAAGTGCAGACATCTGGGGGGAACTCATAGTATAGATCAGGGGTGTCAAACTCGTGCCACAAAGGGCCATGTGGCTGCAGGTCTTTGTTTCAACCAAGCATCAGCACACCTGACTCGGCTCATTCAAACAACTTATAAGAGTCATCAGGCGTTTGATTAGTCAGTCTCTGGACAGAGCACACAGATTGACCAATCAATTGCCTGAAGACTCTTATCAGTTGTTTGAATGAGCCAGACTGACCAATCAAATGCCTGAAGACTCTTATCAGTTGTTTGAACTGTGTGCTGCTGCTTGGTTGAAACAAAAACCTGCAGTCACATGGCCCTTTGTGGCACGGGTTTGACACCCCTGGTATAGATGCTGCTCCTCCACATCGAATGGAATCAGTTGATTGTAGTTTGGTGGTTCGGGCATCTGATTTGGATGCTTCCTGCTGAACTCCCTTCAGACTTTTTCTGCACGTCCAACTATGGAGAGGACCTGGGGTGCACCCAGAATTTGCAGAATGGATTATATGTTCCATCTGGCCTGGGAATACCCTGGAATCCCATGATGCCCGAGTTTTCCTGCTGGACCTGTATCCTCCACAGCCCAATCTTGGAAGAGTAGATGGAAATGGATGGAAAAAAATAATTAGTTTTTACATATAAGTCACAATTTTGAGCTACTAGGCCAGACATTTTACACCATGCTCATCATTATCTTTTTCTTCCTCTTCTTCTTCTTCCAGGGTCGAGTCGCGGGGGCGGGGCAGAGACATCCGTCTCCCTAGCCACTTCCTCCAACTCTTCCGGGGGGACACCGAGGCGTTCCCAGTTCAGCCGGGAGACATAATCCCGCCAGCGTGTTCTGGGTCGACCCCTTGACTCTTTCCCGACCGGACATGCACGAAACACGACACCAGGGAGCCATTCGGATTGGACCGCATTTGGGCACGTGATCAAAATAATGCCGTTGCAATGATCAGCCACTAGATGTCACTAAGCGTTCATCACAACAAGTCACAATGACGGGATAAACAGTGTGAAGAAATGTTGCAATGCATCTCCAACAGGATGCAACACATCACACAAAATTAAACTTCGAGCGTAATAAGCGTGTGAGACAATAAATACCCAAAAGAACAGGAAAATAAATAGAATAAAGCGGTCCGGAAACTCGAAACCATTGCGAGAGTTACAATAATATATCTTGTGTTTAATAGAGTGTTCAGTGTTTATGAGGTATATGTACATTGTATATGTATAAATGTATGTGTGTTCAATAATTGTCCACATTGTGTTTCGCTCTGAGCTCTCGCGCAGTCACACATTGCCGTCCGCGTGACTCCACACTGAGTCCAAACATTCACGTGACGATCATCTTTGGCCTCCTCAGCTATTGGCCATTCGCTGACCAATCATAAAACGAAATGCAAAGTAAAACCCACAATGCAGCCGTGAGGGGAGGGGCACAAACAAGTGTCCGCCCTCACGCCGGTCCCAAACCCGGATAAATGCAGAGGGTTGCGACAGGAAGGACATCCGGCGTAAAACCTTTGCCAGAATACAAAATGCAAACCGTAAAGACAAATCTCATACCGAATCGGTCGAGGCCCGGGTTAACAACGACCGCCATCAGTGCTGTTACCCAACAGGGTGCTGGTGGAAAGTGGACTACTTGTTGGTCGAAGAAGGAGAGGCGGGAGGCGTGTACGTAGGCAGAGGGAGAAGAGGAAAGGCATGAGTCCAGGACTGAGAGTAGGGACTTTGAATGTTGGAACTATGACAGGAAAAGGTAGAGAGCTGGCTGACATGATGCAGAGGAGGAAGTTGGACATACTGTGTGTTCAGGAGACCAGGTGGAAAGGTAGCAGGGCTAGAAGTTTAGGATTAGGGTTTAAGCTGTTTTATCATGGTGTGGTTGGGAAGAGAAATGGAGTCGGAGTCATCTTGAAGGAGGAGTTTGTCAGGAATGTTCTAGAAGTGAAAGAGTGTCAGACAGAGTGATGAGTCTCAAGTTAGAAATTGAAGGTGTGATGTTCAATGTTGTTAGTGCTTATGCCCCACAGGCAGGATGTGAGCTAGAAGAGAAGGAGAGATTCTGGAGTGAGTTAGATGAAGTGATGCAGAGTACCGCCAGAGGTGAAAGAGTGGTCATTGGTGCAGACTTCAATGGACATGTTGGTGCAGGCAACAGAGGGGACGAGGAAGTGATGGGCAGGTTTGGTATCCAGGACAGGAACACAGAAGGACAGATGTTGATCGATTTTGCAAAATGGATGGAAATGGCTGTGGTGAATACTTTCTTCCAGAAGAGAGAGGAGCATAGGGTGACTTATAAAAGTGGAGGTAGGAGCACACAGGTAGACTACATCTTGTGTAGGTGATGTAATTTGAAGAAAGTCAGTGACCTCAAAGTAGTAGTGTGTGAGAGTGTTGCCAAACAGCATAGGATGGTGGTGTGCAGGATGATGCTGATGGTGAGGAAGGTGAAGAAGGCAAAGGCAGAGCAGAAGACAAAGTGGTGGAAGCTGAAAAAGGAAGAGTGTCGTGTTGTCTTCAAGGAGGAGTTGAAACAGGTTTTGGGTGGTCAGGAAGTGCTTCCAGATGACTGAACAACTACAGCTAATGTGATGTGATCAGGGAGACAGGTAGGAGAGTACTTGGCGTGTCCTCTGGAAGTACAGTAGATAAGGAGACTTGGTGGTGGAATGAGGACTTGCAGGAGTGTGTACAAAAGAGGTTAGCTAAGAAAAAGTGGGACATAGAGAGGACCGAAGAGAGTAAACAGGAGTACAGGGAGACACAGCGTAAGGCCAAGGTAGCAGTGTCAAAGGCCAAACGGAGGGAATATGATGACTTGTATGCTAGGTTGGACAGTAAGGAGGGAGAAGATTTATACAGGTTGGCACAGCAGAGAAATAGAGATGGGAAGGATGTGCAGCAAGTTAGTGATTAAGGACAGCGTGGGAAACGTGTTGAGTGATGACCGAAGTGTGCTGGGAAGATGGAAAGAGTACTTTGAAGAGCTGATGAATGAGGAAAATGAGAGAGAAAAAAGAGTAGAAGAGGTGACCGTTGAGGACCAGGAAGTAGCAAAGATTAGTAAGGGTGAAGTGAGGAGGGCATTGAAGAGGATGAAGAGTGGAAAGGCAGTTGGTCCGGATGACATACTGGTGGAGGTATGGAACTGTTCAAGGTGAGGTAGCGGTAGATTTTCTGACAAGAACATTCAACAAGGTCTTACAGAGTGAGAGGATGCCGGAGGAATGGAGAAATGTGCTTGTGCCCATTTTTAAGAACAAGGGAGACGTGCAGAGTTGTGGCAACTACAGAGGGATAAAGTCATATGATGAAGTTATGGGAAAGAATAGTGGAAGCTAGACTAAGGGCAGAGGTCAGCATTTGTGAACAACAGTTTGGTTCATCTCAAGAAAGAGCACCACAGATGCAGTGTTTGCTTTGAGGATGTTAATAGAGAAGTACAGAGAAGGTCAGAAGGAGCTGCATTGTGCCTTAGTGGATCTGGAGAAAGCATATGACAGGGTGCCGAGAGAAGAACTGTGGTATTGTATGAGGAAGTCTGGAGTGGCAGAGAAGTATGTTAGAGTGGTGCAGGACATGTATGAGAGATGTAAGACAGTGGTGAGGTGTGTGGTCGGTGTGACACAAGAGTTCAAGGTGGAGGTGGGACTGCATCAAGGGTCAACTCTGAGCCCCTTCTTGTTTGCTACGGTGATGGACAGGCTGACAGACGAGGTTACACAAGAATCTCCATGGACTATGATGTTTGCAGATGACATTGTGATCTGTAGTGAAAGCAGAGAACAAGTGCAGGAAAATCTAGAGAGGTGGAGGTATGCCCTGGAAAGGTGGGGAATGAAGGTTAGCCTCAGTAAAACAGAATACATGTGTGTGAACGACAAGGATCCAAGAGGAACGGTGAGGTTACAGGGGGCAGAGATAAAGAAGGTGGAGGATTTTAAGTACTTATGCTCAACAATCCAGAGCAATGGAGAGTGTGGAAACGAGGAGAAGCGTGTTCAGGCAGGTTGGAATGGTTGGAGAAAAGTGTCCGGTGTGATGTGTGATAGGAAGGTATCAGCAAGAATGAAAGTAAAAGTGTACAAGACGGTGATGAGGGCAGCGATGTTGTATGGTTTAGAAACAGTGGCGCTGAGGAAAAGACAGGAAGCAGAGCTGGAGGTAGCAGAGATGAAAATGTTGAGGTTCTCTTTGGGAGTAACGAGGATGGATGGACTCATGAATAAGTCCATCAGAAGGACAGCACGTGTTAGAGGTTTTGGAGACAAAGTCAGAGAGGCTAGATTGAGATGGTTTGGACATGTACAGAGGAGGGATAGCGAGTATATTGGCAGTAGGATGCTGAGGTTGGAACTACCAGGCAGAAGGCCGAGAGGAAGACCAAAGAGAAGATTTGTGGATGTGGTGAAGGAGGACATGAAGGTAGTTGGAGTAAGAGTAGAAGATACAGAGGATAGTGTGTGATGGAGGTGGATGGTTTGCTGTGGTGACCCCTGAAAGGAAAAGCCGAAAATAAAAGAAGAAAGTAAAACCCACGACCTGAAAGCTGTCCTACACCAATTACGTAGAAGAAAAACAGTTTTTCTTCTATGTCATTGTTCTACACACTCAACAGCAAGGAAACATTCACTTCCGGTTCAGTCATGAGACAGGAAGTGAGCTGAATGATTACCTTTTTTAACACCTGCCTGCTAAATCCAAAGCCAAGAAAACACCCCAACTAATGTACTGCATTTAAAATGTGTAATTTCCTGGACTAGGATGTTTAAATAGATACAGAAAACGTTCTATATTAACATTACATATTTGTAAAATGTACAATAAGGTATTTACGCACATATACAAAACAAATTAATAAAAAATAAAAGGAGTCAGGAACAGAGCTTACATCCCGATTCCCACCGATCCCTGAAATCTTCAACTAATCTCGAGAGATAAATAAAAAAAAAAAAATACAACAGAGCTGGTCTGACTCCGGACTTCAGGATTTGAACTATGGCCCATCGTGGGCCGTGTGTCAGAGGGGAACGAGCTGGAGTACCGGTCGGTCATCGTTGACTTCGTGGACTGGTGTGAGCGCAACCACCTGTGCTTGAACACTAGGAAGACGAAGGAGATGGTGGTTGACTTCAGGAGATTAAGCACTCGAACACACACACACACACACACACACACACACACTTACTAGTGAACATCCAGGGACAGGACATTGAGACAGTGGACAGTTTCAAGTACCTGGGTGTTCACCTTAACAATAAACTGGACTGGTCCCACAACACCAACGCCCTGTACAAGAAGGGCCAGAGTCGCCTCCACCTTCTGAGGAGACTCAGGTCCTTCGGCGTATGCAGACCTCTGCTCAGGACTTTTTATGACTCTGTGGTAGCCTCTGCAATCCTCTATGCTGCCATCTGCTGGGCCCCGGGCAGCACAGAGCGGGACAGAAAGAGACTGAACAAGCTGGTCAGGAGGGCCAGCTCTGTCCTCGGCTGCCCACTGGACTCTGTGGAGGAGGTGAGTGAGAGGAGGATGGTAGCAAAGCTCACATCCATCCTGTTCAACAGCTCTCACCCACTGCACCAGACTGTAGAGGAGCTGAGCAGCTCCTTCAGTGGACGACTGAGGCATCCTCAGTGCAGGAAGGAGCGCTACCGCAGATCGTTCATTCCCACCACTGTCAGACTGTACAACGCCACTTTGTAACTGTCTGTGAAAATACCGGTTATGTGCAATAAAAACCCCGTGCACTTTAATCAACCACATCTACCCCACTGTGAACCATATCAACCCATCTACTCTGCACTCAGATACATTACACTTTAATATAGGCCAGTCTACAAAGTTGCTCCATTCTCTTCTTTTCTTTTATTGTTTATTAATTTATACTATTTATGTATCTATTTATTTATTTACTTATATAATATATATGTATGTGTGTATGTTTGTACTTGTATCTATTTTTGCACCCCCTACTGATAGTACCTCAAGAGCCTGTAACAGTGAATTTCTCCATTGTGAGATTAATAAAGCTGTATCTTATCTTATCTTATCTTCATGCAGGGGATTGCTCAATGTTACTGGTGTGTTGACATGCTTCTGGCATCACTCTCTCTTAGCGTGGGCGGAATCCCTGCAGGACAGCTGCAGGACCTGTCCATCACAGGGCAGAAACACGCTGACTGCTTTGCAGGTACTATTGTCGAAAGTCAGCAATGGTTCTTTTACATTAACCTCTCACCATAGACAGTGAGAGACATGGCCGACCTTTGATAACCCAGTTAGGTGGATTGGGGGGGCAGTGACAACCCATGGAGAGTGGAGTTTGAACCCAGAACCCTAAGACTAGTGATCCGGCACCTTCACCACCAGGCCACCACTGCCCACATTGCTCTATGTACCCTTAGCCCTACTTTGGACACCATATTCAGTCCAGTTTGGTTAGGGTTAAGGTTGTAGGACCAATAGGCTGTTGGAATGTAGAACTGGAGCCATTGATCGACAGTCAGATGCTCAACGGCAGAGCTATACCCCATGTAGTACTGGCAAATAGATTCAGTGGCAAATATCTTTACATTTTTATCACATCATCATGAGTTTATGCAACCGCTTAATCATAATTAGTGTCATGGGGAGGCTGATACCCATCCTAGCCGACTCCAGACGAGTGCAGAGTGCACCCTGGACAGCTCGCCAGGCCATCGCAGGGCGGAAACACGCTGTCAGCTTTGCAGCTAATCTTGTCGAAAATCATCAACGGTTATTTTACGTGAACTTCTCACCATAGACAGTGAGCGACATGGCCGGTCTTTGATAACACAGTGAGTGCAGTGGGGGGACAGTGACAGCCCGTTGACAGTAGGGCTTGAACTCCCAACTTTAGGATCAGTGATCCAGCACCTTTACCACCAGGCCAGCACTTTATCACCGTTTGAAGAATTATATTACAGAGATTAACTATGAAACCTTAGATATGGGGCGGCGTGGCTGACGGCACTTCATAACAACAATGCTCTAGGTTCGAGTCCCATGCCCATCTCTTCATGGAGGTTTCCATGTAAAGAAGACATTTGTTGTGAGGTAATTGCACACGTTTCTGTAAATGCACATTTAAAAGATGTTAAACTGATACAAACAAACAAATAAAGGTACAAATAATCTAAACAACTAATATTTGCTGACAGCTCAGTGAATATCACTGAATAGTCTCCGAGATGTCTCATTGAGGGGATTACGTTTAGTGATATACACCTAGCCTAAGAAAAATAATTGTTTTAGTACGTACTACATGGGAACATCAGCAAAGCAAACTCAAAAGAGATATGCTTTATTTTTAAAGTATAAACAGTGGTCACACACACACACTGCTCAGGGCAATAAACTCATTTACAGTTTGCATATTCAGTAGCTTTCTTCATATTTCTGAAAGGACGCTTTATTGATAATCTACAAATTCAGAACCAGTGACAGTGACATTTCACTTATTCAAGAATTATTCTTTTGGTAAAGTGGGTAATATCCTGAAATAGCCAGCCAATCAGACTGTGGTGTTCCCATGTACTATATGCTAATGAGATCTTGGGGAATGACATCTTTTTAAAAATAATAATCCGATCATTTAAAAATAAAATGATCGATTTATCTTTTCCTTTTTCATTTTTTTAATCTAATAATAACTTGATCAGGTCCATCCTCTCTCGAGATGGGTGGTTCCAGAGCCCAAGCTATGCGTTGAGGTGAGCCCGACTATATCTAGTCGGTATCTCTCCACCTCGCGCACCAGATCAGGCTCCTTCCCCGTCAGAGAGGTGACATTCCATGTCCCGAGGGTCAGAGTAAGTAGCCGAGGATCGGTCCGACAGAACCCATGCCTTCGGCTGCCACCCAACTCACATTGCACCCGACCCCTAAAACTCCTCCCACGGGTGGTGGGTCCATGGGAGGGTGGACCCATGTCTCCTTTTCGGGCTAAGCCCGACCACCAGGCGCTCGCCTTCGAGCTCCTCCCCCGGGCCTGGCTCCAGGAGGGAACTCCGGTGGCCCGCGTCCGGGCAAGGGAGACTGCTTCTCAGTCGGATAAGGGTGGAATGCACCCTCCGGGTCGGGGATGAGGTCCTGCCCCAAGTGGAGGAGTTTAAGTATCTTGGGGTCTTGTTCACGAGTGAGGGAAGGAGGAAGCGAGAGATCGACAGACGGATCGCTGCAGCCTCTGCTGTTAAGCGGTGCCTGTACTGGTCCGTTGTGGTGAAGAAGGAGCTGAGCCCGCAAGGCGAAGCTCTCAATTTACCAGTCGATCTACGTTCCAACCCTCACCTATGGTCACGAGCTTTGGGTAGTGACCGAAAGAACAAGATCACGGATACAAACGGCTGAAATGAGCTTCCTTCGCCGGGTGGCGGGGTTCTCCCTTAGAGATAAGGTGAGAAGCTCTACCATCTGGTGAGAGCTCGGAGTAGCTCCGCTGCTCCTCCGCATTGAGAGGGGCCAGTTGAGGTGGCTCGGGCATCTGGTCAGAATGCCTCCCGGACGCCTCCCTGGTGTGGTGTTTCGGGCATGTCCAACCGGGAAGAGACCCCGGGGTCGACCTAGAACACGCTGGAGGGACGATGTCTCTTGGCTTGTCTGGGACCGCCTCGGTGTTCCCCCCCCCGGGAGAATTGGAGGAGGTGGCTGGGGAGAGGGACGTCTGGACCTCTTTGCTTTGGTTGCTGCCCCCGCGACCCGACCCCGGACTTTGTGGAAGACGATGATGATGATGATGATGAATAACTTGGTTTTTTTCGTTCTGAATTTACTCGGTATATTATCGCTAACTTTGATTTTACATACCCATCTATGCACAGGAGGTTATAGTTAAGTAATAAAGAAAGAAATATAGTTTTTAAAAACCATTGTTAGGTTTCAGAGTGGCGTAAATACTTTCAGAAGGAGTTGTGTTTCTTTTTCACCTTCTTGTTATTTTTAGCAAACCTGTTCCTTGTTGGTTTGTGCTTGTGGTTTAGATTGTTGTCATGCTGGAAGATACAGCTACAGTCCAGATTTCATTTTAAAAACATATCAAACCTTTACACCTGACATACAGACCATCCCTCCAGTACCACAGTGTGGGGACGTGGGTGCCGATATTATAAATACTGTAGACGGTACTGTGCTACGGTGTTCTCCGGTAGACAGAGTAAAGATTCCTTTCAAGAAAAACCTTTCCTTTTCTATCAGTGTAATTACTGTATGTTGATCCTGAATCCCAGTGAGTGGTTTTGCTCATCGTTCATGCCTTTATCTTTGAGTTTCACAATGAACCCACATCCACAAACCTGCCAGCTGCTCATCATTGACAACCCTGACCTCCTAACACAGCAGCCGTGATGTTGTTGTCCATATCACGAGGAAGTAGAGATGATTACCATCATTCCCTGTTTGAAGTCCAGGTGATGACCTAATTTTCATGCCGAGTTTTCATGTGTGGAAATGACTTGCTTATAACGTGTCATTTCAGAACGTCATCACTGATATGGCGCAGGACATCCCTGAACTGCTGAGTAAAGGGACGATTTTCCATTTGACATTCAGGATTGATTGCTGCCGTACAACAACACTGGTCAGTAATAAATGAAGTACAGTTTATTTAGAGACAACAGGAACAGAAAGAAGATCAGATGAGAGATATATCATCATTCCTCCATATTAAGATAAGATAAGATAAGATGAGATACAGCTTTATTAATCTCACAATGGAGAAATTCACTGTTACAGGCTCTTGAGGTACCATCAGTAGGGGGTGCAAAAATAGATACAAATACAAACATACACACATACATATATATTATATAAGTAAATAAATAAATAGATACATAAATAGTATAAATTAATAAACAATAAAAGAAAAGAAGGGAACGACTTTGTAGACTGGCCTATATTAAAGTGTAATGTATCTGAGTGCAGAGTAAATGGGTTGATATGGTTCACAGTCAGTGGGGTAGATGTGGTTGATTAAAGTGCACGGGGTTTTTATTGCACATAACCGGTATTTTCACAGACAGTTACAAAGTGGCGTTGTACAGTCTGACAGCGGTGGGAATGAACGACCTGCGGTAGCGCTCCTTCCTGCACTGAGGATGTCTCAGTCGTCCACTGAAGGAGCTACTCAGCTTCTCTACAGTCTGGTGCAGTGGGTGAGAGCTGTTGAACAGGATGGATGTGAGCTTTGCTACCATCCTCCTCTCACTCACCTCCTCCACAGAGTCCAGTGGGCAGCCCAGGACAGAGCTGGCCCTCCTGACCAGCTTGTTCAGTCTCTTTCTGTCCCGCTCTGTGCTGCCCGGGGCCCAGCAGATGGCAGCGTAGAGGATTGCAGAGGCTACCACAGAGTCATAAAATGTCCTGAGCTAAGTCTCCTCAGAAGGTGGAAGCGACTCTGGGAGGAATACTGGGAGGAAGTGTTTCTTCAGGATGGTGATGTAACAGGACAGGACTGAAAATGAAACTGTCTTCAATACCACACACAGAGCATGCTGAGTGGAGAGGACAGCAGGACAGAAACTTTATTAAATATACTGTAAGCATCCAGTCCAAACGTTAATAATCACCTTAAAATCCCAAGCGAACCTCTGGATGAACCAAAATGTCCAAAAATCATATACTATTCTCCCAACGTTTAATCATCCTGAATCCGGACTCTGATCTGGATCACTGCCAAAATCTAGTGCATTCTTTCTTGTCCAAAACTGCAACCTCTGCAAGAAATCACATCAAAATCCAGAGGTGATTAAGACAAGCTTACGTTTGCAAAACATTTTGGAAGCCGAGTTCTCTGTTACTGTATGTCCTTTATTACTGACTGCATTCGTGCTTTGAAAGTATTTATTTATTTATTGTGGCTATATCACCTTCAATTGTTTAGCGTACGAAATTAGGACCAAGTCCGAAAATTAGTTTATGAAAATTGCTGCCAATTGTTCACACTGTGTAGTTAGGGACTTTTTAAAACAACGACTAAACCCTGTGGCTATCTCAGCTAAACTGTGCCGCCGATCAACAGGTCTTCTTGCCAAGGGATGCCTTGCATCTTAGGCCAAGTAGGGTTGTCATCATTAGTGTAGCCTCACAGTTTCAAATGGAAGTTGGCATCATTCCTGAGTGGCCGGTGTGATTCTCCCACCAGAGGCCTCTACCTATGTACTGGAGAAGTAATTATTGTTCAATGATCATCCATGAGCACTTGTTGCAGTTCCCATTTTGACCACTAGGTGCAACAATAGCTCATCGTCATCGTTGTTTTCTGTAACCGCTTAATCCTAATTAGCGTTGCGGGGAGGCTGGCGCCCATCCCAGCCGACTCCGGACGAGGGCAGAGTACACCCTGGACAACTTGCCAGGCCATCACAAGGTGGAAACACGCTGACCGCTATGCAGTCTACTCTTGTCGAAAGTCAGCAATGGTTATTTTACCTGAACCTCACACCATAGACATTGAGAGTCATGGCCGGCCTTTGATAACCAAGTTAGCTGCACTGGGGGGGACAGTGACAACCTTGTCGAGAGTGGGGCTTTGAACCCCCGACCTTAGGATCAGTGATCCAGCACCTTTACCACCAGGCCACCATTGCCTGCGATAATAGTTCTAAGGCAGTAAATAGAATGAACAATGTGATGCCTAAGGATTCCACAATGTCAACAGAAGTAAAAGGGGAACTAATCAGTGGATCAGCTTATCTGTAAAATATACGTATATATATACATATATATATATATATATATATATATATATATATATATATATATTTTTTTTTTTTTTTTTTTTTATTAAATATCTGTAAAAGAGAACTCAAGTAAATTATCTATTAAATTGTTGATCGGGTGATATATTATGGTAGAGCACTGCTCAATTTGCTCCATTCGAAGAGCCATGACAATATTAATCGGAGACGCAACTACAGAATGTAATATAATTCAAATATACAAAGAAAATGTAGCAGAAGGATCAGGAGTAAAAAAAAAATATATATATGAAGAGATAACACTGTGTTTTAAATTGCAGGTAAGAAATGTCACATGAATTATAAATGAAAAAAAAAATGACAATGAAGGACAGAAATTTCCACTGTCCACACCGGGGCATCTCATTAGAGCAGAGTGCTTTAAAAAATTAATTAATTCATTAATTAATTAATTTTCCAAACAAGTCCTTCCAAACCACCATGCAGTAGAAGCAGAGAAACAGTTTTCGGTTTAGAGAAAAGATGTTCCTGATTTAAAACCTTGGGCAAAGGTCTGTCTCGTTGAGGACCGATAACAGCATGAGACATGAAGTATAAAGGGTAAAAAGGTCATGTGGTGTTAACCTTCATTTATTCTCCGTCAGTAAGTGCTTTATGGTGGTGGATCCGGAGCTTATCACGGTAAATCTGTGCATAGGATGTCATACATGGGTGGGAAGCAGGTACAGAACAATTCAGACACATTTTACACAGTTGGGGTAATTCGGAGTGACCTCGTTTCATGTACTAACGTGTTTGGTAGGCGGGAAGACACCAGCGAACATGCAAAACTCCTGGCAGACAGTAACCCATGTCTTCATCTCCAACCAGTCAGGACAGGAGGAGTTTCTTTGCCTGCCTGTCTGTCATGTTTTATTTACAGTACGTACTTGGCATACACGCTTATCTAGAGCGACTTGCAATTATTATTTATTTTTTTTAAAGAGCAATTGACGGTTAAGAACCTCGCTCAAGGGCCCAACAGTGGTAATTGTGGGAATTGAGCCACTGACCTTTGGATCAGTAACTCACCACCTTAACTACTAAGCCATTACTATCCTACATGGTGTATTCATGCAATGTGTATGCAGATTTTTTTTTTCCATCTGGGTGTGGCTGTATTCATCTAGATTCTGAGTTTCAGAGCTCCCAGCTTCAACTATAAACATTAGAGGTCAAGTGTGTGTGTGTGTGTGTGTGTGTGTGTGTGTGCGCGCGTATGTGCATGTGTGTGTGTGTGTGTGTGTGCGCGTGTATGTGCATGTGTGTGTGTGTGTGTGTGTGTTTCTATTTCATACAATTATGTGTACAGTTTTTATATCTAAACATTTCCTCGTTGATTAAAATGTTTAGCTCATGCTGCCTGTGCAAAATGTTTGCAATATTGGCCTATTTCTTATCACGTACACCTCCCCACTGCCATAAGGATGTACTGCCTTTCTGACAGGTTAAACAAGTATGCACTGGGTTTAATACTATGGTTTTGCATTGGACACACCCTAGCAAACACACAGCGTGAGCCCTTGTCCTCTGTGCAGCTTGACGCTTCTGTACAATACAGCACTTGGTTGGGGTGGCTGTGAAATGACTTTCAGTTTTCTCTTTGTTTTTTTTTTTTTGTTTTGTTTTTTTTTGTATGATCGATAAATAAATTATCTTCTATTATATACCACAGTGCTCTTGAATTTCAGATTGACTAGAAGGTGTTGATGAATTGTCCACAACTGCAGCTCTAACAATAGAGAACAAAATCACTTGTCTAAATACGATGTTTTTCTATCACAAACTAACCAAAGTTTGGATATTTTCATGAGCAGATGTGGTGACGACTGTTTCCATCTGATATAATTTAATGTTAAGAGGAGCTAGCTTGATTCACAGACAGTCCAAGACATGACCTGTAACTATAAACGAATGGATGTACTGTGTGGCATTTGTTAATAATTTATTGATGAAATCCCCAGGATCCGCTCTATGTAACAGTCAATAAGTTTTCCACCATGTCTTCAGGACATTTCTTGGTAACGTGACAACCTGCTTCTTTTTAATGTCTTACTAATTTTACAAGAAGAAAAACCTACAAACAGGCTCTTCAGTTATGACTGATGACGAGAGCTAACTCGCCACGTGAATGTTCTACATGAAATGAAACTAAAAATGCATCAGATCTGTGGTTTATATTTGCTAAATAAATTAATATCAGTAATTTTTTTGGCAAATTGTTGTTGTATAAGAGCAATTAAACATTTATTTTTAAGCATTTTTTTTGCTAGGCTGCATTACAGACCGCCCATCACTGATTATTTTCCTATAACACGGCACCATTGCTTGTTCCTCATTGCCAGATTTATAGACAAATAAATATTATCTTTTTGTTTCAATATACAGTTTTATCTGTCAAAAAATGTAAATATATACTCAAAGACTTTAATATCTCGCCCTTGCTATAGTTTGGAACGTTGCAGTTTTTATGATGGGACACGTTAGACTCCGATTTCGCAGTGTAAAATGGGAAGCATGTATTCATTCATTGATTTTCTGTAACCGCTTAATCCTAATTAGGGTCATGGGGAGGCTGGCGCCCATCCCAGCCAACTCAACTCTGGGCATGGGCAGAGTACATCCTGGACAGCTTGCCAGGCCATCGCAGGGCAGGAACATGCTGACGTCTACGCAGCCTACTCTTGTCAAAAGTCAGCAATGGTTATTTTACATGAACCCCACCCGATAGACAGTGAGAGACATGGTCGGCCTTTGATAGCCCAGTTAGCTACACTGGTGGGGTTTGGACACAGTGACAACCCATTGAGAGTGGGGAACTGCTCTTCAAGTCCAGACATTCAAAATCCCTTTAGAAGCTGTTCTTCATGCTCCTAGATACCAACTTACTACAAAGAGTCAAGAACATCTGCTGAAGAAAGCATGCTACAACTGAAATCATATATTCAGGATTGTCCCCCATATTCCAATAAGTCTGGCAAAAGTGTCTCCTGTTTGTTGGCCATTGCAATTATACAATAATATTGCAAGCAGTGGTGGCCTAGTGGTATAGGGCGCTGGATCGCTGATGCTAAGGTTGGGGGTTCGAGTCCCACTCTCCACAAGGTTGTCATTGTCCCCCCCAGTGCAGCGAACTGGGTTATCAAAGGCCCGCCATGTCTCTCACTGTCTATGGTGGGAGGTTCATGTGATCATTCAGCAACATCAACTACAACCTAACTAAAAATGGATGAAAATAAGATTGTATCATTATTTCTTTAAATAAAATGTAATTATTTGGTGAATTGTTGTTGGGTACGAGGAATAAAACACGACAGGTTGTGGGTTTATTGATATTTTCTTCCTTGACACTCATTGTTTTATTTTTAATTAGTAAGTAGGCTGCAGTCCTTTTCAGTGCACATGTGAATTTATAAAGTAATATTTTCAGTGTAGTTGTGTCAAAAAAGTGAGAATTTCTATGACAGTCAGAACTGAAAGGAACAAAAGAAGCCTAGCAGCCGAGCCTTTTGTTATAATGGTTGTTGTGTAAACTTTCCCCAACCGCCCCGCCCCCTTTCAAAGCGAAAAAATCCTTTTCATTTCAGAACCAGCCTATCACATTCTACCGTCCCTGCTGTTGCTAGAGGAAGTGACGTCGCCACGCAAACGGCGCACACCTGCATGGCGTCAGACGTCGACGTGCTGTAAACGGTAGAGCGACGGAAGAGGAGCAAAGTAGGCTCTAGTGTACATAGATATGATATTTTCTTCCTTATACAATGTAAAGTAAATCCGTCTTCATCCTTTTTTAAACGCGTTGATTTTAAGAAGAAAATACCCGGAGCATAAATTTGACACTGTAAACTTCGCATTGGTCCCGATATTGTAATGATGCGACGATCGGAATGTTAGAAAACAAATGGTGAAAAAACTGATATAATTATTGAAGGGGAATTAGCTTAGCTTTAGCATTAGCCATAGTGTTGCACAGCTGTGAAGCCTGGATAGTGATTTGAGCACTGAGGAAAGAGAAGAGAGACTGAGAGAGAAAGACTAGTCTTCACGAATATAACGTTTATTTTTTTGTAGTTTTATCGATATAATTGTATACACCCTTCGTTGTTTATTTTTTTGGTAGAGCTAGCTATTTTGCTAGCTTTGTAACTTTCGTTTTTTTTTTGTTTTTTTTTTTAACGATGGAATTGAGAGTCGGGAATAGATACAGGCTTGGGAGGAAAATCGGCTCAGGATCCTTTGGGGACATTTACTTGGGTGAGTTTAATTTGTTTCCAAAGTATAAAAATGTGAACAGAAATGGGTGATTTATATAGTGTTTGATTGTTTCTCTTGGCCTGTCAAAAGTATTGTTTTGAAGATGTCAAATCAAAGCTAGCATAGCTACAATCTGACTAGTTTTCTGTTTGTCAGTTTAAGAAAAGTAATCCGATCTGATTTGTCTTAATTTTGATTTGTTAACCAAGAAGAGAGAAGGTTTTATGTAGTGTTCGAACTACAGGTAGTGTTAATAGTTTCTTGCTTACTTTCCTGTTTCTTAAACAAGATTATCTGGGTAGGTTTAGGGACTAAACACTGCTAGCCAGATGGCCAGTTAACTGATTCAGCTTGTACCAATTAGTCAGCATAAGGCAAAAATAAAAACCGAAACACTTAACATTGCACTTTCTGTTTCATTAATTTTTTTCCTGAGGTTAAACACAGGTGAGAAGGTAGTAAAGCTATTTTAATAAGATACAAAACACAGGGTGTGTGTATTATACACTTCTCAGAAACCATGGTCGTATGGCGTTTTCAATGCGCCTATATTTGTTATACAGCTTGTAAACACTTTATATTCACCTATATACCCTTTGATACGCTTCTGATGCACATGTGTACACCTTATACACCCTTTATACATATTTCATACACGTATATACACGTGCTGTAATCACTTATTATACACAACTACAACTCTTTTATACCATTTTTATCATATACACCCCATATTCACCTTATAAAACCCTGTACACCTTATACACACACAAATATTTTATATCCTTCTTATACACCATATAGTTTTGTTCTAAGGGTGTGGTGATGTGGCCAAAGTATCATATTTTTGTACATATTTTCTCCCTGATATTGACATTTGCTATAAACAGGTCATGTTTATTTTAAGGGTAATAGTTTGATCAACAGTGTGGAGAAATAAACACTCCTAGACCAGTCTAATGATTTAACAGTCAGCCATGTCTACAGTTCATAGATATATAAAATGGGTTTTAAGTGTGTGTGTGTGTGTGTGTTATGTATGTATGTATATATACATTTTATATATATATATATATATATATATATATATATATAGAGAGAGAGAGAGACATAAAATGAGTTTTAAAATTAAATACAATGTGATGTGAATGTTATTTTGGAAAATGCTCCTGTCATAAATGATATGCTCAGAAAAGCAAAATTGTGTTGCGATCTGGTTTGGAGTTAATCTTCAAATCTTTCTGCTGAAATCCTGTAAGGTTTCCTGTAGAACTCCAGACCAGAGTGTTTCCCTAATCCAAAAGCAATAACGGAACCATAAGTATTCAGCGTCCTTGTAAATTTAAATTTTAAATCACGTTCAATATCAATTATTCACCAAAGGGACACCCAGGGGACAATTCAGTTCTGTGATATTCACCCAGCCGGAGGTGAATAGACCCTTTTCACATGACATCACACATTCGGGCTTCGCTGGACAGCTGCCATTTTTTGAGTCAAGCTGAAGTGAACGATAGTCAGTTACATCACCGCGAAAATTGCCTGGGGAAAGCGTTTTGTTCGTTTCTTGGAAATTTTAACGGACAGTGGTTCACACGTGTGTTGTAATTGGGTGTAGCAATCGGTCCAATCAGGAAATCAAGTGAAAATTTTTCTCTATACCAGCTGTGTGTTTGATTGAAGGCGAAAGAACGGAAGAGCTGAGTCGACAAAGACGTTTGCGAATGATCCCTTCCTTACTGGCAATAACCCATGGCTTCAGAGATGGATCATTCAATTTCTGAGAATGTTGCACCTGAAAGCAAAACTGTCTACCACTATGTGCAAATGTTTACACAATTTTCAGCAATGTTTCATGTCTACAATACATAATACAGTATTTACTCTTTATAAAGTTAAATTTCTGAATTGTGTAAGTTAATTTTTTTTTTAACATTTTCACATATGACAAAATGCTCTTGGTAAAAATTTCTAATGAGTGATTTCTCAGCAAGATAATCTCCACAAACGCATACATGTAACAGCAACAAAATGAAAATTATATAAATCAGTAATTTAGTATGGCTTCCATCAAAAGAAAAACAGATCCTCATTTTATACTCGTATCTCACAACATTTATTTAAAACCGGGTAGGCGAGTTGAAAAAGATCATCAAGTGTACTTACACTTGCCAGTAGTAGACCGTTGTTGTTGATATTTGTATGGCACACGTCTGTCACAAAACCACAGACGAACTGGTTGTATGCCTCTAGGGATTTGTAAGCCTTTAATTCTTCGAGTGTGTAGGCACTTCTTCCGTTCAACAGATAATTTACTTTGTCGATGTAGGTGACATCAGGGAAAGTATCGCTGTCTTTCGTCCACTCTTACGCTGGTATGTCTTCGTATAGGTCTCTTCGGCTGATCAACAACAACTTTTCATCGTACCTCTCTCGAGAAACACAATCCAGCGTGTCTCTCTAGTTCGTCTTCGCCTTGGAAAATGAGGTCATGTTCACGCATGCGATCACTGAATGACAATGGCCTGACACAGTGGCTTTTATTTGCTTGACCCACAAAATGGCGGACATGCTGATTACATCCGGGTTACTGCGTGAGCGTGAAAAGGGTCTATAATTGTTGGTGTGTATATACTACAGAGGAACCTCAGCACAAAAAAAAGCACACTGAGATTTTCTTGTTTTTTTTTTTTATTTTAAGTATGGCAGAATCACATAAGCTCTGTGTTTTAGGTTAGCCAAGCTAAGTGAATGTTAGGCTAACAGTTAATCCTAGCCGGCTGTTGTTTTCTCATATATTCTCATATTATTCCACAAAAAGGGGAAAACATTTGGAAAGAAGCTATTTGATGTTAACATAGGGATGACAATTTTCCGCGGATCCACGGAATTCCGCGGTTTTTAATCTTAAATTGGTAATTTCTGTGAATCGTCACAAGAAAGAAAATTTTAGGGGGGGGTATAGGGCCATCGAAAGCAGGCGCTTGTAGCAATTGACGTATGGAGCTTGTGAGACAAAGCACGGCTTCTCCGGACTTCCGATCTTTCAAGTGAACAACTGGAGGTTGAGTACTAAACAAGTATTCAACGGCGCACTTACTCACTTGGAAGATCGGAAGTCCAGATAAGTTGCGCTTTGTCTCAAGCACAAGCAAGTGAACTTGCGAAAAGCGCCCACTTTTGGTGGAGTGCCTCATATATCGTAAGCCGCTCGTTGATTGGCTGTTTTAAGCTTAATGTAAAGTGACTTGGCGCAATGCAAATGGCAGGGTGTTGTGTTTTTACGAAGAGAATGTCAGGTTAGAAAATCCTGAAAATGGTGTGAACTTTAACAAAAGAAGAGGAATCCCGCCTGTCAGAAATAGAGAAGTATATTAAGAATAAGTTTAAGTGGGAATGGCTCGAGAAAATTGTGAAATTTGAGGTGAAAATCAACAAACAGACTCAGAACGTATTGGAAACTTTGGCGAGTTTCATAAAGAAATCTGACATCGCCGGCAAGGCCTTGTGTGTTTATTGCAACGACCTGATCAATTATGGATCTCGCGGCTGTATTGCACTTATGGCCAACAGACAAGCGCACTCGGAGCTAATTACTAAATATTTATTTCGTTACGATCACGGGAAATCTCATTGAAATGTAACTTCATAAAAGTAATCTGTATTGGTAAAATCATTGTGTGATGAACTTACTCGCATTGTTGATAATAACAGTTTAATATGTATGTGAATTTTTCTTTTCTTTTTTTTTTTTTGTTTAAATTTGCAGCCAAACTCGGTTCTCGAATGCTTTGGAGGTCGAACAAATCGTAATTCTAACAAAAAAATTCAGGATGTTTTTTTTGTCTTGAAAGTCGAACGAAATTCAGAAGTTGAACTCAAAAAATGCGCGAGAAAAAAAACGAGAGTGAGGAAAAGTGCGCGACTTCCAGAAATTGATCTCTTTTGACTCTACTCGACCACTGTGTTCGTGTGACTGTGCTTGCTCCTGTTCTACAAAGTACAGTATACCGTGTTTTTTTGTTTGCTCGATTATATTAGCTAATAAACATGTCTCCAAAGAAAGCTACTGAGAAAAGGTCAGTTGTATGGAAAACTGTTGCGTTTAAGAAAGAGCTGATAGCTAAGCATGAAGCAGGTGTGCCTGTTACTAATCTTGCTAAGGAATGTGGCATAGCTAAATCAACGATATGCGCGATCCTGAAGAACAAAGAGAGCGTTAAAGCCAGTGATGTGGCGAAAGGCTCGACTGTTATCAGCAAGCAAAGACTGCGAGTGCTGGAGGAGGTGGAACAATTACTGCTCCTATACATAAACGAGCAGCAGTTAGCAAGAGATAGTGTTACCGAGGATGTGATCTGCTGCAAAGCTCTTGAAATCTACGATGATTTGGTGAAAAAAGACCCTGGCTCGAATCCTGAAGGGTTCCACTTTAAAGCAAGTCAAGGCTGGTTCGAAAATAAACAAAAAAAGACACACAATAAATTAATCTATTAAGAATTTTGTGTTTGTCCTGTTGTTTCACATTTAATATACTATTTGATATATAAACGACATTATGAAATAACATTATGTTTAAAAAAGGTAGTTTTCTAGCGTCTTGGAACGGGTTAAAACATAATTTGTAATGGGAAAAGCGGATTTGGAATTCGAACAAATCGGAATTCAAACAGCCTTCTGGAACGGATTAAGTTCGCGAACCAAGGTACCACTGTCAGCCCTCTCAATAAATTGAATAGTAGTAGGCAATTTGATAAGAGTAACAGGCGGGCAATTATGCGGAAGCAGAGTGATGGTGGCGCAAGGTGGGGGGGGTCCTCCCCCCATGAAAATTTTGTATATTTAGATATTAAATGGTGCATTCTGGTGTATTCTGACTGCAAAAATATGATAGATTTAGCAGTGCTTCTCAAGGTTAGTACATTATAATGATGTATGCGACTGTTATTACCAATCACCTTGAAGGAGACCTGCTATATAGGCACTATATTATATAATTTTATTTCAAGGATTTGATTTCCTGTGCTCAAGCAGTGTTACTAATCACAGAAATCATTTTCCCAATATTTTATAGAATTTTATAGGCTTTATATATTGTCAGTTGGTCCCACTTTCAAGTTTGGCAAAATTAGCTTAGCTTTACAATTTCATAAACAGAGGAAACTTGTGTGAAAACATTACTTACACACATATATTCATTCAAGTGTCAAAGTTCAAAAGTACTGGTTGAGCTGGCTGTTGTATCACATCCACAGTATTATATTGTTTAGTATAGATCTACATGTAAATTTGATCTATAACTTAGAAGTTATAGCATGCAAAATATGTACGTATTATATCATCTTTATGTGATATTCAGCTGTCATGTAGTTGTGTGTAGTTTGGCCGTAAGCTGTGCGAGGGCGCTGACAGTGCAGCTTTGCTACAACTATACAAATCGAGCAAGTGGAATTTCTTGAAAGCATGAGAATGATGGCGAATGATTCATGGCTAATCACGGTCTCATCATGTCTGTATCACTGCTGATCACGTTTTGAGAGCGGACGGAAAATGGGCACTCCACTGCCATAGCACTGCCCTAGCACTGCCTAATCGCAGGAGGCATCCTCATAAAGTTCTGAAAGGCTCTTGGATCTTCGTTACGCAGCTCATCTGGAATTCCGATCCCTCAAGGAATCAAATTAAAGTTGAGTTTGTCAAGCAGGAAATGCGCTTTGAATTCACGTGTTGTGGGCGTGGCCCGCAGCGCGTGCGCGACAGACACAGAGAGAGAGAAGGAATAACGCTCATCTGTATCAGTTGGTTCTGTTGGTGTTGGAACATGAAGATGAGGACATCATGGCAATTAGGGTTCATGTTTACCCCTTGACATCGACATTGCAAGTGCCGAGGTCTCAGAAAATTACGAACCAACGTGTAACACCCGCCCAATGGCTGTGCTCTGGCCGTGACAGACCTCGAAACTTTTGCGTCCTATCACATCTCCCCAAGTTTTTAATCACTGCCAGAACACGGGTTATTATGTGTGTTTCACGTGTGTTGCACATCTTTAGCACGTCTTTACCACGTGGTTGTCCGCGGTCTAAAGTTTTAAGCAGTTTAAAAATTTTTTTCCACGTCCAAGCGCCGTTCAAATTTTTCCCCACGTCTTGCCACATCTAAAAATCGACTGTAGCACGTCTTAAACTCGACATCAACACGAACAACCCGTCTGCTTCACGGGAAAACATTTTTGGACGGGTTATGGCTGTGATTTAAGCCGTAAAATGCTGTGTGATCAGGGCTTGAACAATCGCAACTGTTTCTAATTTACCTTATGTTAGTTGTGTACATTGTATTTTAGGTCTCTCGCTGAAAAAGTCCTTGATGTTTTCTTGCCACTTAGACATTGTAACGAATGTGTACAGTTGTTTATAAATAAGCTTATTTTGAATCCGACATTTGTTGAAACTAAGAAATGGAAATCGAGCCTCAAACAAAACCGGGTCACCCATGCGTACTCAGTACACAAGCGCTAAGCAGGCATGTACGTTGTTCTCTGTCTAAAACCACAATTATAATCACTTATCTCAAGTTACCTGTTTAATATGAATATGAATAAAACCGTACAATCCTAAAAAAAAAAAAAAAACTTTCAAATTTATTTTTACAAAAACGTTTCATAGTAGACTGCAGCAGGGCTATTCTAGGCGGCAAAATCACCGGTTGTCGGCAGCTAATGAGTGTGCTGGACAGTATTCCCTTAGGTTCCTCAGTTGTTTCACAAATGTTACGTCATTACCTCAAACGTTCTGTAATCATTCCTTTTATTCCGCCAGTTTTCCTTGACCGTTCCGCGAGTCTTCCCCCTCTTCTGGATGGTCAAAAGCGGCCACAGAATCACCATGGAATACTCACGGAAGGTTTGCGGAATACATGCATAATGGTTGCGGGTAACACGGGAGACTTACGGAACACTCAAGGAAGTCACTTCCACTATAACTTATCCCAGTTCATTCACTTTATTTTTCCTGTTTTCCTGTTCATGTAATAAAGTTTTAAAGTTATAATCACTGTGGTTTGGACTTGTGTGCATGGTTTTTAGTCTGGAATGATTTATTGAGGTGCAAATAAAAGGAACGGATTGACATTATTGGTCTAGTGGTATAGGGCGCTGGATCGCTGATCTAAAGGTTGGGGGTTCGAGTCCCACTCTCCACAAGGTTGTCACTGTCCCCCCCCCCCGTGTGGCTAACTGGGTTATGAAAGGCGAGCCATGTCTCTCACTGTCTATGGTGTGTGCCATGTAAAAGAACCATTGCTGACATTCGTAAAGAGTAGCTGCAAAGTCGTCAGCGTGTTTTTGTCCCTTGCTAAAAAGGGTTGTGACAGGAAGGGCATCCGACGTAAAAACCTCTGCCAAATCAAATGTGCGAATCAGATGATTCGCTGTGGCCACTCCTGAGTAAAAAGGGAAAAAGCCGAAAGGAAGACGAACATTGACATTATTGATATTAAACATATTAATATATGTTAAATTTTTAATTTATTGTAAATTATAAACATATTGCACATGAGAAACATATGGTAAATTACAAACGTGATAAATTTTAAATTTATTGTGCATTATAAACATAGTTTGAATGAGAGAATGAGCTTCCTTGGTCAAATCCGTGTATTTATAGGCGGAATCGGGAGCAAATCCTTTGATCTTTGCTGATTTTTCCTCGTTGCAACGTGGTTACGCCGGGTATTCCCCAGTCATTCCGTGTTGAACGTGAACGCTCCAACTTCATTCCGCCAGTTCCGCAATCATTCCGTAGCTCTTCCTTCTAAAATGGAGGACTGCCATAGTCGCTCCTTGAGTGTTCCTTGCTTTCCGTGAGCGTTCTGTGAATTATCAGAAGGTCTTCCTTTGCAATCTGCACTGGTTCCGAAAGGTAGTCCGAGCGCTTTTACATATGTATTCCGACATTGTATCGCAGTCTTTTCGTGTCTTTTCCGCAAATTCCGTGAACGTTCCGAAGGTGTTCCGAAGGTACAATTTTCCGTAGGTTTTTGGCCCATTTTCCGTGTAAAAATGCCAAAGCTCCTCTGTAGAGTGCGTTCCGCACCTTTCCGCCACGATCATTACATTCCACGCTCCAGTGAAATGGGGGTATTTGTTTCAACCAAGCAGCAGTACATGTGACTCGGCTCATTTAATCACCTGATTTGTCTTCAGGCAGTTAATTGGTCAATCGGTGTGCTCTGTGCAGAGACTGACCAATCAAGTGCCTGAAGACTCAACTTTTCTGTAATGTACTGATAAAAATTAAACTTTAATATATTTTAGATTCATTGCACACCAACGGAAATATTTCAGATCTTTTATTGTTTTAATACTGATGATTTTGGCATACAGCTCATGAAAACCCAAAATTCCTATCTCAAAAAATTAGCATATCATGTTCAGGTACTCTAAACGAGCTATTAACCTAATCATCTGAATCAACCAATTAACTCTAAACACCTGCAAAAGATTCCTGAGGCTTTTAAAAACTCCCAGCCTGGTTCATTACTCAAAACCGCAATCATGGGTAAGACACAGAAAGAAATCTCTGAGCGAACAGACTCTTCCCAGAGTGCTGTATCAAGGCACCTCAGTGGGCCGTCTGTGGGAAGGAAAAAGTGTGGCAGAAAACGCTCCGGAACCAGAAGAGGTGACCGGACCCTGAGGAAGATTGTGGAGAAGGGCCGATTCCAGACCTTGGGGGACCTGTGGAAGCAGTGGACTGGGCTACAGGTGCCGCATTCCCCAGGTCAAGCCACTTTTGAACCAGAAACAGCGGCAGAAGCGCCTGACCTGGGCTACAGAGAAGCAGCACTGGACTGTTGCTCAGTGGTCCAAAATGCTTTTTTCGGATGAAAGCAAAACTTGCATGTCATTCGGAAATCAAGGTGCCAGAGTCTGGAGGAAGACTGGGGAGAAGGAAATGCCAAAATGCCTGAAGTCCAGTGTCAAGTACCCACAGTCAGTGATATTCTGGGGTGCCATGTCAGCTGCTGGTGTTGGTCCACTGTGATTTATCAAGGGCAGGGTCAATGCAGCGAGCTATCAGGAGATTTTGGAGCACTTCATGCTTCCATCTGCTGAAAAGTTTTATGGAGATGGAGATGATTTCATTTTTCAGCACGACCAACTCTCCTGACCTGAACCCCATAGAGAATCTGTGGGATATTGTGAAGAGAAAATTGAGAGACACCAGGCCCAACACTGAATGAGCTTAAGGTCGCTATCGAAGCATCCTGGGCCTCCATAACACCTCAGCAGTGCCACAGGCTGATTGCCTCCATGCCACGCCGCATTAAAGCAGTCATTTCTGCAAAAGGATTCCCGACCAAGTATTGCGTGCATAACTGAACATAATTATTTAAGGGTTGACTATTTTTGTACTAAAAACACTTTTTTTTTGGTCGGATGAAATATGCTAATTTTTTGAGATAGGAATTTTTAGTTTTTCTTTACTTTTTTGCCAAAATTATCAATATTAAAACAATAAAAGGCTTGAACTACTTCAGTTGTGTGTAATAAATATAAAATGTACGAAAGTCTAACTATTATAATACTTAATAGATTTAGAGCCACATGTTTGTGCTCAACATATAATGGAGGCAAAATGATAGTCATAATTACCTTTGCCATGATTCATACTTTGGTGTCCTCACACAGTTTGCCATGGGCGATATTAGAGGCTTTCCTGGGTATAATATGCTCGCGAAGTGCCGAAACCCATCCAGATAAAAAATATTCATACGCTTCCCAGATTTAACTTGAACAGTCTTTAATACGTGTTCTAACACACACAACAAACATGCCGTTCTTTGGTTTCCGGTTCTGTAATGCATTGTGGGATTAAACAAGTGAAACGGAAACCAAAGAACGGCATGTTTGTTGTGTGTGTTAGAACACGGATTAAAAAAAGTTGATACTCGGCGTGTCACGTGACTGCAAAACCTCTATTGTGCTGTTGTCATCCCTGGTAAGACAGTTTTTTTAGGCCCCTCCCCCCTGAAACAGGTTTCAGGAAAGAAATTATGTATGGGGGGAGATTTACTTGTAACTGATTCAGAATCCATTGAGAGACACAAGAAAAATGAATTAAAAACATTGTTTTAATGATTTCTTTTGTTTTTCATGTTAAAGCATGATAACACGACCGCTTGAGTGTCTGTCACCTGAGTGTCCATTATGATTTAAGCCTTATCAGCACAGAATAATGAGTTAAAAAATATCCAGTCATAGTGGACCAATTAGACATAGATGTGTGGAATAAATGGATTGCTGATGAACCTTTTCCCTTGATTTTTGTGAAAATGGTAGTAGTTGTGTACTGTACCAATAGCTTTGTTAGCTGATGTGACGGACCTGCGCGTGGATAACTGGATTAATGCAAAGGAGACAAACTCTGTCAATGTAGTAGTTTATTTGGGTAGATCCACAGAATTCAACAATGGCTGTTACTCTCTTGGTTGTCCAGGATTTGATAGAGACCGTAGCATAAGGGCTCGGAGGTTCAGAGCCTCTCTTATAGCCTTTTTTGCATCACAGTGCAGACGCTCCCCGGCTTACGTTTTTTTTACGTAAGTTGAAAGTGAACGTAAGTTGTTACAGTGACATATGACGTGTGACGTACGTCACTCATACTGTACTATACATCCATAAATACCATTACAGTATCTCATAAAACACCCCTAAATCAATTATTATAAACATAATATTCTAAAATAATATCAAATATATCATGTCAACATTAATTACAAATAAGTAACTTACTTATACCGAGTCACTTTACATGAAGCTTAAAACAGTCAATCAACGCTTACAATATGTGAAGCGCTCAATGCAGAAAGTAGTGTACTTGCTGTGGGTTATACGGACTTCCGGTGTTTCAAGTGCAAAAGGGTGCCCTTGAACTTGTTTAGAACACAGCCTGCACTGATGTGAATCCCAGCAAAGCGGAGAGTTCTTTCTTTTGTGTAAGTAAGTAAACTTTATTCATGAGATGCATACAAAGAACAAGTACAAATCCGAATTAACATTAATATAAAAATAAGTATACACTCTTAGGATTCTGCTAAAAGATAATAAATATAAAGATTGTGCCGATCTGAGAAGATAGTTAATTTATCTCTGTGTATGAGACTTGGACCCATGCCAGTAGGCTTACACTTCTGACCAACCATATTTGCTTAGGGTTACAAAAGTCCTCAAAACAGTGTAAACACAAAGATGACGTCTTAACACAGGGCTAACACTATATAACTGATATATCTTCTTCTTCTTTCTTCTTTTCCTTTCGGCTTTTCCCTTCAGGGGTCGCCACAGCGAATCATCTGCCTCCATCTCACCCTATCCTTTGCATCTTCTTCTCTTACACCAACGACCTTCATGTCCTTCTTCACCACATCCATGAATCGTCTCTTTGGTCTTCCTCTAGGCCTTTTGCCTGGTAGTTCCAGCCTCAGCATCCTATTACCAATATACTCACTATTCCTCTGTACATGTCCAAATCATCTCAATCTAGCCTCTCTGACTTTGTCTCCAAAACATCTTACATGTGCTGTCCCTCTGATGTGCTCATTCCTAATCCTATCCATCCTCGTTTCTCCCAAAGAGAACCTCAACATTTTCATCTCTGCTACCTCCAACTCTGCCTCCTGTCTTTTCCCCAGGGCCACTGTTTCTAACCCATACAACATCGTTGGCCTCAACACCGTCTTGTACACTTTTCCTTTCATTCTTGCCGATACCCTCCTATCACACATCACACTAAACACTTTTCTCCAACCATGCCAACCTGCCTGCACACGCTTCTTGACCTCTTTTCCACACTCCATTGCTCTGGATTGTTGAGCCTAAGTACTTGAAATCCTCCACCTTTCTTATCTCTGCTCCCTGTAATCTCACCGTTCCTCTTTGGTCCTTGTCATTCATGCACATGTATTCTGTCTTACTGAGGCTAATCTTCATTCCCCTCCTTTCCAGGGCATACCTCCACCTCTCTAGATTTTCGTGCACTTGTTCTCTGCTCTCACTACAGATCACAAGGTCATCTGCAAACATCATAGTCCATGGGGAATCTTGTCTAACCTCGTCTGTCAGCCTGTCCATCACCATAGCAAACAAGAAGGGGCTGAGAGCTGACCCTTGATGCAGTCCCACCTCCACCTTGAACTCTTGTCACACCGACAGCACACCTCACCACTGTCTTACATCTCTCATACATGTCCTGCACCACTCTAACATACTTCTCTGCCACTCCAGACTTCCTCATGCAATACCACAGTTCTTCTCTCGGCACCCTGTCATATGCTTTCTCCAGATCCACAAAGGCACAATGCAACTCCTTCTGACCTTCTCTGTACTTCTCCATTAACATCCTCAAAGCAAACACTGCATCTGTGGTGCTCTTTCTTGGCATGAAACCAAACTGTTGTTCACAAATGCTGACCTCTGCCCTTAGTCTAGCTTCCACTATTCTTTCCCATAACTTCATCGTATGGCTCATCAACTTTATCCCTCTGTAGTTGCCACAACTCTGCACGTCTCCCTTGTTCTTAAAAATGGGCACCAGCACACTTCTCCTCCATTCCTCTGGCATCCTCTCACTCTCTAAGACCTTGTTAAATGTTCTTGTCAGAAAATCTACCGCTACCTCTCCTAGACACTTCCAAACCTTCACCGCTATGTCATCAGGACCAACTGCCTTTCCATTCTTCATCCTCTTCAATGCCCTCCTCACTTCACCCTTACTAATCTTTGCTCCTTCCTGGTCCTCAACAGTCACCTCTTCTACTCTTTTTTTTCTCTCTCTCATTTTCCTCATTCATCAGCTCTTCAAAGTACTCTTTCCATCTTCCCAGCACACTTCTGTCATCAGCTGTCATATAACTGATATATATATATATATATATATATATATATATATATATATACACACACACACACACACACACTCTGTAGTTTGTAAACAATGAATGCAGCGTCATGACCTCAGCGTACTACATAGGCACGTCTAAACTCAAAATTTGACTTTTTTTTTTTTGAAAAAAAAACAAACAAACGTAAAAGAGATCGTAGAACAGTAAGTCGGGGAGTGTCTGTATGCACTTCATAGCAGATGGCCATCACAACAGGCAAACGTGTACACAGACATGTGATTCTTCCGCGAAATATCGGAATTCCAATTTTTTTCCATTGGCCCAGTTTAAAAAAAAAAAAAAAAAAGTCGAATATGTCAAAATAACCTCTTCCGATTTTATTCCGTTCCGAGTTTTGCATAAAATGACCTCTCTTGAGACCATACTTATGACCATGACGTTATGACCCCTCTTGAAACGTTACTGCTGATTGGCTGATGTTGAAACATGTACGTAGACATACGCACCACTTCCAATCTGTTGAGCTATCGAAAGGATGTCGGTGCCCGAGAGAAAAGATTCTGCTCGAATCAAAGAAATAGATAAAGGTGTGAAAAACAAGTTTAGGTGGGAATGGATGGAAAAAGAAACCGTAGCATTCGTAGGTAAAAAGAAGGTGACGAATTTGTTCGGTGACTTCTTCCGCAAAATCGATCGACAGAAACTTCTGTGCAAAGAAAAGACCCAGTGAAACAACCAGTTTCTGTCGCCGACTGAGTAGTTAATTTTGAGGTATGTTTGGGAATTTTCTTGTCTAGTTTCTGATTATATTTTTCAAATTATTGTGAATGCATGCATGTTTTAGGCGTAGGACGTTCACGTGTTTACTCTGTGAACTGAATCAAATGAGCCGACTATGGTCACTGAACCGTTTTTCTGATGTTCGAATAAATAAATTGTTGCCGCATTAACTCACCAGTTTTTCGTAATTAACTTATGTAAATAGGCATTGTTATTCAGTGTTTCTGAACAGCAGTGGGAGTGTGTGCTCGTGTAATTAGCTGATTAATATAGGAAATGTAAAACTATGAATCTGAGACTCAACAGAAACGTCCCAGCATCCAGAAGGACAACAAACTTTCTAAGGCGGCTTCCAGAAGGACAATTCAGGTTGCACAAAAGGAAGCAAGAAAGTGCCATGCTAAACCACGAAAGACAAAAACATTAATTCAAAAAACTTGTCATGTATAGCATGTCATGTGTATAGTTTGTTTCCAGATTGTGTTTAAAGACAATGACTGTTGATTATAGTGTTGTGCGGCAGGACATATCTATAAGAGTGACTATTTGATTTGTGACTGTGACACTGTGATTAGTGTTGGAATCCCACATGATAAACCCACAAGTTGAGGTACAGTATGTATATGGAGATTAGAAAGTAAACTTTCTAGAGCTCTTTCAGTGTCATGAAATAGCATTTTCCCCTTCTGAAATGCTTAAAACTTAGGAGCTTCTGGGGGGCTTTACCACCCTTGTCCCCCCACCAGGGTTTCCCTGATTTTCAGATATTTTGGTGATGGTCAAATCACATGCCTGGTTACAGTGGCCTATCCTCACAGGTACTGATGCATAATCTGAAAAAAAAAAAAGGTAATTATGCATTATGTGAATATAAATTAATGTAATATATTTTTATGACAAACGAACAATAAATTATCTTTTGTTGTTGAAGGTTTTAGAGCCTCTTCTAAAGGGAGAGCACATCTGCACGTGTTGTCGGCTGCCTTTGTGTGTTATCGCTATATCGTACTCCTGGAGAACTAGCCTCCACGGAATTCTTTATCCCATGACTATATTTTCTGCAGTATTGGCATACAGGACCTGGTTCCTCTTGAGTTTCCTTTATATAATTACTGTAAAACTCAGGTTTCTGTCTGGAAGTAGGCTTCAGCTTTTTGTGGTTATTCGGTGTTTTAATGAAGGCCTTCTTTTGCCTGAGAATAAACCTGTCGGTGAGCCCAGTTGTGTCCCTTATCGTATTGACATTCTGTTGGCTCCAGTGTTCCCACCAGGCTAAATTGGCTCGACAGTGGCGCAAATTATTTTAGATTGGCGCAAGGAATTGCTGCTGCGCTAGTAATTTTTTCCTGTCTTTGTTTTGTTTCAAGTTCCACAATCCACAGCTTGTTTGTAAATGTTAAACAGCTGTCAAAAATGTTCGCCATCGACAGTAATCCCCTTATTACCAGCCCCCCAACCGAGAAATGTGAAAAACGACGAAATGACTTCTGCCATTTTTTAAGGACACCCACCCACCTATATATTATACAGACGCTCCCCGACTTGCGTTCATCCGTTTTACATTTTTTCAATTTTACTTTTTTTAAAAAAGTAAAATTTTGAGTTTAGACATAACTATGTAGTACGCTGACGCAGTGACATAATGACGCTGCGTCCATTGTTTACAATTGACAGATTGAACGTGCCCCTCCTTCTTCTCAATTCAGTTATATATGTCGTTTTTATATATATATATATATATATATATATATATATATATATATATAATATATACAGATACAGTAAAACCTCCGCTGACGAACGCTTAAGCTCACGAACTTTTCGCCTCAAGAACATTAAATTTGCGAGCATATTGTCTCTGCTGACGAACTAGTTTTCGGCGGACGAATCAAACCATGCGGTCGAACAGCGCCACGGTGGCGGCCACGAGAAGCTGACGCACGCTCACAGCGTCACAGTTCGTCACCCCCTTTCTTTGAATGCGGAAGTGGTTTGTGTTTGCTAGACATTTTGGACCATATTGAGTGTACTTTTGCTATTATGGGACCGAAAAAGACCCCACCACAGGCGGAGATCATTGAAAAACACGAACGAGGTGTGCGTTTGTGTGACTTAGCGTCCCAGTACCAGTACGCTAAGTCTACCACCATCCTTAAGAACAAGGAAGCTATTAAGGGTGCGTGTGGCTAAGGGTGTTTCCAAACAGTAGGCGTTTCCAAACACTCCTTCCAAACAGTAAGTCCCTCCCTCCCTCCTCCTCCCACTCCATTCCATCAAGCCATCAAATGCCATCACAAAGGTAAATAAAACGACTTTATTATACAGTACAGTTTATTTCTTTAATTACAATACAAGAGCACATTTATTATACATAAAATAAGGTATATTTTTGTGTGGGCCTCTTGCATCTGCTTGTGGATGTTGAGGATGGTGCTTTTGAACAGTCCATAGCCCAGCCTGGCTGCGGGCTGAAGTGAGGTGAGCACTTCTCGGCTTTTTCCTGTCAACACACCTCATGCTAGGGATGACCACTGGTCGTGGGGCCAGTCATAATCGGCAGCTTTGTTTTTGAATTCTATAGAGAATTAATCAACGATGTCTTCATTAAATACAGGTACTAGGGCTCCCTTCCCAACAAGGTCGAACCTGGCCAATGGCCCATATCAAATAGGTTGCATTTTGGCTCAAGATATGAACATCTCATTTTCAGCTTCCATTCAGCCTCGGCTGGCCTCCTCCTCTATTCTACACTTTTTGTTCTCAGCCTCCATCCAGTTTCTTTCAGCTTCCATTTCCAGACTGTGCTTTTAGTTTTTGTCCTCCCTTTCCCTAAGCAGAAGTTCTGTCACTGTACTTTGCTATCTTTACTCTGCTATCCTCAAAGTGCTTCTGGGAGCACCATTGTCTTGTGCCGATGTACCTTCTCCGGCTTCATTTTCTTTTTCCGAGTTGCATTGGGGGTCATTGAAGTCCTGAGCTGATCCTCCAGGCAGCATGTTTCTCTCGACCAGAACCTTTTTGCATTACATCCCGAACCGTTTTCACTTTGGTGGATCTCTTTGTTGGTACTGTGAGGATTCTGGCAATGTCCTTTAGCGATTTTAGTTCAAGAGCCTCTAGGGACTCTAGGGAGGGACTCCTCAAGAAATCGGAGATGACGTCTGACATTGTGCTACGTTCAAATGCCTCGGTGCAACCATTCAGTGGCTCGGTCAAGTTGGTTGGTCGCCCACTCTCGGGTCAATGTTGATTGGTGTCGATCAGCCTCAATGAAGACTTCAGAAGATCACCAAAGGTCTATGATATCCAATGGTTCTCCAGTCTGGATGATCGGCTCCTGGACGAGCCCCGAATTTATGTGTCAGACTGGGGGCATCACACTAATTATGATGCCGTTAAATAAAAAACATTAAGTTGAATCTTAAACCTGATTGTTAGTACTTGACAGTGTTTGCTGTTTGCATTTTGAAAATAATTTTTTTTTTTTTTTTATCATTTCTAAATCATTTTAAACATGACTTAATTGTAAGTAGCGTAGCATGTAGTGCTCATGCCAGAGTGAAAGTCCCAGAATGCAGTACAGTTAAACATTTATAGGCAGAGGTCAACGAGGCTAGTTAAATCTCTCGGAGATGCCGAATTAGCCACAGCGAAGTTGTTTCTGTCAGACACTAAGCTCCAGTGCATCACTTGCTACAGGATTATGGGTAATAGAGGATGGACTCGAGTGAATGAGGATGGACTCATGTGAACCATGTTAATAGAGAAGTACAAAGAAGGTCAGAGTGAGCTGCATTGTGCCTTTGTGGATCTGGAGAAAGCATATGACAGGGTGCCGGGAGAGGAAGTCTGGAGTGGCAGAGAAGTATGTTAGAGTGGTGCAGGACATGTATGAGAGATGTAAGACAGTGGTGAGGTGTGCTGTCGGTGTGACACAAGAGTTCAAGGTGGAGGTGGGACTGCATCAAGGGTCAGCTCTCAGCCCCTTCTTGTTTGCTGTGGTGATGGACAGGCTGACAGACGAGGTTAGACAAGAATCTCCATGGACTATGATGTTTGCAGATGACATCGTGATCTGGAGTGAGAGCAGAGAACAAGTGCAGGGGAGGTATGCCTGATATGGTATGCTCCTTCTGACCTTCTCTGTACTTCTCCATTAACATCCTCAAAGCAAACACTGCATCTGTGGTGCTCTTTCTTGGCATGAAACCAAACTGTTGTTCACAAATGCTGACCTCTGCCCTTCGTCTAGCTTCCACTGTTCTTTCCCATAACTTCATTGTATGGCTCATCAACTTTATCTCTCTGTAGTTGCCACAACTCTGCACGTCTCCCTTGTTCTTAAAAATGGGCACCAGCACACTTCTCCATTCCTCCGGCATCTGCTCACTTTCTAAGACTTTGTTGAATATTCTTGTCAGAAAATCTACTGCTACCTCCCCTAGACACTTCCATACCTCAACTGGTATGTCATCAGGGCCAACTGCCTTTCCACTCTTCATCCTCTTCAATGCCCTCCTCACTTCTCCCTTACTAATCTTTGCTACTTCCTGGTCCTCAACGGTCACCCCTTCTACTCTTTTTTTTTTTTTTTTTCCTCTCTCATTTTCCTCATTCATCAGCTCTTCAAAGTAGTCTTTCCATCTTCCCAGCACACTTCTGTCATCAGTCAGTACATTTTCCTCTCTGTCCTTTATCACTCTAACTTGCTGCACGTCTTTCCCATCTCTATTTCTCTGCTGTGCTAACCTGTATAAATCATTATCTCCCTCCTTACTGTCCAACCTATCATACAAGTCATCATACGCCCTCTGTTTGGCCTTTGACACCGCTACCTTCGCCTTACGCTGTGTCTCCCTGTACTCCTGTTTACTCCCTTCGGTCCTCTCTATGTCCCACTTCTTCTTAGCTAACCTCTTCTTTTGTACACACTCCTGCACTTCCTCGTTCCACCACCAAGTTTCCTTATCTACTTTCCTTCCAGAGGACACACCAAGTACTCTCCTACCGGTCTCCCTGATCACATTGGCTGTGGTTGTCCAGTAATCTGGAAGCACTTCCTGACTACCCAAAGCCTGTTTAAAGTCCTCCTTGAAGACAACATGACACTCTTCCTTTTTCAGCTTCCACCACTTTGTCTTCTGCTCTGCCTTCGCCGCCTTCACCTTTTTCACCATCAGAGCCATCCTGCACACCACCATCCTATTCTGTATGGCAACACTCTCACCCACGACTACTTTGCAGTCACTGACTTACTTCAAATTGCATAGCCTACACAAGATGTAGTTTACCTGTGTGCTCTTACTTCCACTTTTATAAATGACCCTATGCTCCTGTCTCTTCTGGAAGAAAGTATTCACCACAGCCTTTTTGCAAAATTGATCAACATCTGTCCTTCTGTGTTCCTGTCCTGGATACCAAACCTACCCATCACTTCCTCGTCTCCTCTGTTGCCTGCACCAACATGTCCATTGAAGTCTGCCCCAATGACCACTCTTTCACCTCTGGGGGTACTCTGCATCACTTCATCTAACTCACTCCAGAATCTCTCCTTCTCTTCTAGCTCACATCCTGCCTGTGGGGCATAAGCACTAACAACATTGACGATCACGCCTTCAATTTCTAACTTGAGACTCATCACTCTGTCTGACACTCTTTTCACTTCTAGAACATTCCTGACAAACCCCTCCTTCAAGATGACTCCTCCATTTCTCTTCCCATCCACACCATGATAAAACAGCTTAAACCCTGCTCCTAAGCTTTTAGCTTTGCTACCTTTCTACCTGGTCTCCTGAACACACAGTATGTCCACCTTCCTCCTCTGCATCATGTCAGCCAGCTCTCTGCCTTTTCCTTGCATAGTTCCAACATTCAAAGTCCCTACTCTCAGTCCTAGGCTCACGCCTTTCCTCTTCTCTCTCTGCCTACGGACACACCTCCCGCCTCTCCTTCTTCGACGTCTTCGACCAACAGTAGTCCAATTTCCATCAGCACCCCATTGGTTGACAGCACTGATGGCGGTCGTTGTTAACCCGGGCCTCGACCGATCTGGTATGAATTTTGTTTTGACCATTTGCATTTTTAATGTGGCAGAAGTTTTACACCGGATGCCCTTCCTGTCGCAACCGTCTGCATTTATCCGGGCTTGGGACCGGCATAAGGGGGAGAGACACTGTTTAGTGCCCCCCCCCCCCCCCCGCCTCATGGCTGCATTAAAACAAACAAACAATCACACTGAAATTAAGAAAACTATAATCTTTGCTGTCTTTGCTCATAGATGGCATGTATCATGCAGCAACTTTGCAACCACACAATTAGTTTACAAACTGAAACTAATTAACCATGTTAACAAATGTAACTAAATCTACATTTAACTAAATTCGTAAATGTAAACATCATTTGAGCAAGTTTCACAACCTTTAGTTTTTAAGTGTGCGAATGTATCTGAATTTACGGTAAAGGATCCACAGCCAGAAGCAGAAAGAGAAGCTGTATGTTTACGTAAAAGACATAGCCAATGGCATTTGCTCGTGGAAATTACACCCTTAAAAAATGAAAAATAGTAATAAAATTGGGAAATAATTGTATTAATGTGAGATTTTAGACACCTTACGTGAGAGTGAGGAGATGACATGCGTGAGTCTCACACTTGATGCTTGAGTTGACAAGTATGGTCCCAAGGCAATCAGCTGGTCTCCGGGTTGAAGTTTTTTCATTCTGTCCATTTGTGTTTTGCTTGCCAGCTCTGCTTGGCATCTTGCACATGAGCTGATCAAAACGAGGGAAATTTACCTCTTTAGCCAAAAACAACTCGCGCAGGCTGTTGCATATAATCCAATAAAATTAAAGTTTCAAGGGATCGGCCCCGCCCACACACTGGAGTACGGAAAGGATTGGCTCTCCACTGCGTGCCACAGCAACAAATGGCATTGAAAATTGATGTATCGATTGAAATGCGTGAGATTTATTTATGTTTTTGTTTTATTTCATGGCTTTTTTTTCTGTATTTTTATTTAAAGGACAGCGAGATTATGTCTGAGTTATTCTGTTAAGAAAGGCCACCTGATTTATCTGAGAGCGAGATGCAGTCATCAAAAGAGCCACATCTGACTCGCAAGCCATAGGTTCCTGACCCTTGAACAGGTTCGCTGGTGACCCGTCCTTGTGGGCGACCTGGTGCCCACAAGCACCATGTTGGTGACCCCTGGTTTAGGGGGTAGTTTTAGGAGCTTTGGAACGAATCATGCATTTTACATGTAAAGTGCGATTCAATTTACGAAAAATCCAGCTTCCGAAAAAGGCCCTGGAACGGATTAATTTTGTAAGGTGAGGTACCACTGTACTTCCCACAATCATTTGCGCATTGTCACTACAGCATGTCTAGCTCATTGCTTGGCCGTGCCCCACCGTGTTTGAACTCGGAGATGATTTTGTGAATACTTATGTTTTTGTTTGGTTCTGGACGGCTGAATTCGAAAGTTGTTACTGTATGTTTTCGTGACATGTGTATACTGTACTATACATTCATAAATACCATTACCCTATCTCAAAACACCCCTAAATCAATTATTATAAACATAACATTGTAAAATAATGTCAAATGTATCAAATAATATCAACATTAATTTCAAATAAATTAAATTCAAGCAAAATAATTTCAAATAGATAAATTTTAATCAAATTCACACATCAAATATCAAATACAAGTATCAAATATAACCTTTAACATTCTCACTGATGCAATCTTTCTCCTTGTAAATGGTTCCGATGGTCGACGGATGGTCACTTTACATGAAGCTGAGCCGAGTTACTTTACATGAAGCTTAAAACAGCCAATCAACGCTTACAATATGTTATCCGGACTTCTGGTCTTTCAAGTGAGCAAGGGAGCTGTTGAATACTTGTTTAGTACTCAGCCTGCACTGATGTGAATCATCAGCAGAGTGGAGAGTTCTCTTTCTTTTCTGGATTTGAGTTTTCATTAATTTTACAACTCTCTTTGCTTAACTGAGTATGCAAGGTAGATTGCGCCGATCCAAGCAGATCGTTAATTCAGTCTTGGGGAAAACCGGAAATTCCAGCATATGCCGGAAAACTTGCACCCATGCTAGTTGGCTTACGCTTCTGACCAACCATATTTGCTTAGGGTTACAAAAGTCTGCAAAACAGTGTAAACACAAAGATCACAGAGACGATGTCTTAACACAAGGGCAATACGCAGTGAACTGGGAAGTAGCAGGGCACATTCAGTCTGTCGTTTGTAAACAAAGGACGCAGCGCCATTGCGTCATCACGTCAGCGTACTATGTAGGTATGTCTCATATTCAAAATTTGACTTTTTTTTTTTTCAAGGAAAAAAAAAAAAAGTGACGGACGAATGTAAGTTGGGGACTGTCTGTAATGTATTTTGAAATCCAGTTCTGTTCTGAATCAGTGGAACCACTCGGCAGTCCCAAAGAAACATTTCAAAAGCTGAAGTGTTGATCCTGTACAGATTACTTAACAATAAAATAAAAGGCCTGGAAAATCCACCAGTATAAAATCTACACATATAAATATCTCACCGGACCCATGTTGGTGTTTTTGCTTCTGGATGGCGTTTGGATGTTTTCTGATTAATCAGTCTGAGGGGATGTTGGATGGGATATAGTAGGCCCTTGTTATTTGCGGGGGTTTGGTTTTGGCCCCTCCTGTGAATGAAGATAATCCGCGAGTTCTGTTTCTGGAAGTAAAACCCCATGTATCATATTACATGCGCGAATGATCAACCGGAAGTAAATTACTATGCATCTCTTACATGCGCTAAAATATGCTTCTTAAACACATTCTATAGACAGTCTTACTGATTAATACAGTATTAATGTAGTAAAATGTAGTAATGATTTAAGAAAAGTTTAATTTTTTACTGTGATATTTATTGATGAGAAAAATATAAACAATAAACAGCATATACACTACAAAAAAAAAGTTAAGGATATTTGGAAATTTTCTTCATTTTTTTTTTGGTTTTGTGAATTGGCCTGAATTTCAGTTTTTTATTGACAAATGTCCTTAATTTTTTTGTGTGTGTATATATGTGTGTGTGTGTGTGTGTGTGTGTGTGCGTGTGTATATATATATATATATATATATATATATATATATATATATATATGTATATGTATATATATATATATATATATATATATATATATATATATATATCATCATCATCATCATCATCTTCTTCCGCTTAGTCCAGGGTCGGGTCATGGGGCAGCAACCTTAGCAAAGAGGTCCAGACATCCTCTCCCGAGCTACTTCCTCCAACTCTCCCGGGGACACCGAGGCGGTCCCAGACAAGCCGAGAGACATAGTCCCTCCAGCGTGTTCTAGGTCGACCCCGGGTCTCTTCCCGGTTGGACATGCCCGAAACACCACACCAGGGAGGCGTCCGGGGCATTCTGACCAGATGCCCGAGCCACCTCAACTGGCCCCTCTCAATGCGGAGGAGCAGCGGATCTACTCCGAGCTCTCCCCGGATGGCGGAGCTTCTCACCCTATCTCTAAGGGAGAACCCCGCCACCCGGCGAAGGAAGCTCATTTCAGCCGCTTGTATCCGTGATCTTGTTCTTTCGGTCATTACCCAAAGCTCGTGACCATAGGTGAGGGTTGGAACGTAGATCGACTGGTAAATTGAGAGCTTCGCCTTGCGACTCAGCTCCTTTTTCACCACAACGGACCGGTACAGGCACCGCTTAACAGTGGAGGCTGCAGCGATCCGTCTGTCGATCTCTCGCTCCATCCTTCCCTCACTCGTAAACAAGACCCCAAGATACTTAAACTCCTCCACTTGGGGCAGGACCTCATTCCCGACCCGGAGGGTGCATTCCACCATTGTCCGACTGAGAACCATGGCCTCGGACTTGGAGGTACTGATCTTCATCCCGGCTGCTTCGCACTCAGCTGCGAATCGCTCCAATGAGAGCTGGAGGGCCCGACTTGATGAAGCCAAAAGGACAACATCATCCGCAAAAAGCAGAGACGATATCCGATGGCCACCAAACCAGAACCCCTCATCGCCTCGACTGCGCCTAGAAATTCTGTCCATAAAAATTATGAACAGAATCGGTGACAAAGGACAGCCTTGGCGGACTCCAACTCCCACTGGAAACGAATCCGACCTGCTGTTACCAATACGGACCAAACTCTGGCTCCGGTGATACAGCGACCGAATAGCTCGTAGCAACGGATCCGAACGCCAGATTCTCGAGCACGCCCCACAAGATCTTTCGAGGGACACGGTCGAAAGCCTTCTCCAAATCCACAAAGCACATGTGGACAGATTGGGCAAACTCCCATGCCCCCTCCAGAATCCTGTGGAGCGTATAGAGTTGGTCAAGAGTGCTGCGGCCAGGACGAAAACCACATTGTTCCTCCTGAATCCGAGGTTCGACTATCGGTCAGATCCTCCTCTCCAGTACCCCTGCATAGACTTTCCCAGGTAGGCTGAGGAGTGTAATTCCCCGATAATTGGAACACACCCTCCGGTCCCCCTTCTTAAAAATTGGGACCACCACCCCAGTTTGCCAATCCAGAGGTACAGCCCCGATGACCACGCGATGTTGCAGAGACGTGTCAACCAAGACAGTCCTACAACATCCAGAGCCCTGAGATATTCCGGGCGGATCTCGTCCAACCCGGAGCTCGACCACCGAGGAGCTTTTGACAACCTCAGTGACCTCCACTCCAGTGATGGGCGGACCCTCACCCGAACCCCCAGGGTCTTCCTCTTCCACGGAGGGCGTGTTGGTGGGATTGAGAAGGTCCTCAAAGTATTCCCTCCACCTCTCAACAACATCCCCAGTCAAGGTAAGCAGCTCCCCACCTCCACCGTAAACAGTGTTTGTGAAGAACTGCTTCCCCCTCCTGAGGCGCCGGATGGTGGCCCAGAACCTTTGAGGCCAACCGATAATCACTCTCCAGGCCCTCACCGAACTCCTCCCACGCCCGAGATTTTGCATCTGCGACAGCCTCGGCTGCAGCACGCTTGGCCTGCCGCTACCCGCTTGCTGCCTCAGGAGTCCCACAGGCTAATAAAACCCGACAGGCCTCCTCCTTCAGCTGGCCGGCCCCCTTCTCCCCAGGTGTCCACCACCGGTTCGGGATTGCCGCCACGACAAGCACCGACGACCTTACGGCCACAGCTATGGGCTGCCGCCTTCAGCAATGGAGGCACGAAACATGGCCCATTCGATTCCATGTCCCCGCCTCCTCCGAACGTGGTTGTAGCTCTGCCGGAGGTGGGAGTTAAAGGCCTCTCGGACAGGGGCTCCGCCAAACGCGTTCCCAGCAGACCCTGATTACACGCTTGGGCCTGCCAGGTCTGGAAGGCAACCTCCCACACCACCGAAGCCAACTCACCACCAGGTAGTGATCGGTAGACAGCTCAGCTCCTCTCTTCACCCGAGTGTCCAGAACATATGGTCGCAAGTCCGATGACACGACTACAAAGTCAATCATCGAACTGCGACCTAGGTGTCCTGGTGCCAAGTGCACTTATGGACACCCTTATGTTGAACATGGTGTTCGTGGATAGACAAACTGTGACGAGCACAGAAGTCCAACAACGACACACCATTTGGATTCAGACTGGAGAGGCCGTACCTACCGATCACACCCTTCCAGGTCACACTATCGTTGCCCACATGGGCGTTGAAGTCTCCCAAGACAACGAGCGAGTCTCCCGAGGGAGCCGTTCTCCAACACCCCCAAAGACTCCAAAAAGGGTGGGTACTCTGAACTGTCATTTGGTGCATAAGCACAAATAACAGTCAGGACCCGTCCCCCCACCCGAAGACGGAAGGAAGCTACCCTTTCGTCAACCGGGGAGAACCCCAACATTTGGGCACCGAGACGGGGGGCAACAAGAATACCCACACCGGCTCGCCGCCTCTCCCCATGAGCAACTCCAGAATAGAAGAAGGTCCAGCCTCTTTCGAGATGGATGGTTCCAGAGCCCAAGCTATGCGTTGAGGTGAGCCCGACTATATCTAGTCGGTATCTCTCCACCTCACGCACCAAATCAGGCTCCTGTCACGCGAGAGAGGTGACATTCCATGTCGGGAGGGTCAGAGTAAGTAGCCGAGGGTCAGTCCGACAGAACCCATGCCTTTGGCTGCCACCCAACTCACACTGCACCCGACCCTAAAACTCCTCCCACGGGTGGTGGGTCCATGGGAGGGCGGACCCATGTCTCCTTTTCGGGCTGGGCCCGGCCAGGCTCCATGGGCATAAGCCCGACCACCAGGCGCCGCCTTGAGCCCCTCCTGGGCCTGGCTCCAGGAGGGAACCCGGTGACCCGCGTCCGCCCAAGGGAGACTGATTCCTATGTTGTCTCGTGTCTTAGGGGTTTGTTTTGAATCGCACTTTGTCTGGACCTTCACCCCGGCCCTGGTTGCCTTGGGTGTCCCTACCAGGGGCATTTGCCCCGGACAACATAGCTCCTAGGATCATTAGGTCACGCAAACCCCTCCACCACGATAAGGTGGCGATTCAAGGAGGGGTGTGTGTATATATATATATATATATATATATATATATATACTGCCCTCCCAAGCCAGACCGCAGTATCTGCAATTTTAGCCAAATTGGCCTTTTATGTTTTTCTGACTAAGTGCAATCAGCTCCACCTAGTGATATAAATATTAACTATGAAAGACCTCTAGATACTGAGAAAATGCCTATGACAATGTGCAGTATCTGCAAAAAGGCATGCGACCCCCAAGTCCTCAGTTTCATGATTTTGCAGATACTGCGGTCTGGCTTGGGAGGGCAGTATATATATATATATATATATATATATATATATATATATATATATATATATATATATATATATATAAAGAACACCTTTAAATGTGTTTTCCTTGAAACATACAGCACTGTAGTTTTCAAAAATTCCCACTAGAGGAATGTCTGAGCAGCTCAGCCACTCGGCCGGAGCGGGTAGAAAACGGAGTTTTAGTGAGAGCGCGTTACAATACAAAGAAGCAGTGACGTGATGCGAATTAACCCTCTGGTGCAGAGGTGAGCGTGCTTTTGTTTATTGTGAGTAGATGAGAATAGTGAATTCAGGTGTGAGCCACAGAGCAGCTCATCCATTCCCCTCAGCCGAAGCGGAGAGAAAAGTTAGTTAGAGGCCCAGCAGCCAAAATCAAAGTCCCCCCAAAACACAGAACATAACAAAAATTACATAAAAGAACAAGAAATGTAATAAATTGGATAAACAAAATGAGAAACATGTTGCACCACAGTACATAAAATCATACACACGAACATTATGAACATTAACTTGGGTACTGTACTGGAATAATAATTGAAAAAGACTTTAATAGTGGAGTGTTTTACAACAGTTCAAATGATTATTCCTCTTCAGGCACTTCAGAGGAAACTGTCATTTCTTCCAGAGAAAGTCTTATTTCTTCAGAAGAGACATCCAACGTCATTACCTTTTCTGGCACTTATCCGACATTTGAGTGGCATCATGGAAATTAACTGGTAATTAAGACACACTAAAAAAAGGCTCATTGACAACTTGTGCGCGAATGAGGAAAAATGGGTGTATACATCATCTCAACCAATCAGCAGGAAGGAGGACCGCCATTAGCTGAATTTGAATCACGTGACGGTTGCTCGCAATCTGCGAATATGCAAAGCCACGATTCGTCAAGGGCCTACTGTATTATCATAAAATCCATGGTTCAGGAAAAAAAAAACAAAAAAAAAAAACAACCCACCATGACTCTAATTGTTGAATCATTCTTTAATCCACTCTTAACAATAATGAGGATGAACGTGGGTGATGTAGACCTTAATGTCATGTTTTCTTGTGGTATGAAACTTCTTTAGTATTCTTAAATAATCAGGTGAGGAATAATTTGGACGTGCAGGTGATGGCTGTGTCCTTAAGTGGCATTGTAAGATTAGTGATTGCAAAATGTTACGCAACACAGTGATTCAGCACACATACTGGAAATAATCGAAAGCTGCTTAGCCTGGAGATTATGTAAAAGCCCCCCTGTGACACTTGCGCTCCTCATGCCAAGAGTGGACTTGACTCGGAAGTGCAGCTGGGGCATGACCGGCCTGGACAACACACACAAACTAAAAAAAAAAAAAAAAAAGTGCAGTTTAGATGTCATCTAAAAAGTGACAGACACACAGTGAAAGAACACCCCCCCGCATGACACTTGTGGACACACTAGTGAACGAGCCACACCCACGCTAAATAATTGACTAGCCATGTTCAAGTCAGTTTCCAATCAACTACGAAGTGTCCAATTTCTCGTAAGGGAAGTTGGACACATGAGTGCAAGTTGCTTGTATTCCCTAGCAAATATTTATGATGTTCTAGCGCTGCAGTGTCTTGGCATGGGCGTTTGGGAAGGATGGGCCCTGCTCTTTAGGAAGTATCGGCACCAGAGTTCTAGAAGGCACCAAACCGGTGTTTGGGAAAAGTTGGCGCAAGCATTCAGGAGGCTCAGCATATGACTCAACCTTCAGTTGAGTCCGTGTTAGAAATTTAGTCTCGTAAAGTTTATGTACTCATGGCATGTTGGTTGTTTGTCTTCAGTTATTCCGGAATATTTTACAGTTGATTTCGAATTCATGGGAGTTTGCATCATATTTGTTTTTAGACCAAAAAAGCAGTTTATTTTTTCTGCATCCCTCAAATCACATGAATAGATTCAGAGCGAACTGTCAGAATTGACTAGAGAGCATGTCATGATGTTTTTCTCTCTTCTCGAAGCTTGGTGGTGGTTCCTTTTGGATTACGCTTCACCCCCATTTTCCCCAGAGTCGAGGGAGGAGGGCGAGCAGCTGCTGCTCTAGATTTAAAATGGACGAGTGTATTTATCTGCTTCCTGGAAGAATTTCTTGAAGTGTTGTCAGGTTTTTCAGTGTTGATTTGAACACTGGAGTTTCATGTTTAGCTCTTATTCCCTTTTAAATATTCTCGCCCATCCAGAACAGTGACTTAATTCACAGAATTCAATTTATTTCAAATGCATTATTTACTAAAGCTGAATGCCGTTTGCGTTGTTTACTTTTTGATTGCTACTTTTCCCAGAATACTAAGAAATAAAGTTTTTTACATTAAAAAAAGGAAACAGATTGATTTAAAAAAAAATTTCCTTTAAAATCTACTTGTACATGAAAATAATTATTTTAAATGTATTGACTATGAAATAATTCCTCATATCTTGGAGGACATGGTTTTTTTGTCTTATCACTGACGATGGGGCATTATTTATTTATAGATTCATTTATGCTGTAATGGCGTGCTACATGGGCATATGTATTGCCCAACGTCAGCATATTTAGCAACTTCACTTTTTGGGTCACTGTCATCGTATTTCGCTTTTTCTTGGGCTGATTGGATGCCTTAGATGGTGCAGGACGTTCACAAACACTATAAGATCACAAAAATCACAAAAAATCTTGCGGGAATGTGCAAGGCAACAGCGTCACGCGTCTAAGCCAATCAGCTTGCGAGATTGAGTTGAGTGGGCGGTCCCTGCCTGAACTGGGGAGGAGGGGCACTTCAATCTGTGTGTGTGTGTGTGTGTATATATATATATATATATATATATATATATATATATATATATATATATATAAAACCGGGGATTTCGTACACAGGGGTCTTCGTAAGTTGGGGACC
>CM045738.1:9587296-9814796 GCA_024760905.1 Plotosus lineatus | reverse complement strand
CATGCATTAATTTTACCTAAAATGGCACACCATGGCATTGTGTTAGGTCACAACTTTTATATCCATCCAGAGTCTTTTCCAGCATCCCAAACAATTTCAACGAGTTAAAGGTCAGGACTCTTTCATGTGCAGCCAATACATGTTTATTTCTCATGTTCCCTGAACTCCTTGTTCAAGACATATACATGTCATCAGGAGAGAAAAACTACACTGATGTGATGATCTGGTCATTCAATACATTCAGGTCATCAGATGACTACATTTTACTGATATATAATGTTGCTGAGCCTCAACCGGACCAACTGAACCCACTCTAGATCATAACACTGCCTCCAGAGGCTTGCACGATTGGAACATCACGTTCTGTATGTTTATTTTTAATATTAAGCACAGCCGTGTATTCTAATATCCCCTTTTTAATGACCAGAGGACAGAGAAAACCCCCCCCCCAAACAATTCATTCTTGTGAAGTTGACTACTCAATATTATAATTTAGGAGGTAGTAGTTTTATTTGCTTGATCATGGACAATAATTTGACCATTCTGGAATGCACTAACTGCAGGATATGTCTTCTAACACGGTTGTTTCGTAAAAGAGAAGGTACTCACTGCATCATTGAAAGTTCACACGAGAGAGTGTTTGTTCATTAAAATGTAGGTTTGTTTATATTTTTCTGGGTGGTATGATTGTTCTTTAACAAATTTATTACAGCGTAAATTTATGTGAAGATAGTTTTATAGTAAGCAAATCCCCTCGAGAATCATGCGCAGTTCAATAGAGTCATTAAATAAACCTTTGTTTTCACAATATGCAAAATTTCACAAGTATACTGCTGTCGGTTTAGCTTGGATAACAAGGTCACTAACTGCCAATATATAAATGGAGGGGAAATAGCCTTCGAATTGTTGCGAAAGTGACAGCTGTGAAGTACTCCCCGTCCTTGCCTCACCCACGTCATTGTGGTGTTCTGCTGTACTTAAAAAAAAACATTTATTCCAAATAAAAATAATTTCAATATGCTCCTGTTTTGAGTTGTTTTTCAAATGCAAGGTGACCGTGTTCGGAATTGAGTTGTATAACCAATTTATGTTATATTGGATTTTTTTTTTCAGCTTGTTCCTCATTCCAGGGCGTCATTGGCGTGAGCTTATTATATCATCTAGTGATGTGATGTGTCTACAGAACATTGGGTAATAAAAGCGAATGCAGCTAGTTCAGTTAAAAAAATTGCTCTTGGTAGTCAAATACACAGGGCAGTGGTGGCCTGGTGGTAAAGGGCACTGCAATCGCTGATCCTAAGGTGGGGGTTTGAGTCCCACTCTCCACAAGGTTGTCACCCCCCCACCCCCTCCCACAGTGCAGCTAACTAGGTTATCAAAGGCCGGCCATGTCTCTCTGAATATGGTGAGAGGCATGTTAAAGAACCATTGCTGACTTTCGTAAAGAGTAGCTGCATAGCCGTCAGCGTGTTTCTGCCCCTTGTTAAAAGGTTGTGTCAGGAAGGGCGTCCAACGCAAAAACCTATGCCAAATCAAACATGTGAATCAGATTATCCACTGTGGCGACCCCTGAAAAAGGGAAAAAGCCAAAAAGAAAAGAACACACACACACACACACACCGATTGCTCAAAAATCCCCATGTGGTGTATGCTTGATTTACTATAGTTGTCTGTAGCTATTGGGTTTTGACTTGCTGAACTTGAAATTGAGGGAACCAGCCATTCTAGTGTACCAGTTTTCTCTTTGGTAGCACTTCACTGGTCGTCATGAGAATCATGATTTCCAGAATCTGTTCAGACTTGCATGGATCATACCCACTTTGCCAAGTATTCCGAAGAATGTTCTGATGAACGTTTAATGCGTGACGCATCCCAGGCGTTTTCCATCAGGAAAGTAACAAATATCCACCATGCTAATAATTTAATAATCTATATTTTTTGGCAGTTCCAACAAAGGTGAGTGTAGTCAAGGAACCAATATGTGATTATAGATGTGGGCTAAATATCAAACCTGAAAAGAACAGAATACGGTGAACTCACCTGGGAACATGGAAAACTCAAACAGGCATGAAATTCACCACGGGACAGGAAAGGGTGTGACTTGTTGGAGATTCATAGAAAAGACTCAAAATGACCACAGAGACGACTTTTGCAGATTTCATTACAGTTGTGAAATTGGTCAAAAAGTGTTACTACTCTGTAACTGCTGCTGTGCCCATTTGACACAGATTACCAGTAACACGGTAGTTTTTAATGATTATATAAAGAGCTGTTCGTGGACTATGAAATGGTTACAGATATGAGTTAAGCTTTTTTGCCTCAAAAATGTGATTTGTGTTGTTATTTTCTGTTGTGTGTGTTTGATATCACTCCATTGTCTAGCTGATGAGGGACTCTAATTGAAAAGTGGTATCTGGGTGGGACATGGCATGTGTCTGTCCTGTGATGGAGCCCTTCCCTGATCCATCCAGACCTATTGTGTGTGTGTGTGTGTGTGTGTGTGTGTGTGTGTGTGTGTTGGGGGGTTGCGGTAGTTAGTTAGTTAGTGGTGAGCGGTGTGAGAATGACAGATTTCAGTGCTCGGAGGCTCCATGTTTAGAGCTGATGTTTAACAGGAGGTGCTCGTGCACATCACAGCAGTCCTGTGTTTTTCTCAGCTAGAACACAAATGAGATGCATGTGTATGAAAGCATTCGGAGTGACTACCCTGAGCTGCTTTGCATTTTTGGGTTTAAAGGCACAGAAAGGACTGAAAAAGTACTTTCAAATATCACTGGACTGTCTGTATCGAAATTATTCAACCTCCAAAACATGGCATTAAAATATTTAATAGGCATGATGGCTCACTGGGGTTTTGTGTTCGTAGAGAATTTTGCCTGTGGCTTTTTCCTGCATGTTGTGACCTCACGAACACGAGGTGTAGCAGACATTTCCCCAAAAGAAAAAACAGGAGGAGGAAGTGAGAAATATCAAAGTATTTCCCCCCATTTTATTCATAATAAAATGACAGTAAAAGAGTAAAATCAACAACTCCTTACATTACGAAGATGTACACCAGGAAAAGCACTCAAATATTATTGGAACCAAAACAAAGCACTCTTAGAAACTATCTGCAGAGACTCATGAAAAAAGAAATGAGGGATTCTGACTTTTTAAGGTCAAAAGTGATTGTCATCTGAAAAAGTACAGGGATCCCTCGCTACTTCGCACTTCAATTCGTGCAGCTTCAGTGCATCATGGTTAAAATAAAAATTCAATTTGTCAAACAGGGAATGAGCTTTGAATTCATGTATTGTGGGCGTGGCCCGCAGAGAGAGAGAGAGAGAGAGAGAGAGAGGGAGAGACACACACACACACACACACACACACACACGTGTGGTGTGGTAAACATGGTTTAATCTGTTAATAAAATATTTAAATGGTTTAATAAATAATTTTCTTTTACTTTTAACACATTTCATACAAAATTGTTGTACTTTTATCATTTAAAGGGTTTATGGGGTTTATCCAGTCCAAAGACTGGAGCCTTGGAACGAATTAGGCGTTTAACATATAAAATGCAACCCCTACTTACGAAATCCCCGCAATACGAAGGGGGCTCTGGAATGGATTAATTTCGTAAATTTATGGGCGATGCTCTCTCTCTCTCTCTCTCTCGCTCTCTACATACACACACATATATGTATATAGATATAGAGTCACCCCCTGTTTTGTCTCAGTCTCTCACTGCTGCTCTGTTTCACCTACTTTCACAAGATATTTTGTCTTAAGCTCTACACCACAGCACTATTTTATTCTCCACTCTGATTGGTTGAGGAATGTTTTCAAACAGCAGCTGGTATGATTTCTGCTGTGCAAGTGGAATAAAATACTTTAATCAAGCTCAGTGTGGTCGCAGTAGCTTCTTCACCTTTGATTATTTTTCTAGAGCAGAGTGATGCATATTGATTTCCTGTAACCTCCCCCTCTCTCTCTCAGGCACAGACATCTCGGTTGGAGAAGAAGTCGCCATCAAGCTAGAATGTGTGAAGACGAAACATCCTCAGTTGCACATCGAGAGCAAAATCTACAAGATGATGCAAGGAGGAGGTGGGTTCCGGATTTCCCCGCATGCTTTGCTCATTCCCATCACTCATGTCATGTCTTGTTTGCATCATACAGTAGGCCCTCGACATTCCATTCGCGGGGGTTCGGTTCCGAGCCCTTCCGCGAATCGAGATAATCCACAAGTTCTATACCCGGAAGTAAAACCCCATGTATCACGTCACATGCGCGAATGAGCAGCCGGAAGTAAAATACTATGTATCTATTACATGCATTAAAATATGCTTCTTAAACACATTCTATAGGCAGTCTTACTCATTAATACAGTATTAATGTAGTAAAATATAGTCATGATGAAGAAAAACTTTTCAATTTTTACTCTTATTATTATTGATGATAAAATATAAACATACAGCAAATACTGTTGTAAAGCACTCGTTTTAAACTCTTTTACAATTATTCTTCCAGTACAGTACTTAAGTTAGTGTTTGTGCGTGAGATTTTATTTTCTGTAGCATGTTTAACAAATGATACCAAAAGGATCAAAGTTATTATGCTTCATGTCCTTTTACATTGAACTTGGAGTGACTTCTTGGAGTGACGTCCCCAAGATGGCGCTGCCTAGAGGGCAACGTCGCGGAGTTCTCAGACTCAAATTGTTTGTTTTTTTTTTTCATTTTAATTTGTTTTATTTGTTTGTTCATGTTTTGCACTATGCTCGTCTATGATCGGTTACAGCTATGAGCAGCTTCAGGCAACTAAGCACGCAACAACTTATATCGTGAGCTAATATGCTCACACGGGAGCGCAATGCTAACCGCTAATATGCTCACATGGGAGCTGAATGCTAACCGTATTCCGTTTAACAATAAGCCCAGACAGAGTTCTCAGTCTCCGGCTCTTGGTTAGCACTTCCGGCCATACAGCTTGAAAATATTCAGTTCCTGCAATGATGGACGAGCTTCATGCTCAGATTGCAGCGCAGAGGGATCTACAAGGACTGTGTTTCTGTGAAACACGGCTCGAGGCGGTTGCACCAGCCGAGTACACGGCCTTCATCCCCTGCAATCCCAAGCGCCGGAGTCGTCGTTCGGCCCCTTCCCGCCTGGGCTTCTTGTCCGCTGGGGTGCGGCTCGCACTGAGCTGCCTACCATAGCATATTGGCTCTGCTAGCCGCAGCCCAGTTGAGCGTGCTTAGTTATACACGCCCGAAGATACTCCGATATTATAGCTGTAGTAGAGTCGACCGGTCATAGACGAGCATAGTGCAAAACATGAACAAACAAAACAACAAATTAAAACGAACAAGAAACAATTTGACTCTGCGAACTCCGCGATATCGCCCTCTGGGCAGCGCCATCTTGGAGACACCACTCCAAGACGTCACTCCAAATTCAATTTAAAAGGACATGAAGCGTAATAAAGTTTATCCTTTTGGTATCATTTGTTAAACATGCTACAGAACATAAAATCTCATGCATAAACATGGACTTGGGTATTGTACTGGAATAATAATTGAAAAAGATTTTAATACAGTTCAGAGCAAACCGTCGTTTCTCAGGAGAAAGTCTTATTTCTTCAGAAGAGACATCCAGCGTTTTCTATCGCTTAGCCAGAGAAGACGCATCGCATTTGAGTGGTATCATAGAGCTTAACTGGTAATTAAAACACACACAAAAAAGAGGCTCATTGACAACTTGTGCACGAATGAGGAAAAAGGGGTGGGACATCAGCTCAACCAATCAGGAGAAAAGAGGACAGCCATTGGCTGAATTTGAATCACGTGCCGGTTGCTCGGCAGTCAGCGATAGCCATATTATTCTCTCCCTCTTGTACAGCCTCTAATATTTTTTCTCCCTCTTTCATTTCAACTTTTTTTTTTACTTTTGTAATCTCCCGCTTCCTTCCTTTTTTTCCTTATTTTTTTATTTATTTTGTAATTTCTCTTTCACACATCTTCACTCGTCTTATTAACTAACCCCCACCCCCACACACACGTCTTCCCTCTGTCCTGCTGTCGTTTCCTCTTTCCTCTCATTCATTGCTTTAGTCTCTCATTTACTTCATGTTGGGTGTGTGTGTGTTTACACATTGCATTTCTGATGATCATATGTACAGCTGGGTGCATGTATGGCAGTTACGTGATGAGAACAGGATGGACTGTGTGAAGAATGAATGTCCTGGAAGCACCTTGCACTACAGGTGTTTGTCACTGGTGTTTCCTAACAACTTCTTACATCAGGGTTATGCCGCACTACGAAACTTTTCAAGAGTAGGTAATACAAAATTGGCCTCCGAGTTCCCAAAGCTTGAAGACTCCATCTTTAATTTGGAGGAATTCAAGCGCGTGCTTGAAGCTGCTCAGTGCTGTATATCACTGCACATCCTCAGAGGTCTGGTGGAGTTCATGCTGTGATGGATTCGAGGCTTTTTTTTTTAACACAAGTTTTAGCTATGAAACTCTCAGTTGGTTTTAATGTTATGGTTGATTGGTGCTTATATGTACACAGAGTACACACGCAGATAGTACAGAATCCAAACACTGCTCATACTTTACATGTACAGAATAAACATTACCATAACAGCAAGAAACCTGAGAGTATCAAGTGGCTAATGTTTGCACAGTGCGTGTGTGTTCGCGCGTGTTCATTGAGTCACAGAACAATTTTCACCTTGTATCACTTGTGTGGACCCCCCCGATATAATCCGATTACGTTTAACGTGTTGGAGCTGGATACAGGGCTTCCAACTTGTGCGAATTTATCCGTATCCATCTGAAAAATAACAAAATACGATTCATTCAGACATTGATGTAAATTTCAAACTTTCAGGAATATAAGCTCCTTGCAATTTTATTTGACAATATTTTATCAACAATTCTGATGAATTGGATAGCCATGTTTACCTTCCTGGCAAAGCCAAGTCTCATGATGATCTCACGGGATGTTACTGTTGTATTTTACCATGTGCTTCGTTAATGGGCAGCAAGGTAGGTCGATTTCCACGTATCAGCGGCTATCTTGTATACGCTCTGTGGTAACCAGAGCCAATCATTGAAGGGTTGCGACAAACCCAAAATGGCGACAAAATGAAAGCAAGAATTTTTATTGGAATATCCAACAACTTATCCATTTATTAAGAAGCATGACTGATACACGGCCTTTTGCGCAATGTGCAGTGCGAAATTTCACGTTCGGATGTTTTTGATATTAAAACGCAAATAAAGGAAGGCAGACAGAGCCAGCTAGTGACTGGTTTGGTTGAATAAACATGGTTTTCTCAAACATTCTGTTGTTTCATTATTAATCCAATAATGCAGTAAAATTTGTCAAAGATAACCTATATGTCCGTATATGTCATTTTGTGGAATCCTAATTTGAGTTCTAATACTGTCTATTACAAATACTAATTTCAGCTTAAAATATTGATTTTGGTTTATTGACTATGAAATGTTTTTTTCCTGGGTTGGCAGCCCTGTGGATGATACGATATAATCTCAGTCTCATGATCAAATTGTCAGGATATTGTGAGGTCTTTTTAAACTTTGTAGTAAATAAAAAATTATCTCATACTGTTTATATATTTTTATTGAACCTCATCTTTAAAATTGTAATATTTCTCATTAAATATTTACATTTATAAAAAAAAAAAAAAAAAGGAATAATTGTTTAAATCTGTCCTGTTCCTCTTTTCCATCCCTTCCACTTTCATTCTCTTCCAATCTTTTAACCTCATGACATGAATGGTTGAGTCTGAAAGTGCGTGCATGTGTGGTAGAGAGAGGTGGGAGGCTCCTTCTACACCAAACATGTTTATCAAATCTTCATATAGCAGTTTTGCCCTGCTAGACATGCGCTCTTGTTTCTTCATGATGTTTAAGGAACGTGCCATCATTTCATCATTAGAATCTCTGCCTTTCTCTTGAATTCTTTCTTAAATTAATAAGCGCTTGCTAACATCATTTTTATGGTAAACACCTTTTTCTTAGTACAGACACTCCCCGACTTACGTTTTTAATTGGTTCCGGACGGCCCAACGCAAGTTGTTACAGTGACGTGTGACGTATGACACTCGTACTGTACTATACATCCATAAATACCATTACAGTATCTGATAAAACACCCCTAAATCAATTATTATAAACATAACATTGTAAATAATATCAAATCTATCAAATATCAACATTAATTTCACATAAGTCACTTATTTATACTGAGTCACTTTACATGAAGCTTAAAACAGTCAATCAACACTTACAATATGTGAAGTGCTCAATACCGAAAGTAGTGTACTTGTGAAAGTAGTGTACTTGTGAAAGTAGTGTACTTGCTGTGGGTTATATGGACTTCTGGTCTTTCAAGTGCACAAGAGTGCCATTGAACTCGTTTAGAACACAGCCTGCACGTGAATCCCAGCTACATTCATTGTTTACAAACTACAGACTGAGTGCATATATGCATATATATATATATATACAGTCAAACCTCGGCTGACGAACGCTTAAGCTCACGAACTTTTCGCCTCAAGAACTTTAAATTCGCGAAAATATAGTCTCGGCTGACGAACTACTTTTCGGCGGACGAACCAAACCACGCGGACGAACAGCGCCACGGTGGCGGCCACGAGGAGCTGACGCACGCTCATGGCGTCACAGTTCGTCACCCCCTTTCTTTGAATGCGGAAGTGGTTTGTGTTTGCTAGACATTTTGGACCATATTGAGTGTACTTTTGCTATTATGGGACCGAAAAAGACCCCACCACAGGCGGAGATCATTGAAAAACACGAACGAGGTGTGCGTTTGTGTGACTCAGCGTCCCAGTACCAGTACGCTAAGTCTACCACCATCCTTAAGAACAAGGAAGCTATTAAGGGTGCGTGAGCAGAGGTATCACTGTGTGTATATATATATATATATATATATATATATATATATATATATATATGCACTCAGTCTGTAGTTTGTAAACAATGAATGCAGTGTCATGACGTCAGCGTACTACGTTGGCACGTCTAAGCTCAAAATTTGGCTTGTTTTGGAAAAAAAAAAAATGTAAAACGGATGAACGTAAGTCAGGGAGCGTCTGTATAGGATTACATGACACATCCTGTGAATAAGCTGTTACTATAGAAACAACAACGTATTAAAATATTCAGTGTATAAAACTGACATATTTCAGGATGATAGTACAGTACAGACATCATTCTTGTGCTTCTGTGTGATGACGTGGCAGGGTAAACCCTTCAGAGACCACCTTACAGACACTTTGCGTGAGTTCCTCTCGGAGACACGCACTTCATTCATCAGCACGTGGGGTTCCTGGAGAACAGGAAGACTGAAGGAAACTGAGATGAGATATATTTATCCTGAAATGGCTGACCTGCAAGATGCACGAAGGATGAAACTGCTGAGTCTCTAAAACTCAGACTGTACATGGCAAAGACCAGATTTGGATCTCTCTCTCTCACACGAAACCCCCCCCCCCCCCAAGCACTGATGGCTCTTCTCCTGAAATAGCACTCATGCCGCCGTCTGTAGATGGAACAGAAAATACGATTGTTATTTACAGCTTGTGCCTGCAGCTATTAATAACATACATCATCGTATAATCAATATTTATTTTCTTTTAATTAGTGGCAATTGATTTTTTGGGTTGAATTTAAAAGCATGTCAACTTATATTTTTGATTGTGTTTATTGATTTTAGTCCTTTATTTATTCTCCACTTTTACATGAACTTGTTTCAGATGGGCAGTGGAAATGATTGCAATTGAATATACAGTTGTGTTCAAACATAGCAGTGTGTTTAAAAAGTCAATAAAACTCAAAATCCTCACAGCTTTTATTTCAATACACAAATGCATTGGGAACACTACACATTCTAGTCCAAGTCAGAACATGAAGAATATCAGCTTTGTGTTGTTCCTTTAAATAAATTGAAGAAAAGTGAATTACACCATTCAAAATAATAGCAGTGATGGGGGGGGTTTGCCATTTTAAAATATATTTTCGGTAATAATTTTAGCTGAGCCGCCTCATGTCCTGCACTTCATCTGTTTTCCCCTCTCTAATCAACTTTTTAATCCAGGTGTGCTATTCTTCTGAACAATGTCTGGAACGACCCGTTTTCCTCTAAATTTCAGAGAGAATTTCTATATAACCAGCATAAATAACATTTGCTTACTTCTCTCCTTAAGTAAGGGCAATAACTGGCACTTGTTTTTCAAAAAAATGAACGATGTCACTAACTGAACTCCACACTGCTATTATTTTGAACACGAACCTTTCAATTAGTGATTCAATTACACAGAATCAGCAGCAGCAGGCAGTGGTGGCCTGGTGGGAAAGCTGCTGAATCACTGATCACAAGGTTGGGGGTTTTAGCCCCACTCTCAATGGGTTGTCACTCTCCCTCAGTCCCGCTAACTGGGACTTTCGTCAAGAGGAGCTACATAGCCGTCAGTGTGTTTCTGCCCTGTGATGGCCTGGCAAGCTGTACAGAGTGTACTCTGCCCCTCGCCCAGAGTCGGCAGAGATGGGCCCCAGCCTCCACATGACCCTAATTAGGATTAATCCGTTCAGAAAATGAATGAATGAATGAATGACGCATCAGCAGCATGCCTGTTGGTTCTGTTGGATTCTATTACCCTACTACAACTGCAAGTAAATTATTTGCCATGTTGAAATATCATTTCTACCATAAACACTGATTGATCGGGTTAGTGATGTCTGTCTGCTATTAATTTGTCCACAACTGTGTATTAAGTTAAAAAAAAAAAAAAAAAATATATATATATATATATATATATATATATATATATATATATACACAGTGTTCATTTTTGCTCAAGAAAGTTATGAGTCCCAGGGACTCGCAGGTTGGGAAAGTATGAGTCCAAATGCAATAGTAATGAGTCCTGTCAAATAACGGAAAAGATTCGCCGAAAGTGTATAGAACTTCAAATAGATCATTGCCAACACAAAGTTCATTCAATCATTTTATGAAAAGTTTATTAGGTTCACAGATAAAAACAAAAATTAAAAACTTAGAAGTTATCACTGACTATGATATAAAAAAAACATTAAAACAAAATTTAAATACTTTGAAGTCATCACAGAAAAAATAATACTGTTTTAACTTTCACTCATTCATTAAAAATGCTAGAAAATGCTGACAGTGACTGAATAATTCATCAAGTATTTATATGTTGTCATATATCCTCCTGTGTTCAGTATTTTTCCACACATGAAGAGCTTTGTGCAGATCCAGCTTTCCTGCAAGCTGAATCTTCATCAGTTTGTCCTGCATGTTCACATTGAGTCTGTTCCTCTTCTTGGTAAGGATTTTGTTTTGGATTGAAAATCCCCGCTCGCATCCTGCTGTATGGATGGCAGATGTCATTGCCAACTGGGCCAGGTAAATCATGTTGGGAAAATCCTCCTTATGATATGTGACAATGTTCTGCCAAAGCAAGGTTATATTTTGTCGAGGATATTGCTCAGCATTGACTACTTCTTTAAGGAGAGACCATTCTCTTTTTGTCTCAGAAGGAGAAATCTTGGGGGCAGATGTTCTGTGCTGTGAATAATCCTCTTCTGTCCATTGTTTCACCTTTTCTTGGCCATAATGCTCACACAGAGCTTCAATTTCCTTCTTGCCGTATTCTTTCCTTTGCGCAGCATTCATTTGTACCCAAGGCTCTCATCCCAAGCACTGAAAACGCATAGATGAGGTCGTTCTCAGGAAAACGTTTCTTGATGTTGGTAATCATTTCATCCACAAAGTCTCCAGTCAGCTTTTTCAAATTGAAGTTTGGTGTCTTTGAGACTTTGTGGTGATGTTTGAACAATCCAGTTTCTAGATCTTCATCCAGTTTCCTCAAATGCTGTGTTGTAAGGGATTTTACTTCTTCTAATTCTTCTATACATTGTGTCAGTTTCACATTGATCAGGAAATGTCCACATTTTCTTTTGAAAAAATTGTGAAAGTTTGGTGACGGGGTTCATAGCATCCATCAACATGTAGGTGATTGCTACAAATTTCTCTGTAGCAATCCGTTTGTGCAGGCCAACACTCTTTGGGTCCTTTGATGGATCACAGTCTCGCATGTAAATAAACAATGATCCTAATGTCCTGAACACAACTGACAGTGCTGAAAAATAGGAGAGCCATCGCACTGCATGGACTTCTTTAATCTTGAGAATCGGCTCGTCCAGAATCATTTGAATGTCATGAAGTGCTGCCTCTCTCTTGCTGCTCCCTTGAAGTAGTAAAATAACGACGTGAGGGTCTCCTGGTGCTGTGCAAGTGCTGGAATTTGTGCTGCTGCCTGGGATGTGCAGAGAGCAAGACGGTGGGCCATACAGTGCACATTTGTAAGGTGAGGATTCTTGTTTCTCAGTAAGGCAGCAACACCATTTTTGCTGCCAGTCATCACTGTTGCTCCATCACTTCCTAGTGACATAACAGTGCTCATTTTTATGCCCTTGTCTTCTAGTGTATTTTCTACAGCCTTTGCAATACCCCTGCCCGACGAATCTTTGCATTCCACATTGCATAGGTAGTGTGTTTCCGGTTTCATGCTTTTCTCATCAATTATTTGTGTGTACATTACCATTCTTTTAACATTTGTTATGTCCGTACTCTCACCAATCATAATTGTCACTGCTGGTGATTTACTAATTTTCTCCTCTATTTCGTTATCAACTACAACAGCCAAACTATCCAAGAGTTCAGATGCAGTGAAGTAAGAATCGTAGCTGAAGTGCTTTTTCAACAATTGTAGATCAGCCACATCAAGATCATGCATGAGATCAATAACAGATTTGAATTTTCGCATGGGTATATCCTCGTTTGTCATCCATTGAACAATTTTTAATAGTGCCAGAATTGCGCGATCTTGCTTTCCTTCACACTTACTTACGTAATTTTTCCGATCCTGCTGTAACTTCGGTATATCCATTGCTAATTTGTGAGCACTGAGATCCGCATGTCTCGATAAGGTTGTGTTCTGAAAATTGCGATTTTTAGTCACTTTGTTCATGCCATTAACTTTGTTGTGTTCCGTGCATACACTACAGTACATAAAATCCTCGTCGTTGTCGTTCTCTACATATCGCAACCACGTGTAAAGTTTGAGCCAGTGTTGCTGAAACGATCGCTCTTTTCGTGGCTTGTCTTCGCAATTTTCCTCTTCATCAAAGACATTCTCTTCATCCCTGTTTGAATCTTTGTTCATTGAGAAAAAATTGCTTAATCTACGCTGATTTTAAATCGACTTTGAATACTTTTTTCGGAGGCATGTTGCACGTTAAACACTCGAGAACTAGCGGAAATGAATGAACACTGGCGAGCAGACGAAATCACGTGAGCAGACGAAATCTCGCGAGAGGATCCCGATTCGATATCTCGAAAGCGCAGAAGGCAAAACTCGCACTCGGAAAGGTAAACAAATATGGCGGTATTGTCAAAGCATCGACCGATTTCGCAAGATATTTTGGCAAATATTTCTGTTTTGGGACAATGTTACATAAATTGATGAAAAATATTAATGAGTCCGGCGGACGCACATTGGTTTGACACCATGCGTCCCTACGGATTTTCATGCGTCAGGGACGCAAGGACGCACGCAAACGTGAACACTGTATATATATATATAAAAATAAAAGGACAGGACAAAGACTTTCTATTGAAACTCTATTTATCACTACAGATCTGTTTCGAGAAGAAGATTCTTCTATAATCACCTGAAGAGAGAGGATGGTTTCACCACCCCTCGAAACAGATCTGTTGTGATAAATGGAGTTTCAATAGAAAGTCTTTGTCCTGTCCTTTTATTTTTGTTATTTGCTCTACCAAAAAGTATTGAGCACTCTCCTACGAAAGGATCTACTCAGAAAATCCTCTCTCTCTCTATATATATATATATATATATCTGAGTCATTTCTAACAGACAAAACACATGACCTATGGGTTTTAGGGGTTGTAGGAAATGTTGACATTGTTTTCTACTTTGTAAGCCTCTACTTTTACTGTGTAAAGCTACTCTGAGACATTGACAATTGTAAAAAGTGCAAAATAAATTGAATTTGTATTCAATGAATTTCATTGAATTGAATGCAGAAAGGAGATTTCTAACAAAACTCGGTAGCTTATATGATCGATTTGTTTTTTGAATTACTTTTTTTCCCCTGTTCCCCTGTGTGTGTGTGTGTGTGGATTTTTTTACCTTCTTTAAATCGACCATCTCCTTCAAGGTCGCCCTTTAGATATGTTTTATGGTCTGCGCTTTTAGCGTTTATACAATACAGACCTCCATATGGTGGATTTTATAACACTACTGACCCCTAGCCGAGTGTCCTCCTCATCTCCATCGCTGTTTATCATTATATCTTGTGTTGCTGGAGGTCACCTTCAGTGTGTTGGAAAGATCTGTTTTAACCCTGTAAAAATGGGAGAGGGTCAAGATGTCATGGGCCAATGGAAAATAAATGTCACCGTTGAAAAAATTGGAAGAGATGAATTCTCATTTAAAAAAAACAAAGATTGCATGAAACATTATGGTTGTTGTATCAGTGAATGAGGCATTGTTTTAGCCAGAAATGGATATTCAAAATAGCTGTCTGTTTGAATAACTGTATGTTCTTGGTATCACTCATTTTCACTGACAGCCACATCACTAATTTTAAAGATGGTCCACAGACAAAAAAAAAAAATCACTGAACATTTTTTCTAAAAGGCCTCAACAGTGACACAAAAGCATGCAGTCTTAAGTCATGAATGACTAGTTCCTGCCACTTAGTGTAAGGATGGTGAAAGATGGTAAAAACTATTGTGGGCCGCATAAAATAAGAATCCGGACTGGATTAGACCTGAGTTTGACACCTATACAGTACTTTCGTGGAATATGTCAACGAGTTTGATAGAGCAAATCGGTTGTTTCATTATTCTCATTAATTGCTAATAGTACAGACTGGCTATGGAAGCGTGATCGTATGACTAGTAGATGGTACAGACTGTAATCTGTCATTTTTTGCAAATATATTTATGATGTATTATTACACTTTGAGTCTTTTAAAATTGTGTGTTGAAGGTATTTGGTTTCATTTTTTTGGTAGTGGGTATCCCTACGATTAAATGGTGCGGGGCTGAAGGAGATTATAACGTGATGGTGATGGAGCTGCTCGGTCCCAGTCTGGAAGATCTGTTCAACTTTTGTTCCCGCAAATTTAGCCTGAAGACTGTTCTACTGTTGGCTGACCAGATGGTAAACACGCACACACAGACACATGCTGATATGAATGTTGCGGTCTTTTGCATTGATTCTTTGGATGGGCTCTCAGTCAGCATTCTGATGGAGCCATTAATGCTCAAGGGGCTTTTATATCATTACGTAAGTCTTTCAAAACAAACTTCAATTCTAAACGAAGAGACTACTATACTGCACAGAAAGAAAAACTAGTGTCTACAAGAGATAACCCAAAGGAATTCTGGAAAACACTAAGCACACTGGCTCTATTCGAATTTGTGACTTATCCAAAGATATTAGTTGTGAAGACTGGTTTACTCATTTTTCTCACCTCCTTAGAGAAAATTTTGATAATACATACATATATGCATGATATGAACCCAGAGACTATACAACAGGATGAAGAGCTGGAAACCCTGAATAGTGACTTTACTGAAAATGAAGTTTTGTATCACATTGATAAACTTTTCAATAATAAGTCACAAGGACCAGATGGAATTGCAATTGAATTTATTAAGGCTTCAAAGAATTATGTCAGCAAATATTTAAAAGTGCTGTTCAATAAGATTTTCTATGCAGGCACTTTTCCAATTTTATGGGGAAAAGCATTATTTGTCCTTTTTATAACTCGGGTGTTAAAGGTAACCCCAGTAATTATAGAGTCATATCTCTTATTGACTCAGTTTGTAAGATTTTTACTTCTATTCTCAATGGCAGGTTAAAGGTTTGGTGTGAGAATAAGAATATTATTGATGAATCTCAGGCAGGTTTTAGGGCTAACTACTCTACTCTTGATCACATATTTTCAATCCAGGCCATGATGCAGAAATATTCATGTAAGAAGAAAGGGAAGTTTTATTGTCTATTTATAGATTTCTCCAAGGCCTTTGATACGGTTAATCATAACAGTTTATTGTGGAGTTTGCAGAAAGTTGGTATTTGTGGCAGATTTTATAACATTCTCAAATCAATGTATAGTAATCTATCAGCTTGTATTAGAACATCCCATGGTCTCTCTCAATATTTTGATTATAGCATAGGCACAAGACAAGGGTGCATCCTTAGTCCCCAATTGTTCATAATTTTTATAAATCAACTCGTAGAGTGTATGGAACAGTTTGAGGGTCAAGGTTTATATATTTCTCCTGATGTTAGTCATTTGTATGCTCTAATGTTTGCGGATGATGATGTCATCAGTCTCGGATAGTGCTCTCCAGCTGCAGAAGAAAATTTATGGTTTAGAAAAACTTTGTCAACTCACTGGAATGAAAGTGAATATTGCAAAGACAAAGGTTATGGTTTTTAGGAATAGTCCTCTGAGATATTATGAAAAATGGTTTTTGTGTGGTCAGAGTTGTTTCTCATTATAGGTATTTGGGAATTGTGTTCACACCTCGGCTAGTTTGGACTAAGGCTCAGACTACTTTAGCCTCTCAAGCTAACAAAGCTCTTATGGCTATCCATAGATATCAAAAGAGAGCAGGGGTTTTGGCTTTTGTAGATCTTTTTAAAATATTTGATGCTATGGTTAAACCTATATTATGTTATGGTTCAGAAATTTGGGGTACCACTTATTGTAAAATTATTGAGCAAATACAAATAAAAACTTGTAAATATTTCTTGAAAGTTGGCAAAAAATGTTATAATATGGTTTTAGGTGAATGTGGTAGGTTCCCCCTACAAATTACTTATATGACAAGGGCCGTTAAATTTTGGTGTAGACTTAAGACTTCCAAGTTCTAGATTACCTCACCAGTTCTATTTAATGTTGAAGGCATTAGATGAGTCTGGACGCGCACAACATGGGCATCGTATATTAAAAATATCTTGTTCAGACTGGGGTTTGGCTTCACTTTTGGTATCACAGGATATTGATGTTGATATTTTTATTTCAGTTTTTAAGCAGAGGTTATCTGATAATCTCTTCCAAAATTGGCATTCATCACTACAAAATACATCTAAGTCCTCTAGTTATTTACTGTTCAAGTCCAGACTAAATGTTGAAACATACATTAACTCAGATATAGCATCTTATTTGAGAATCTATTTAGCAAATTTTCGATGTGGTACTTTCAAACTTTACACTGAGACTGGTAGATATAAAAATGTTCCTTCTAATTTAAGATTTTGTCCCTTATGTGAGAAAACCAATATCTATGAAAGTGAGTATGAAATCCATGTAATACTTTATTGCAAAGGCTACACGGGTATTAGAAATACATTATTAAGTAAATATTTGAAGTACCCCTTATCACAACACAGTTATATTAATATTATGTCATCAACTGATGTTAATGCAATCCGTAACCTATGCTTATTTCTTATCCATGTTAAGAAAATTCAACGGGTCTCCAACAATAGTTCATGCTTTAATTTATTCATTTTGTTTGTATTTTGGGCTAATGGCCTTTTATTGAATAAAATGTCTGTCTGTCTGTCTGTCTGACTGACTGACTGACTGACTGACTGACTCTGTCTGTCTGACTGTCTGACTGAGCCATTAATGCTCAAGGGTCTTTTAGTATAAAAAGCTTTTTCTTCCATTACTGATTAAACCATCTTTTTGATTGTGTTATTTGCATCATAATTTTCCTCGTCTCTTCCTTTTCATTTTAATAATCTTCATTATAATCATAATTTTAACGTTACACCTTATTTCTGTAAGGCAAAATTAGTATACAGTTCTATAAACACAGTCATGTAATAAACACGGTATTAGATTTAAAGTCCGTGGCTTTGCAATGGGGACATATTTAATCATGGGATTGTTCTTGGTTGATCAGAAGTAATTGCTTTTAGCTGTTCATTCTGGATATATGTGGCCTCTCCGAGGACACCAATGACAAGTTTAATTTGTCTCAGACATGTATAACAGAAATTATGTGTCCGTATAATGTATTGTAGTAAAGTTTGTGTATAATGTGTCTCAGATCAGCCGTATCGAGTACATCCACTCGAAGAACTTCATCCACAGAGACGTGAAGCCCGATAACTTCCTCATGGGCCTGGGGAAGAAGGGAAACCTCGTTTACATCATTGACTTCGGCCTGGCCAAGAAGTACAGAGATGCTCGAACACACCAGCACATACCCTACAGAGAGAACAAGAACCTTACCGGCACGGCCCGTTATGCCTCTATCAACACACATCTGGGAATAGGTACACAACACAGTTACACACAATCACTCGCATTCACAGATGATTTACAGATAACCAAATTGCAGTAAATTGGTGACCCCCCCCCCCCCCCCCATCTTCGTTTCCTCACATAGAGCAGAGCAGAAGAGATGATCTGGAGTCACTTGGCTATGTGCTCATGTACTTCAACCTCGGCTCTCTACCCTGGCAAGGACTAAAGGCTGCGACCAAGAGGCAGAAATACGAGCGGATCAGCGAAAAGAAAATGTCCACACCCATCGAAGTGCTGTGCAAAGGATACCCATGTACGTTCTCTCTGCGACCGTGTGTCAAGGCACCGTCAGCCTTCCAGACATGTGAAATTTCCACGAATTCATGATTTTCTGCAGGTTTCCCACCAAAATCTATCATTTCTGCGAGTCATGTAAATCTGGTGAGATTGTGAAGGGGAAAACATGCAGAACATTGTATATCGTAATGCCATTGATTCTTGCTGGCTTCCGTACATTTCCCTGCCTTTCTCCAACATTCATTATTGCACATGTTTATTTGATAATCGCCCTGCACCTCTTCACTTGTCTAATCAGAGTGCGTTTGACATTTCTTAATTTGTAATGGAAGTGATGACGTAGTACGCTTGTGTACACAAAGAAATTACTTTCAGTCTGTCTAGCAAGCCGTTAAGATTACTTGGCTTTAGTCTGTCTGTCTTCCTTTCGGCATTTTCCCTTTTACTTGGGAGTCGCCACAGCGAATCATCTGATTCGCACGTTTGATTTGGCAGAGGTTTTTACGTCGGATGCCCTTCCTGTCACAACCCTTTTATCAAGGGACAGAAACACGCTGACGGCTTTGCAGCCTACCAGTCAGCAATGGTTCTTTTACATGCCTCTCACCATAGACAGTAAGAGACATGGCCCGCCTTTGATAACCCAGTTAGCTGCACTTGGGGGGGAGGGGGGGTCAGTGACAACCCTGTGGAGAGTGGGACTCAAACCCTCAACCAGTGCCCTATACCACTAGACCACCACTGCCCACCTATTACTTGGCTTTAGTCCTAGCGGTAAAAAAAAGTATTTCGTGTTAATAGCATAAAATGGCGCGCTGGGGGGGTGATGTGTGACGGGTGAATGTCTCCATGAATGCATACAGAAAGTGAAAGGGCCACAAATGGCATGTTGTTTATTATGCAGAAAGGGAATTAATTATGGTAGACGTGGCGTAACAAGAATGGTCGAACATGTCAGTAAAAATCAAGTACATTTCAGAAAATGAAAACACAGCAGAAACGAATTATATATTACCAAGTAAGTTAGATCCACGTGGTAATGTTATTAATGTTCTGATAATTGTACTTATTGTTACTTATGATCTACCTGTTATTTATTGTCAATAATAAACTATCTATTGATCCAAGTTAAAATTTTATAACCAGTAATGTGTATCTAATAACCAGTAATGAGACCTGATCTTAGTCTCTCATCCTTGTATACGCTACCAAGGCCCGACACAGGCTGTGCTTATATTGTTGTGCCGATGTTTCAAAGCCATGTTTTGGTACATTCCCTAGAAGGCAGCCGCAATGTTACTGCATGCTTGGTGCATGAGTATTTGCGGTACACGATGTACATGTAGGTTATATTATGCACATGCAGACTGCGCATTTTAAAAATTTTTGTGATGTCAGTAGACATACAGTGGCACCTCACCTTACGAAATTAATCTGTTCCAGAAGTGGTTTTGTAACCTGATTTTTTTCGTAAGTTGAGTGGCATTTTACATGTAAAAGACCTGATTCGTTCCAAGGCCCCCAACACTACCCCCTAAACACTTGAAAAATTATTAAAGCATACCTTTTTCAAGCAGTATGACCGGACGTGCAAACCTTCCACTGCTAACCAAGCACCGGAGTCGTCATTCAGCCCCTCCTTGCCTGCCGCGTCTTCACCTGGGTTTATTGTTATCCGGGGTGTGGCTAGCTTTGAGCTACCATAGCATATTAGCTTAGGATAGGAGATGAGCGTTCTCAGTTCAAAATGTCAAAAGAACTGTGCTCTCATATCTGTAGGAGGGTTGCACGGTCATAGACGAGCATAGTGCAAAAAGAACCAAACGAACAAAAACAACATATCAAACAAACAAAAACAATTTGACTCCGAGAACTCCGCAACATCGCCCTCTAGGAAGCGCCATCTTGACCATTTAAGGCCTCCTTCTGCTTTAATATTGTACCGATCGTAGACAGGTTTCGGCTATATTCCTTTGTGATATCACATAACCGCATGCCACAAGCCCGCTTCTTCTTTTCACTCGCACCGGGAATCACACATGCGCACGCGCGTGTGTGTGCCCGCGTGTGTGTTGACCATGTCTTCTTAGCGAAGTTATAATCTAACAAATTTTTATGGGTTAAAGGTTAAAAGCCTGAGCCAAAAAATAAAGTTGCAATGAGCACACTCGAAAAACTCACAAAACAACAGTAACTCTGTTCTTTACGCGTGTTAGAACGCCGTGACGAAGGCACACAAAAAAACATCATGGATATCATGGAGATGCAGCTCCCTCCTAGCCAATGGGAGGCCAGCAGGGCGTGTGTGCAACTCTATCGTGCCAATTTCAAAATAAAAGCAGAGTGCGCATTGTTTGAATTTTTGAGATGTTGCATTTCGTAACTTGTCGTAACTAAGTTGTGAATTTTTTTCATATCCAGAGATGGAAATTTTAGGTAAATGCATTTCGTAACTTGGATTTTTCGTTTGTTCGTTTTTTTCGTAAGGTAAGGTACCACTGTACTTAAAAAATTTCTTTGGGTTGAGAAAAAGGGGTCCTGAAAAATACAATAAACATTTTGTTGTTTGCCATACAAGTTCATTTTACCCTTGCACACAGAATTGTTTCAAGTTTAAAACAATAAGAATTAATTTTTAACATCAAACTAATTGGTGATTAATATTTGTACATTTTCTCTGCTCAAGTTAATACATTTGTCAGTGGTGTTGGTTTCACAAGATTTTACTTGCAAATTAATTAATAAATGAATTATGTAAATATAGTTGAGATTTATTTTTTCGTATTCGTCTTTCATGGCTTTGTAATGGTTTAGGACTGCACACTCTATAACTTAACTAGATATAAATATAAAGTAAAAAATCTCTTTGGCATGTGACCCCCAAACCCCCTGCTTCTTTCCTCCATTTGGATTTTCCCATTTCACATGTCTGCTTTCTCATGACCGTCGGATGGGGTTTTGTATGCTCAGATATAAATCTCTCATATAAATGAACAAGTGTGTAGAATAATGTGACATGGACTGTGTGCGGTGTAAGATGCTAATCACTGTTGTTTTTGTCTCCTCACAGCTGAGTTCGCAACGTACCTCAACTTCTGCCGCTCTTTACGCTTTGACGACAAGCCCGACTACTCGTACCTGCGACAGCTCTTCAGGAACCTCTTCCACAGACAGGGATTCTCCTACGATTACGTGTTTGACTGGAACATGCTGAAGTTTGTGCGTATCTCAGGCCAGGCCCTATTTTGTGTTATTATCTATAAAACAGCTTAAACCCTGCTCCTAAGCTTTTAGCTCTGCTACCTTTCCACCTGGTCTCCTGAACACACAGTATGTCCACCTTCCTCCTCTGCATCATGTCAACCAGCTCTCTACCTTTTCTGTGCATAGTTCCAACATTCAACCAATTATTGATGATGCAAATCAAAAGTATTACCTCCATACCGGATCGGTCGAGGCCCGGGTTAACAACGACCGCCATCAGTGCTGTCAATCAACAGGGTGCTGATGGAAATTGGACTACTGTTGGTCGAAGAAGGAGAGGTGGGAGGCGTGTCCGTAGGCAGAGAGAGAAGAGGAAAGGCATGAGTCTAGGACTGAGAGTGGGGACTTTGAATGTTGGAACTATGCACAGAAAAGGTAGAGAGCTGGTTGACATGATGCAGAGGAGGAAGGTGGACATACTGTGTGTTCAGGAGACCAGGTGGAAAGGTAGCAAAGCTAAAAGCTTAGGAGCAGGGTTTAAGCTGTTTTATCACGGTGTGGATGGGAAGAGAAATGGAGTCGGAGTCATCTTGAAGGAGGAGTTTGTCAGGAATGTTCTAAAAGTGAAAAGAGTGTCAGACAGAGTGATGAATCTCAAGTTAGAAATTGAAGGTGTAATGCTCAATGTTGTTAGTGCTTATGCCCCACAGGTAGGATGTGAGCTAGAAGAGAAGGAGAGATTCTGGAGTGACTTAGATGAAGTGATGCAGAGTACCACCAGAGGTGAAAGAGTGGTCATTGGTGCAGACTTCAATGGACATGTTGGTGCAGGCAACAGAGGGGACGAGGAAGTGATGGGCAGGTTTGGTATCCAGGACAGGAACGCAGAAGGACAGATGTTGATAGATTTTGCAAAAAGGATGGAAATGGCTGTGGTGAATACTTTCTTTGAGAAGAAACAGGAGCATAGGGTGACTTATAAAAGCGGAGGTAGGCGCACACAGGTAGACTACATCTTGTGTAGGCGATGTAATTTGAAGGAAGTCAGTGACTGCAAAGTCATCGTGGGTGAGAGTGTTGCCAAACAGCATAGGATGGTGGTGTGCAGGATGACTCTGATGGTGAGATGTTAATAGAGAAGTACAGAGAAGGTCAGAGGGAGCTACATTGTGCCTTTGTGGATCTGGAAAAAGCATATGACAGGGTGCCAAGAGAAGAACTGTGGTATTGCATGAGGAAGTCTGGAGTGGCAGAGAAGTATGTTAGAGTGGTGCAGGACATGTATGAGAGATGTAAAACAGTGGTGAGGTGTGCTGTCGGTGTGACCGATTTAATTCAAGGTGGAGGTGGGACTGCATCAAGGGTCAGCTCTGAGCCCCTTCTTGTTTGCTATGGTGATGGACAGGCTGACAGACGAGGTGAGACAAGAATCTCCATGGACTATGATGTTTGCAGATGACATCGTGATCTGTAGTGAGAGCAGAGAACAAGTGCAGGAAAATCTAGAGAGGTGGAGGTATGCCCTGGAAAGGAGAGGAATGAAGGTTAGCCTCAGAAAATCAGAATACATGTGTGTGAAGGAGAAGGACCCAGGAGGAATGGTGATGTTACAGGGAGCAGAGATAACGAAGGTGGAGGATTTTAAGTACTTAGGCTCAACAATCCAGAGCAATGGAGAGTGTGGAAAAGAGGTGAAGAAGCGTGTGCAGGCAGGCTGGAATGGTTGGAGAAAAGTATCCGGTGTGATGTGCGATAGGAGAGTGTCAGCAAGAATGAAGGGAAAAGTGTACAAGATGGTGGTGAGGCCAGCGATGTTGTATGGCTTAGAAACAGTGGCGCTGAGGAAAAGGCAGGAGGCAGAGCTGGAGGTAGCGGAGATGAAAATGTTGAGGTTCTCCCTGGGAGTAACGAGGATGGATAGGATCAGAAATGAGTATATCAGAGGGACAGCCCACGTAAGATGTTTTGGAGACAAAGTCAGAGAGGCTAGATTGAGATGGTTTGGACATGTACAGAGGAGGGATAGTGAGTATATTGGCAGTAGGATGCTGAGGTTGGAACTACCAGGCAGAAGGCCTCGAGGAAGACCGAAGAAGAGATTTATGGATGTGGTGAAGGAAGACATGAAGGTCGTTGGAGTCAGAAAAGAAGATGCGGAGGACAGGGTGAGGTGGAGGCGGATGATTTGCTGTGGCGACCCCTGAAGGGAGCAGCCGAAAGTAAAAGAAGAAGAAGAAGAAGAAGGAATAAATTTGTCAGGGTTTATATTAAATGCGGTTCCACATTTTCTGGAGTCGTCGATGTCGTGAGTCACTGCTACCATCTTGATGTTGATCAGTTTCATGTATGGAAATAAGAAATAACATCCTGGAGTGTTTTATTCTTCTTATTCCACAGCAGTTGGGCAATGATTCCACTAATCTGTCTGTTATTAAATCACATGCATCTTTTTTTTTTTTTCCAATTAAATGTTGAGCAAAGTAAAACCAATACATGAATTCTGTTATGTCAAGCTAGTTAAAGTTAATGTTGTGACATCTGTCTAAAACTAGCTAGAGTTAATTTATCTCTGTGGAGGTTTTTCTGATGTATTGGATACAGGAAACTGATTTAATGGGTAGTTTAACAGCTGTTTGAGGCAGCCTCTAATATAGTGATCAAAGAAGTGCCGAAAAGCGGAGCTCCCATGTGATTTCCATTTTGGCATGTTTTTGTTGGGAATTCTCTGACCCCATACATGTGTCATATGTATATAAAGATAAATTCGTTTTAATTTTTTTATAGAAATTAATAAAAATTAGGGAACCACTTAGTTTCAATATACAAATTCCACCATTTCAAATCCATGGCGACTCAATGATTTCGACGCCTTTTCCTTTACAGTCATGCTCTTGTAATTCTATAAGATTATTGATGTTATCAAACTAAATCTATTTGGTTATATGAATGTTGATTTGGTTTATAAAGGCTAACATCGATAAATTCGATTCATACAAACAATTTATTCGGACTTGGAAAACTGCTCAGAGCAGTAATATTTCAAAAAGTTTGCTGCACTCCATTTCTCTCTGCAGCATATCGGGTCTAACGGTTTAAATAATTTAATAGACCAGTATTTCGGACATTCAGTGCATATTTACAATTTTTTGGTGACTAAATTTGGGTTTAAAAAAATTGTCACCACTCTTAAGTACAGATGTTTGTTTTGTTTGTCTGCAGACGCTCCCCGACTTACGTTCATCCATTTTACGTTTTTTTCCGACCCCACCCCCAAAAGTCAAACTTTGAGTTTAGACTTACCTACGTAGTATGCTTACGTAATGACGCAATGACCTAATGATGCTGTGTACATTGTTTACAAACGACAGACTGAGTGCCCCCCCCTTCCCAGTTATTTTTTATATATATCAGTTATATAGTGTGTTACCCTTGTAGACATCGTCTCTGTGATCTTTGTGTTTACACTGTTTTGCGGACTTTGGAAACCCTAAGCAAATATGGTTGGTCAGAAGCATAAGCCTACTAGCATGGGTACAAGTCTCATACACAGAGATGAATTAACTATCTGCTTGGATCGGCGCGCTCTACCATGCATACTCAGTTAAGCAAAGAGAGTTGTAATATGAATGAAAACCTGAATCCAGGAAAGAGAACTCTCCCTCTCCGTGATTCACATCAGTGCAGGCTATGTTGTAAACGAGTTTAATGGCACCCTTGTGCACTTGAAAGACCGGAAGTCCGTATAACCCACAGCAAGTACACTACTTTCGGTATTGAGCGCCTCACATATTGTAAGCGTTGATTAGCTGTTTTAAGCTTCATGTTAAGTGACTTATTTAAAATTAATGTTGACATTATTTGATATATTTGATATTATTTTACAATGTTATGTTTATAATAATTGATTTAGGGGTGTTTTATGAGCTACGGCAATGGTATTTATGGATGTATAGTACAGTACGAGCGTCACACGTCATACATCACAGTAACAACTTATGTTCACTTTCAACTTGTGTTCGGCCGTCCGGAACCAATTAAAAACATAAGTCGGGGAGCGTCTGTATTTATTTGTGGAAAGCTCACAAAAATAGTTCGTAACATATGGATAGATAGATTAAATTAATTATTTTTGTAACTTCCATAAAACTTGTTATAGATTTTATATTAATGTAATGTAAAGTCCAGTTATCTGTGAATTCTTTCATGAAATTAGTTAGCTATAATGAAGTTTATTGTGGATCGTCAAAAGAATATAGTTAAATTTCAAGATCCCCTTTATTCTCATTCATCATGACTCCATGATGCAGAGCAAAATGAAGTGTGTGTGTGTGTGTGTGTGTGTTTAGGGAGCAAACCGAGCAGTGGAAGATGCCGAGAGGGAGAGAAGGGATCGAGATGAACGTTTGAGACACAGCAGGAATCCGGCAGCCAGAGGAATGCCATCGGCCTCCAGCAGACCCAGAGGAACGCAGGATGTAGCACCACCCGCTCCACTCACACCCACTTCACACACGGGTGAGAATGTTTAACAGTCCTGCATTGCTATCTGTAATGGCGATGAAAAGCACCAATAACCGTATTATCTGGAGTATAAGGGATATTATATGATGAATCCGTCTCGATCTGGAGTATGTGAAAGTCTTGTTTTTCATGCCTCATACATCTCCAAGCTCTATTTCCTGTGCCGTCACTGATGCTTGTGGTTTTCGGAAGTAGAGCGTTTTCCCTGGGTTCTTGCTATGATATCTTTTGGGGGTTGTTTGTGTTCTCAGCTGAGAGGAAGTGGTAAACACATGCTCATTTTAAACAGGAAGTCGAGACACAGTATTGTATTGCGAGACAGTCTGATGTTCCCCATTAACTGGAGGAAGTAACCAGAGGAATAATCTAGAAAAACATTGTTTTCATGGTCATAGTTTAGCAGCATGTTGTGTCACAGGGTGTAGACCAGCCTCTAACTAGACAAATTCCAAGTTGTATTTTGGATTTATTTTGTCATAAACGAACTTTACTTGCAGTGGCTTGCAGTCTCGTAGAACATGTTGTGTATTCGAGGAGAAAAATCCCTAATGAGGATGGTGACCTTGATAAGCATAGGCATAAAAACATTGCTTGAACTGGGTGTCCCTTGTCCGTGCCACCACCAGTCATACTTGCTCAGAAAAAAAAATACAGGTTGGCAGGCAAATGATCAAGAAAAAAACACCAAATGTTTCCTGGATCAAGGAACATGAAAAAATTAAACTGATAATTGAACTAAACAGGCAGGTCATACAAACTCAGCATCCCCCCTTCAGAGTATAGCTGGGAAAAGTGGGGGTCCTTAGTCTGATTGATTGATTTTTATTTTGTTTATTTATTTACTCCAGAGGTGCCATTGCTTCAGCTGGGATACTCTTATAACACCAGCCTCGGACGCCTATCACTAGAGAGATCTGATATTGCTGTGTTTTGTGTTGAACAGAAATAACGATACGTACATGTTTATCACAGGATTGTCTTTAAATACTATATATCGTATTTTCCAGACTTATACGTCGCTTTGGAGTACAAGTCGCATTGGCCAAAAAATGCACAATTAAGAAGAAGGGGGGAAAAAAACCCCAAAAAACAAAACATATAAGTCGCACTGGACTATAAGTCGCAAACTCATGGAAACTGTCTACCTTGGCTTTGAAATCTGCTGGCAATGTTTGTGACGTTGTGGTCCTCGCTCTGATATAGAGAGGGGGTTGCGTTGCATCAAGCGGTAACACCAAGAAAGTCCTCACGCAAAGTCATTAATATCGATGTCCTTGACAACTGTGTGGAGATGCAACTGCACTGTTGACAAGCCTCTACCTGTGGTATTTTACTCAAACCCCCATGTGCGAACTCGTTCTTCTAGCTGTAACCATCCAGCTTTTATCAAAGCCTGTGATTAGATTTTTTTTTTCTTCATTGCAGTAATAATAATAATCTCTGCTTTTCTCCAGTCCCTCACAAGTTTCTCATTCACTCCAAACTTTATTTTTGCTGCTCGATTAACATTTTCTGCTGCATATTTCACTATTTGTAGCTTGTAAAAAAAGGATTTTGTTCAGTGTTGGATGAGCAGGCACTGATGCACAGGATAGGGTGAGATGGAGGCAGATGATTCGCTGTGGCGACCCCTGAATGAAAAAGCTGAAAAGAAGGGGAAAAAGTTATGGAGAAGAAAAAGGCAATTATGCAAAAAAAAAAACCCTAAACAAACACAAAACCAAAGAACAACCTTACATCAAAACGGGATACATTTTTGCATCTGTGTGTGCACGCGCATCTGTGCGTTTGTATGTATGTCGTCTTCTTCATACCTTCTGTATTTGTGTGTACAGATGCTCCCCAGCTCACTAACGAGTTAGGTTCAGGACGGCCGTTCTTTGAATAAGTAACCTATACAAGTTCGTACTGTATACAATCTCTCTCTCTCTCCATATAATCATCTGGACATTATGTCCCGTGTTTAAACTCCTGGTTCCTCTCAAGCACAGCACAGCGGATCTGATCAGATTTAAAGAGAGTTTCACTCTTATCCACTGGAGTCAATTTGTTTCTTCTTTGAAACTTTTGGCAGGAGTTCAGAAATGCCTCTTCCCGGACTTCCAGTGTAAAGCACGCCACGCCCCTCTGCCGGAGCCTAGTATTAAGTGTACCTCAGGATAATGTTTAATCATATTTCATACTTATATTTATGATGTATCTCACTGTAGATTTTATTCCATTTCTATTTCAACTTGCTTTTCAATTTCATTTCACTTTCGACCTTGGACACGAATGTTGGTAAGTTGGGGAGCGTCTGTATTTATATTGTATTTATATCTTATGTTATTTTTTAATGTTTAATTGTTGTTATAAGCATTTATAGCATTGAATATTTATTTTTGTTATCTTATACACATGTACATATACGTCGGGGGGGGGGGGGGGGGGTGATCCTACTTCGCAGATTTCGATGGTCGCGTGGGGGATCTCGGTCCCAATTCACTACGGAAAGTGAAGGGTTCCTGTATATGTAATAATTTCACATCAAAGTCGCTCTGGAGTATTAGTCGCGCCTTTAGCCAAAGAATGAAAAAAGTGCAACCTACAGTTTGGAAAATACGGTAATCAATTTGGTAGTGATGATGATGATGAAGGCCCACCTCTTGTTTAAAGTAGTGCTCTGTGTTTTCACATTCTTTGTTTTCATGGTCATGCACATCTTTAGGAATGGAGCGTGAGCGGAAGGTCAGCATGCGATTACACCGCGGTGCACCGGTGAACATCTCCTCCTCTGACCTGACTGGCCGGCAGGACACCTCACGAATGTCCACGTCACAGGTATGAGTCTCGCTTGCACCATAAAACCTCCTCACCCCCTTTCTCTGCGACTAACTGTCGTCAATGGTGTGTATGCTGCCATCTGGCTGTAATTGTGGCCACAGTGCTCCTTCCCCCTTTTCCGTGACTCCATGTCTTTGTCTTCCTTTCCTGCCAGATGCAAGTGAACGACACCTTACATGGTGTTTCATCTTCTTTTTTTTTTTGTTTTTGGAATGTATTGAGGAGATGATAGTAGGGAATTTTTCGAGAGCACTAACATGCTGTTTATGTGCTGATATTTGGCACTCAATTGCAATCTGTAGCCACTTTTTACGTCCATTTTAAAGAATTAAAATCTTAGCAGAAGGGTGAAGAAGAAATAATAGAATGGAGTGGCGGTTAAGTCTCTTGCTAAAGTAGGGTTTTGCTTTCAGATACATGTTGAGGCATGTCTGTTATTTGCTCAACTTTATAAACCAGACTGGTGGCTGTTATGTAAATCCCACCTATTTGTTTATATATACACGTGTGTGTGTGTGTGTGTATCAGTCCTTCACAAAAAAATTATCATATTGTGATAAAGTTCATTATTTTCTGTAATGTACTGATTAAACTTTCATATATTTTATATTCATTACACACAAGTGAAGTAGTTGAAGCCTTCTTTTATTGTTTTAATATTGATAATTTGGGCAAAAAAAGTAAAGAAAAACCAAAAATCCCTATCTCAAAAAATTAGCATATTTCATCCGACCAATAAAAAAAGTGTTTTTAATACAAAAGTCAACCTACAAATAATTATGTTCAGTTATGCACTCAATACTTGGTCGGGAATCCTTTTGCAGAAATGACTGCTTCAATGCGGCGTGGCATGGAGGCAATCAGCCTGTGGCACTGCTGAGGTGTTACGGAGGCCCAGGATGCTTCGATAGCGGCCTTAAGCTCATCCACAGTGTTGGGTCTGGTGTCTCTCAACTTTGTCTTCACAATATCCCACAGATTCTCTATGGGCTTCAGGTCAGGAGAGTTGACAGGCCAATTGAGCACAGTAATCCCATGGTCAGTAAACCATTTAGCAGTGGTTTTGGCACTGTGAGCAGGTGCCAGGTCGTGCTGAAAAATGAAATCTTCATCTCCATAAATCTCTTCAGCGGATGGAAGCATGAAGTGCTCCAAAATCTCCTGGTAGCTAGTTGCATTGACCCTGCCCTTGATAAAACACAGTGGACCAACACCAGCAGCTGACATGGCACCCCAGACCTTCACTGACTGTGGGTAATTGACATTGGACTTCAGGCATTTTGGCATTTCCTTCTCCCCAGTCTTCCTCCAGACTCTGGCACCTTGATTTCCAAATAAGATGCAAAATTCGCTTTCATCCGAAAAAAGTACTTTGGATCACTGAGCAACAGTCCAGTGCTGCTTCTCTGTAGCCCAGGTCAGGCGCTTCTGCCGCGGTTTCTGGTTCAAAAGTGGCTTGACCTGGGGAATGCGGCACCTGTAGCCCATTTCCTGCACACGCCTGTGCACGGTGGCTCTGGATGTTTCTACTCCAGACTCAGTCCACTGCTTCCACAGGTCCCCCAAGAGCTGGAATCGGCTCTTCTTTCACTTTTTCCTTCCCACAGACGTCCCACTGAGGTGGCTTGATACAGCACTCTGGGAACAGCCTATTCTCTCAGAGATTTCTTTCTGTGTCTTACCCTCTTGCTTGAGGGTGTCAAAGATGGCCTTCTGGACAGCAGTCAGGTCGGCAGTCTTACCCATGATTGCGGTTTTGAGTAATGAACCAGGCTGGGAGTTTTTAAAAGCCTCAGGAATCTTTTGCAGGTGTTTAGAGTTAATTGGTTGATTCAGATGATTAGGTTAATAGCTCATTTAGACTACCTTTTCATGATATGCTAATTTTTTGAGATAGGAGTTTTGGGTTTCCATGAGCTGTATGCCAAAATCATCAGTATTAAAACAATAAAAGACCTGAAATATTTCAGTTGGTGTGCAATGAATCTAAAATATATGAAAGTTTAATTTTTATCAGTACATTACAGAAAATATTGAACTTTATCATAATATGCTAATTTTTTGAGGACTAGTGTGTGTGTGTGTGTGTGTGTGTGTGTGTGTGTATATATATATATATATATATTTGTGTGTGTGTGTATGTATATAAATAAAACTTTTGCTCTTGGTTCCCGTTTCCATCCAAAAGCACAGTGTTGTAATGTGCCTGTTATTGTTTTTCTTTACATTTTCAATAACCCCCTTCCTCCTCCTCCAACCTGCCCACTTCAGAATAGCATTCTCTTCGATCTCCATGACAAGTAGAGAGGCAGAAGCGGGTGAGTTACGCTCTGCTGCCATTTGGTTTGGCTGCGTGGTTTTTCTTTCTTTCATTTTTCTCCCTGCACTCAAGTGAAAAAGCCACTTCCTGCCGGCTCTTTGCTCCGCCTTACGATGTAATCTTAGCACTTACTTTATTTACTATCTATTTATTACTAGTGATGGGTAAAAAATTACTTTGTACAGTAGCTGTAATGTTCCCGTAAAACAGGGGACATTCTGTAAAACGAGATGTTTCCTTTGGGGCACGACAACTACACTAGTGACTCAGTCGAAATAAGGACACAGAGTTCTGGAGGTGAGGTTGGGGGTTAATGCTGTAACAGTGATGTATCTGTTGTAAACTACAAATTAATATATTAAACCTTTTTCACTATGTAAGTAGTCAGTATATGTTAGTTATCAGTCTCTTAATGGAAAATGGATGAGATTATAAAAAGTCTGAACCCTTATTGTCTTTATGGATATGAACTGTGATGTCCGGTTTCTTATGTAAGGAAAAATCTCTGTCCTGTTTTTAAAGGAAAATATTCAACCCTGACAAATTTCAGAAGTAGATTAATTATCTGAGCATTTCATTCCTGGTATTACTCCTTGATGGCTTATAAACTGGTTTTCACTTGGTAAATCTGTTACTATTTTGTCTTCTAGCAGCAATAAACATTCTTTCCATCACTATTGTCACACACTGATTCATCACGTTAGAACTCTAGGCGAATCCCCTCCCATGGTTACTGAAAACGTCACCATGGAAACCATTCGTGTAATCATGAGCATACTCATGTGGTATCATAATAATACCATTTGTTGTCACTATACAAATAAGGAATCGACATTTACCAACCAATCAGAATATAGAATTCAGTACCGCTGAGGTAAAAATAACAGTCAGGATTTAATAATAATATCTGTAGTGAAGTAGTGTCAGATTCAGTCAGATTTAGCATCGTCTCACTTGGGACCAGTGGTATAGTGGTTAAAGTGCTAGGTTCATGATCGAGAGGTCATGGGTTCGAATCCTTTTTCGACCGCCCCCACACAAGGCAAGGTCTCAACCACAAGTGTGCTTTTGTCCACTCAGCGATATGAATGGGCATCAGTAAAGGTAACATGTGATGAACTAGTGCCCCTCCGCTTCGCGCCACAGAAACCAGGATGAATTCTGACTCTGTAAAAGCCCATCAGCTCACTTGCTAATTTGAAGTGTAGCAGCAGCACAGAGATGTCTGGCGGGGGGGTCGGTGGGAAAGTGAACGTTTCCAAATCTTGCTGGAATCCTCTCACCCCGACTGCCTGTGAGTTTTATTATTATTTTTTCCATTATTTTTACTGGAACAATCGTGTAGTGCACATCGGCACTAGTTCCCCTGCTTGTGTGGATTTCCTCCCACGGTCCGAAAACATGCACAGTAGGCTTATTGGCTGTTGCAAATCATCTCCGTGTGCATGCGTATGCGTGCGTGTGGGTCAGCCCTGCGATGGGCTGGCAAGCTATCCAAGGTGCGCCTTGCCCAGAGTCGGCTGAGATAGGCACCAGCCTCCTCACAGCCTAATTATGAAAAAAGGACTTGGAGAAATATTATGTGAGGAAATAATTGAGTGATAGATGTTCACTGAGCATCCCCTCTGCCAGGGGCATTTCAGATGCAGTCTTGAATCGCCTTCCTTGATGTCACTGACACTGTACACCAATAAGGAAATGTATCTTTTTATGTTTTCAGATGAAACTGAGACGTTAAAAATGGCATTCTTTAAAACTTTGTACTTACTATAATAATAATAATGATAATAATAAAGACCACTTAGAACCTGAAAGAACCTTATCCCCCCCCCCCCCCCCTCTCTCTCTCTCTCTCACATGCACACACATTGTGAGTGTGGGAACACAAAATCAGAGTAATCAGAGTACTGTTGACGTTTTGGCTCTACATGCGCTTGAAATCCCACCAACCCATTTGCTGGATCTGAAACCCTCCAGTAATGTTAATATCTTACTGCGACTGCAATCAAACACATCCACCTGGAGCATTCATGACATCATTGTTGCTATTATTGCTATTATTATTATTATTATCTTCCACCATATAATCGACGGTCAGGTCGTGGGTCAGCAGCCTAAGCAATGAGCTCCAGAGCCACTTCCTGCAGCTCTGGGTGGGGGGTGGGGGGGATTGGGGCACCGAGGCATTCCCAGTCCAGATGAGAGACATAATCCTTCCAGCATGTTCTGGGTTGACCTTGGGGTCTCTTCTGGTTGGACATGCTCGAAACAACCACACCAGGGAGGTTCTAACCAGATGCCCAAGCCACCCTCAACTGGCTCCTCTCAACACAGAATTTCTCAAGTTTTCCCAGATAGCTGAGCTTCTCACCCCACCTCTAAGGGAGAGCTCTGTCACCTTGCGACGAAAGGTCATTTCAGCCACTGGTGTCCACAATTTTGCTCTTTCGATCACTACCCAATGCTGGTGACCATAGGTGAGGTTAGGAACAAAGATTGACTAGTAAATTGAGAGCTTTGCCTTGCGACTCAGCTCCCTCTTCACTATGAAGGACCGGTAAAAGCTTCGCTTTACAGCAGAGGTTGCGGCAAGCAGTCTGTCAATCTTCCACTCCATTCTTCTCTCACTCGTAGACAAGACCCCGAGATACTTGAACTCCTCCACTTGGGGCAGGACCTCATTCCAGACTCAAAGGGTGCATTCCACCATTTTCTGGCTGAGAACCATGGCCTCGGAATTGGGGGTACTGATTCTCATCCCGGTCGCTTCATACTTGGCTGCAAATCACTCCAATGAGAGCTGGAGGTTCTGGATTTATGAAGCCAAAAGGACATAATTTTCATGGACAGGATCTTGTCTGTGCGTTTTGGACAGAATCTGACAAGACAGCCTTGGCAGACGTCCACCCTCACCAGGATCAGAATGAATTTGACGTATTGTTACCAATGCAAACCAAGCTCTGGCTCCGGTGATGCAGAGACCCAAAGGCCAGTAGCAACAGGTTTGTTACACCATACTCCTGGATCACACTCCACAAGATCGCCGAGGGTACGGTCGAAAGCCTTCTCTAAATCCACAAGACGTGGACAGATTGGGCAAACTCCCATTTCCGTCCAGTATCCTGTAGAGTGTCAAAAGTGCCACGGTCAGCATGAAAACCATATTGTTCCTTCTGAATCCGATGTTCAACCATCAGTCGGATCCTCCTCTCAAGTACCCCTGCATAGACTTTCCTGGGTAGGCTGAGGAGTGTAATCCATGATAATTGGAACACACCCTTTGGTCGCCCCTTTTAAAAAGGGGGACGACCACTCCAGTTTGCCACTCCAGAGGTACTGCCGCTGATGACCATGTGGTGTTGCAGACACCTGTCAACCAATCATCATCATCATGTTTCCCCTGTGGCGTCGTGGACAACCTTGGGGCGCTCTTGCTGGATCTTCGCCATCAATCTATGAAGACTCAATTTCATTACCTTTTAAAGGACTGTTATAAAATCACTTAAATTAACTAAGAGAAAGAGGTTACTTCACTTCCTAGTCGCCAGTGACTCCGTTAGCTCACTCTGCCGCAAGGCCGAGCTACCCAGGGTGCACCTGTCCTAATGACGGAGGTGGAGTCTGGCTTGAGTGTGATAGGCGTTTAGATTTAGCAGGGCTTACAATTCGACTGCCTTCTAAGTCTAGCGGATAAATCCGAAAGTTGCGCTTCAACACTTCATGCCCCAAAAGACAACCAAGACAGCTCTACACATCCATGGCCCTGAGATGTTCAGGATGTATTTCATCCATCCCCAGAGTCCGACCAGCATGGAGCTTTTTGACTACCTCAGTGACCTCAGCCCCAGTGATGGGTGTAGCCCCACCCAAACCCTCAGGGTCTTATTTCTTCATGAGGGCGTGTTGGTGGAATTGCGAATGTATTCCTTTCTCCTCCTGACAACATTGACAGTCGAGGTGATCAGCTCCCCATTTCCACTGTAAAGAGTATTTGTATAGAACTGCTTCCTCTTCCCGATTTGTGGGATGGTGGTTCAGAACCTTTTTGAGGCCAACTGATAGTTGCTTTGTAGGCCTTCACTAAACTTCTCCCACACCCGAGATTTTGCATCAGCGACAGCCCGGGCTGCAGCGCGTTTGGCCTGCTGGTACCTGTTTGCTGCCTCGGAAGTCCCACAGGACATTAAGACCTGATAGTCCTCCTTTTTCAGCTGGATGACCCTTTTCACTGCAGGTGTCCTCTACTGGGTTCGGGTGTAACCGATGGCCTTCCGGCCATAGCTGTGAGCTGCCGCCTTAATAATGGGGGAAAGAAACATGGCCCACTCAGATTCCATGTCCCCCGCCGCCTTCTGGCTGTGGCTGCTCTGCACAACCTTGAAGAAAAACGAAAAACCATTTGGGTTCAGACTTTAGAGGCCGTACTTACTGATTACATCCTTCCAGGTCACACAGTCGTTTCCAACATAGGCGTTGAAGTCTCCCAGGATAATGAATCCCTAGGGAACGCATTCTCCAACACACCCCCTGAAGACTCCAGGAACGGGAGGTACCCTGAACTGTAATTTTGGTCCTGAAGCACCAACAGTCAGGACCCGTCCCCCCCATCCAAAGGCATAGGGGCGCTAGCTACCCTTTTGTTAAACAGGTAGAACCCATACATGTGGGCACTGAGACAGTGGGGCAACAAGGATACCCACACTGGCTTGCTGCCTCCCCCCATGAGCCATTCCAGAATGGAATAAAGTCCAGCCCCTCTCAAGATGGTGGTTTCAGAGCCCAAGCTATACATTAAGATGAGTCCAACTATATCTAGTCAGTATCTCGCAACCTCACACACCAGCTCAGGCTCCTCTCCCACCAGAGAGGTGACATTACAAGTCAGTCAGTAGCCGAGGATCGATCCGACAGAACCCTTGCCTTCGGCTGTCACCAAACTCCCATTGCACCCAACCTCTGTAGCCCCTCCCACAGGTCATGGGTCCATGGCAAGGCGGACCCACGTCTTTTTTTCGGGCTAGGCACGGTCGGGTTCCATGGACAGAAGCCCAACCATCAGGAGCTTGACTTCGAGACCCTCCTCTCAGGCCTGGTTCCATCGGTGGGCCCTGGTGACTCCCATTCTGGTGAGAGAACACGTCTCCTTTTTTGTTTTCCCATAGAGGTCCTTTGAACTGAGTTTCGTCTGACCCTTCACTTAGGACCATGAGGTTTGCCTTTGGTGACCCTACCAGGGGCATAATGCCCCCGACTTTATAGCTCCTAGAATCATTAGGACACACAACCCCCTCCTCAATGATAAGGTTCAAGGAGAGGTATTATTTATTTATTTTTAAAATTTATTTTAATGCAATAACATGTTTGGGTTCAGCAGTAAAAATCTCATGTGGTTCATCTTGTATTTATAAGCTGACCAGCTGCAGCCTTGCTGGATTGAGCTACTGGGTGTGTGTTGTAAAGGTGGAGTGAAGGTCTAGGATGAATCCCTGTGCTTTTGTCATGCTGTTTTGCTTGGTTTACAGTCCTGCTCAAAGGCCCCTATGCACCTGCTTTCCTTTGAATCACAGCCCATTTTCTTGCCGGGTGTTTCTCCAGCACCCCTGAGCATGCAGACATGATTCAAAGACCTCAACTTCATTGATCCCATGCTTAACTCTGTTAACCAGCATAGCATATCTACTACAGGAAGTAAAAGGGTTAACACCATAGAATCCTTCCCCCCAAATATTGGCACAAAATCAACATTTTTATCCAGGGGAAATAATTTTAACAGTTAGAAAGGAACCTGGTTAATGAAGGGTTAATAAATTGAAGCCAGGGGCCTTGATTAGTAACCAAACGAAGTTCATCAGGCTTAGAAGAATTCTTGATCAGCTTTTAAAGAATCCCCACATTGCCTCTCGGATGCGTCAAGTCCTGACACTTTTTCCCTTCAGTTATTCTGAGGCTCCTGCTGACTCATAGGATATTGTAGATGGTCGGTCGTTTAGCTGATATCAAATACATCGCTATCTTGGTGTTTATTTTGAATAGTATGGGAGTGCATGTGTGGACTTAGCCCCTGACTCCCTCGTGCTTAGAAAGCACAGTCGCCATCACAGCTTCACACTGCTTGGCTGTGGATTCAGCAACATGTTTAAGTCATGATGTGATTTGTTCATGCTTTTTCAAAAATATTCACCTTATAACCCAGTGCTTCTCGGTTATTTTCTGTGACCACCACCCCATCCCCCATCCCCAGGAAGAAAAAAAAATTCATGCCCCCTCCGCCCCACGTGTGACTATAAATAGTATTATTTGTCTATAAAATTATTAGTACACTTCTGTATAACATTGTATCTTTATTAACATTAAAAACAAAAGAGAAATATAATTTAACTTACAATAAAGGAAAACTTCAGTAACATTGTTTTTTAATCTGTAATTGAAAAGATTTAAAGTGCACCAATGTGCCTGAAATAAAAAAAATATATCCTTATTTAAACTCATTCAACTTATTTATGTCTTAATATCTCCATCTCTCGCCACCTTTCTCTTCGTCTCCATTAGAAATTTTTCTATGTTGTTTCTTGTTGTTTACTGCACTTCATATTGTTTGCTCTTGCGAAAAACCACTACACCATAACGTGACAATGAGGTCACCACTGCCAACTACTGGAGTGGAGGTGCAATTACACTTCATTCTCGTACACAATTCCAGAAAAGCATATTCCCCAGGGTCATACACACTCCCCCTGCATCACACCGCGCCCCCCAAGGGGGCCATGCCCCATTATTTGAGAAGCACTGCCTAAACCTATCTCAAGGCTGTTTGTTGATTTGATGTAAACAAGCCACCTGATGTCTCTCCCTCTCTCATGTGCATGTGCGCGTGTGTGCATGTGCAGTCATCATGCTTCAACTTAAGTGTAAATCTTCATTGTTTCACCTTGTGTATACTGTATTGTGTAATGTGTTTGTTGGTATGTAAGTTGTGTTAGTGTTTAACCTGTTAGTGTGAGTACACATTGGGTTAGGCCCCCCCCTCCCCCCCCCATTTTTTTTCTTCCCATTTCAAGGTTCATCTTGTTTTTGTGTGTGGCAAGATGAAGTGACTTAATTGTTTTTAATTCCTGTTTGAGATGCTTAATTTCCACAGACAGACAGACAGACTGACTGAGATTGGAGGATTTTGGATAAAAGAACTAAAGACAGGATGGACAGAATTATTTTCTCCATTTAACCAATCAGACTTTCCAAAATCTGTTTATTGCAAACTACTCTCTCTGTAGTTCTCCAACACTGTGTGTAATTGTTTTGCAGGCCCTGTCCCGCGTCACTCCAAGCGGCCTGCAGTCTGCCGTTCCCCGATGAGTGTCTGCACAGCCTCAGTCACCCTGAGCAAATCAAAGCCACACAGACTCAACTTTTTCTTTTATTTTCCTCAACGCACTAACACAAACTGTCACCGAGGGAGATGGAAACACACACGTACACAGTCTCTCTCTATCTCTCTCTCTCTCTGTCTCACACACACACACACACACACACGTACACATGCGCACACACTGGAATCAAACCAATCAGCTGAAGTATGTCACCTCCACATGCTCCTTCACGCTGATCTACCAAGACCCTCTGAGGTGGGTGGGGCTTTGACAGAGAAGGGGAGGGTAAAAGATTTTTCTCTGCCTGTCATTCATTTGCAGATGGTGGAGCAATCATAAAACGGAAAAATAATCTGCCTCCTCCTTCACGGGGCTTCAGATGGAGCTGAACTCACTGATGGCCATCGATCCTGTTTCTCTGAACTGATTCTAATTTTAATTTTTTTTTTAATCCTTTCTCTTTTTTCTTGTTTATTATCAAAGTTTAAACTCAGTTTTCACCAGCTGTAGGTGTGCTGATTCGTGGGAGTGAAGGTTCTGGGGAAAGAATAAAACGGGTGAATGAAAACAGCAAGAGTTCAGAAGTGTGTTTGATAATGAGGTTGTAATCTTTTTTCTTTTTGTAATTCAGGCTGTTGATTAAGTCTTTAGATCAGATCTGTTGGGCAATAAGCAGTGCATTATTAACGTCGCAGTCAATTATTTGTTGATCTGTGAAAGAATAAAATGAGAGCGGAGTTGCACCGTCGTGCCCGCATGTATTTTTCCTCTCTTTCATTCCCAGAAGCTGTGAAGCTCCCTTGACTGTGGTCATCTCTCTCTCTCTCTCTCTCTCTCTCTATCACTTAGATGTGTGTGAAGTTTGGGAATCGGGTGTGTTCGTGTTTAAGGACTATAGCATGTTGATTCGGGGAATTCGGGACAGTTTTAAATGACGCTAGGATTGAGCGCGATGATATGATTTTTTGAGTGATGTCATTCATGCCCTTTAAGAAAACTTTTTTTTTTTTTTTTTTTTTTAAATAAACATTAACAATTTTATGTGCTCAACAGTATCTGGGCTTTTATTTGAAATTTTGAGCAGGGCTCAGAGGTGTAGAAAGGAAATCGTCAGGCTCCACAGCGTAGTGTTTACAATGTAGTTGAGTCTCTGTGGAAGGGGCGTGGTGGGAGGTGGGGTGTAGTACTGAGTAATCCTTCATTCTGTCGTCATGTATATTAGGACATGTAGTTGATTGATTTGATTTGCCAGGTACCAGTTTCTTTCCCTCCTGTAGCCTCTGTGTGTGTGTGTGTGGTGAGTGGGGAAGAGTCAGACTGTAGTGTTTAGAGGGATGATCTCGACTTTGATTTTTCTGTCCGTCAGTCTTTTTTTTTTTTTCCCCCTTCACTGATGTTTCCACGTGAGTGAGAGACAGCACACTTTGGGATCGAGACATTCTGGTTTTAATTTTTTTCTTTCCCACTGATTTAATCATCACTCAATCACCACACTGTGCTGTATCTGATGGAATGATGGGAATCTCCCTGCTTGGGAAGGTTTTATTTTTGTTTTTCCTCTTCATTTGTATTGCCACTGTATTTGTGTATTTTAAATTGTGTAAATAAATTAAGAACTTGTATGTTTCAGGAATCCACTTTATTTTTCCATCACAACCAGAACTGATCCATATAGAGTTTAGGGAAAGGGACATCAGTCCAAGATCTGCTGAGACTCCAATATTTTATGAACATTCCTTTCAGCTTTGAACTTAAAACGGGCTCGGAAGGCAAAATGGGACGTCACAAATACATCAGACAACAATGGGACATGTTTGCCGTTAATGAAAAAGTATGTAAACGTATAGTATATGAAAAAAGTAATGAGACATTTTCATACAGCTGAGAAATTGGTGAGAATAACGTTAATCTGACAATTATGTGGTATAAATGATTTTAAGAAACTTTATTTAATCACCAACTTTATTTTCTCAAATAGAACACTGAAAAGTGTCTTTTGTCCCTTTTCGGGATGGAGTCGTTTCTTTGCAGGCGCTGTCAATGTAAACATACTTAAAAATGGCGGATGACAGGAAGTGGACGGATCTGTGAAACGATCACTGTGATTGGATGGAGGCATTTCTGTTACACACAGAGGCGTTCCCAGACAAGTCGAGAGACACAGTCCCTTCAGCGTGTTCTAGGTCGACCCCGGGGTCTCTTCCTGGTTGGACGTGCCTGAAACACCACACCAGGGAGGCGTTCAGGAGGCATTCTGACTGGATGCCTGAGCAACCTCAACTGGTCCCTCTCAATACGGAGGAGCAGGGGATCTACTCCGAGCTCTCCCCGGATGGTAGATCTTGTTCTTTCGGTCACTACCCAAAGCTCGTGAGCATAAGTGAGGGTTGGAACATGGATCGACTGGTAAAGTGAGAGCTTCTTCTTACGACTCAGCGCCTTCTTCACCACAACGGGCCGGTACAGGCTCCGTTTAACAGCAGAGGCTGCAGCGATCCGTCTGTTGATCTCCAGCTCCATCCTTCCCTCACTCGTGAACAAGACCCCAAGATACTTAAACTCCTCCACATGGGGTAAAAAGCTGAGGCGTCGGTTGGTGGTCCAGAACCTTTCTGAGGCCAACCAATAATCACTCTCCAGGCCCTCACCGAACTCCTCCCACGCCCGAGATTTTGCGACAGCCTCGGCTGCAGCATGTTTGCCCTGCCAGTATCTGTATATCAGTATCTAATATAGCCTCATAGGCCTCTTTTTTCAGATGGACGGCCCCCTTCACCACAGGTGTCCACCACCGGGTTCAGGGGTTACCGACACGACAAGCACCGACGACCTTCCGGCCACAGCTATGGGTTGCCGCCTCAGCAATGGAGGCACGAAACGTGGCCCATTCGGATTCCATGTCACCTGCCTCCTCCGGGACGTGTGGGTGTAGCTCTGCCGGACGTGGGAGTTGAAGGCCTGTCGGACATGAGACTCCGCCAAACGTTCCCAGCAGACCTTAATCCCACGCTTGGGCCGACCAGGGCTGGAAGGCAGTCTTCTCACCACCAGGTAGTGATTGGTAGACAGTTCAGCTCCCCTTTTCACCCAAGTGTCCAGAAAATGCGGCCGCAAGTCCGGTGACACGACTAGAAAATCGATCATCGAACTGAGACCTACGGTGTCCTGGTGCCAAGTGCACTACCCTTATGTTCGAACATGGTGTTCGTGATAAACAAACTGTGACGAGCACATAAGTCCAACAAGAAACACCATCAGGGTTCAGACTGGAGAGGCCGTACCTACCGGTCACACCCTTCCAGGTCACACTATCATTGCCTACATGGACGTTGAAGTCTCCCAAGACAACGAGTGAGTCTCCAGAGGGAGTGTTCTCCGACCCAACCCCTAAAGACTCCAAAAAGGGTGAGTACTTTGAACTGTCAACAGTCAGGACCCGTTCCTCCACCTGAAGGCAGAAGGAAGCTACCCTTTCGTTAACCAGGGAGAACCCCAACATTTGGGCACCAAGACGGGGGGGCAACAAGGATGCCCACACCGGCTCGCCGCCTCTCCCCATGAGCAACTCCAGAATGGAATAAGGTCCAGCCTCTCCCGAGATGGGTGGTTCCAGAGCCCAAGCTATGCATTGTGGTGAGCCTGACTAATATCTAGTCGGTATCTCGCCACCTCACGCACCAGCTCAGGTTCCTTCCCCGCCAGAGAGGTGACATTCCATGTCCCAAGAGTCAGTATCCGAGGATCGGGCCGACAGAACCCATACCTTCGTCTGCCATCCAACTCACATTGCACCTGGCCCCTATGGCCCCTGTGAGGGCGGACCCATGTTTCCATTTCGGGCCGGGCTCTCGCCTTCGAGCCCCTCCCCTGGCTCCAGGGGGCGGGAACCCAATGACTTGGCAAAAGCAAGGGTAGTTTCCCTTGCTCAGACGCATCATCGAGGTCTTCTGAACCGCACTTAGTCTGGACCCTCACCCAGGACCTGTTTGCCTTGGGTGACCCTACCAGGTGCATTATGCCCCTGACAACATGGCACCTGGGATCATTAGGTCGTGCAAACCCCTCCACCATGATAAGGTGGCGATTCAGGGAGGGGCGCACTTTAATGCAGTGCTTGTCAATTATTTTCTGTGGCACCCCCTCTAGGGAGAAAAAACATTGCAACCCCCCCCCCCCCCCAATCGCCCCGCGAGAGACTTATAAATAGTATTTGTTTATAAAATTATTAGTACACCTCTGCATAACATTGTATCTTTATTAACATTAAAAACAAAAAAAGAAATATAGCTCAACTTACAATAAAGAACTTCATTCATTGTTTTATTCTGTAATTGAAAATATTTAAAATGCACCAATGTGCCTGAAAAAAAAAAAAAAAAAAAAACATCCTTATTTAAGCTCATTCAACTTATTTGTGTCTCAATATCTCCAGCTCTCTCCACCCTTTGTCTTTGTTCCTGTTATAAATTTTTCCGTTTACTGTACTTCATGTGGGGCTGGTGGTGTAGTGGTTAGGGTGCTGCGCTCATGATCGGGAGGTTGTGTGTTCGAATCCCAGTTAAGACTCCCACTATGCAGAAGACCCCTGGGCGAGGTCTTAACCACAAGTGTGCCTCTGTTCACCCAGCAGTATAAATGGGTACCAGTAAAAAAAAATATACTGGGAAGGTAATCTGCGATGGACTCGCGTCCCATCCAGGAGGAGTTGAACTCCTAGTTGCTTCACGCTACAGAAACCGGGGATAAGCACCAGCCTGATGAGCCACTAGGCTCGGGTGTAAAAAGCCCAACAGACTTTACCCTGACTGTCATGTTGTTTGCTCGTGCAAAAACCCGCTACACCATGGCGCAACAATAAGAGCGCTATTGCCAATTACTGGAGTGGAGGTGTGATTACACTTAATTCTTGTACCACTATTCCAGAAAAGTATGTTCCCTCAGGTCACCCCGGGGACGGGGACTATTTGAGAAGTGATGGCTTAGTGGGACATTTTCAGCTTTGATGTGCATGTGGCGCATGGTCTTTTTGAACCCCTGCTTATTGCAGTTAAGATGTTTGAATCCCACTACTGCCACACATGCCTTTTGACATTTTGTTGGGTTCAGACCCCAAATACACTATGTGAACACAAGTCATACGTGATATCTTTCAGAAAACAAATTTCCGGGCAATTGGGTGTTCAGCACATCCTCCTCATGGCAAGAAGGTCCCGAGTTCAAGAGATCCAGGCTGGTGCCTCCTATCCCCTGCTTGCTCATGCACAGTAGGCTAATTGACAGTGTTCAAATTGCTCAAAGTATGCAAATTTAGTTGTTTTTTTTTAGCTCTACGAGAGCCGGGCAAGCAGTTCAGGGTATCACACCTTATCTGCGATATTTTTGTTTTCGCTTAATTTTTGCCTCCAAATATAGTCATGGTTTATTCTGTAATGTGACTTGTTCTCTTGACCAACCAGGATGCTGTGCATGAACCTACGGGGAAGGCTCTCTAACCCGCTCAAAGGGAGAACACCATCCGCTCGTCATTCGACGCATCACATTGTTTTGGACGACAAGGCTTCAACATGGCGTGGAAACCGAAACAACCCCATCTGATAAGTCCACATTGTTGCTTAGTGACAGAACTGCGAGTGCGAGGCTGTTGTCCGAATAAAATAAAGTGTGTAAACAGGTAAAGTGAAATCTCTGAATCGGGGCGAAACTGGACAATGGTGTTTATTCAGTGAAGGATTCAGTGGACTGCACAATAAACAAATTGTGACTTTCACATTTACAAGAAATGGGTTTTCAATGTCTTTACAGAAAAAAAAAAAAATCTTGAATCAGTTTTTTAAACACCATTAGAAAGACGGGTCAGAAACAAATCAACAGGAAACCAGTCTGTGAAAATAAAAGTAGTCGAGTTTAAAGTTCAGATAAGGATTGAGCAGGATGAGGAAACAAAGCAGGAGATGACATCAGAACATGGGGGCGGGGCGAGTGCTTAACTCATCACAATGCTAATTATAATAATAATAAAACTCCATCTGATTTCTCTTCCTTTAAACAAAATACTGGATTTAAACTCTCTCAGATAATCATTCACTTAGAATAAAAAAAAAAACAAAATTTATGGATAAAAAAAAATTACAAAACATTTCCACGAACAGACGCGTTTCATCCTCAAACTGATTCAACTTATTCACACAAAAAAATCCTCCAGAGTTCCATCCAAGAATCTTCACTTAACCAAACACCTAAAACTCAACATTTCCCTCCTCACTTTAGCTTCACTTCCACAAAACGTAAAAACCCAGCCGTGAAAGAAAATCATAACACGAGATTAAAGAGCCTCGCAACCCTTAAAAATTAATCACATTTCTTTCTAAGACGGAGCCCGATATTTGCTCTTAACCTCACTGTTCGGGTCAGAACTTTCATCTCAGAGATTTAAAATAAATAAATACGCGTATGTTGGGTCGGGAGATTAAGGCAATGCAGTGGCGACTTCATGCTCCTGTTACCTGCGACAAGGACCAATCAACGGGGCTGTGAGAGAGAGAGAGAGGGTGTGAGTGAGACTGCGTGAGAATGTGTGCGCGCGTGCAGGAAGTACTGATCTACACACAAACACGTTTAAACGGTGTTTTCTCCCATCATGCTGCGCTAAGACAGGAAAATCCGAGTTACGTCACGCATTGCAAACAGAAGACGGCAGCAACTCTTCAGGTAAACACCACACACTGCGTTGCATGAGGTCATGTTCTTATGTCACTACGGATCTTATTCCGGTGGTGTTAGAACTCTGCCTTTAACACAATGAGACGTGAAACTCGACCCGACACGCCACTGGAACGTGTGTTTGGTTTTTAAAACACGTGCTACGATATTTATATGATTCAAAGATACTTGTGTATTAATGTAATTATTAAATCGGTTATACATTAAACCAAATAACTTTTGGGCTAGTTTGGAATTTGGGAGTTTGTATGTGGGCACGCATTTTTTGTGTTTGTGACGACCTGGTCGGCCAATTTCACAATAGCGAAAAAACGAAACCGACAAAATGGAGGATGAAAGATAAATAAATTAACATTTTGAAGGCATGTCTTTGACGATGGAATAATTTTTGCACTCAAAGAAAAATAACCAGCATTGAAATCCCTCCCAGCCCCAAATGTTATTCTCTGATTGGTTCAAACAGGAGGCCCTTGAAAGACACATCACCTTCAAACGATCCGTGAAGGGCGAATCACATGGACTTGCACTCTGACCTCTGATGTTTATGAAGATTACATAAGTGCATCCGAAAATAAAACCAGCTGCAGTGGATCTGAGATCTCTCTCTCTCTCGGGTGGACGGACGGACGGACACACACACACACACACACACACACACACACACACACACACACGATGAAAAGAGAAAGAAAGGGATTGTGGTCCAGAATTTCAAGCACATCTTCAGGGATTAGTGAATATACGCTCTGTAGACTGCAGACATGTCGTTATCTGACTGGTCCAACGCCTTCGCTCTCTTGTATACCTGGGCATTCGCGCACACACACACACACACACACACACACACACACACTTTCAGAACCACAGTATCACACAGTCTGGTGTGTGGATGAGGGCTGACTACATACACTTGTATACACTCAGATTTCAAGTTACAGTCTTCTTTTCCTTTCGGCTTTTTCCTTCAGGGGTCACCACAGTAATCATCTGCCTCCATCTTCATGGAAGTCATATTAATGATTCGTACGTTTGATTTGGCATGGGTTCTTACGTCAGATGCCCTTTCTGACAACCCTTTTAGCAAGGGGCAGAAACACGCTGACGGCTTTGCAGCTACTCTTGTCAAAAGTCAGCAATGGTTCATTTACATGAGCCTCTCACCATAGACAGAGAGACACGGCTGGCCTTTCATAACCCAGTTAGCTGCACTGGGGAGACAGTGACAACCTTGTGGAGAGTGGGACTCAAACCACCAACCTTAGGATCAGTGATTCAGTACCTTTTACCACCAGGCCACCACTGCCCCAGATTTAAAGTTACAGTAACCCCTCGTTATTTGCGGGGGTTAAGTCCGCCCTTTCACTATTGATGCAGTTTTAAAACCCTATGCATGATATTACATGCGCTAAAATATGCGTGTTAAACACATTCTATAGACAGACTTACTCATACAGTAATAATGCAGTAAAAAGATTAAGTAAATAATTTTAATTTTGTACTGTGATAATATTTATGAATAAATAAAGCGCTTTGCCTCCTTACCAGGAGCTAGACAGGACGTGGGGCGTTTAAATGACATCATAGGGCTAAAATAATCATTAAAATCACACTAAAAAAGGTGAATTCGCAATTCAAACAATCACGTTATTAACATGTGCGCGAAGGAGGGGGGGAAAAAAAAAAAAAAAAAAAAAGTTGTACACATCTGCAACCAATCAGCAGGAGGGAGAAACAAAAGCTCTCAGCCATTGGCTGAATTTGAAGAGTGCCAGTCACTTCTGGATTTTCCTCTAATCCGTGAATATGCAAACCGCAAATGGCTTAATGTATTGTAAATGGGGACAAAATACAGGTCCCACAATGCAACTCATGTCCCCACATGTGACTGTGTAAATAGATTTGGGTCCCGAAGTGACGCATATCTGGATCCCTCTGTGTGTCTCTCACTGTGTATGTGTGTGTATCAGTTTCTCCTTCCTTGATCTCACTTGCTGTCTGTGTATGTTTGCCTCCCTCACCCCCCCCCCACACACACACACATACATTCAGATTCCTTACCTCATTTGCAGTGGCTGCCATGGGTGTGGGGTGATTAACAGAGTCTCCCATAGAAATAGATAATCGTAAATCTTTTTGAATGTGTTTTAGGTAATAATCCGGTTTGAAGTTGCCCTGCAAAATATCTGCAAACAGAACAAAAACAACCAGCTTTTTAAAAATTCGTATCCATATAAAAACAGTGCTGTTACACTCAATCCTTCAACCTGCTGCACAACTTGAGCAATGTTATAAAGACGTGTGAGGTTATAGATCAATCACCCGTTCACAGATCAGGAATCAGGGTGGAGATGGTGTTCATCTCCTCAGCTATATCGCAGCACCTCTAAACACGCCATGCCTCAGTCGAGACTCCGCCCACCTAATCAACGACAACGCTTACGTGCAATTCACACACCCCGCACATCACATATGTGAACAATCCGCTGCTATAGAAACGACCGCATTTCCCAAGTCATCACAAACCCGAGACTTATTTCCTGTCACAGTGGACCAATCAGAATACAGAACTCAACAGCACTGGCACGGGGTGTAGGAGGAGACTCGGCTAACCTTTGAAACGACTTGTATTTCCACAAAAACAAATAAATAAATTCATGGTATTTTTGGAAAAAACCCACAATCTCACATACTTCAGGGAGAAAGCAAGCCCAAAATTGTCTCCGGTTAATGCTGAGTTACATAAAAAAAGAAATTTAAGAAATAAAACTATCACAGAAAAAACAAACAAAAGCTAAAGCTTTGAGTTTTAGATTACAATTTATAGAAGTAATCTAAATGAAATAAAACAGTTTATTCAATATATGATTTACTTCATCTCTACTCACACACTCCCCCTGGTGGCAAGACAGTGAATAAAACTGATACCGATGCTCCCGTCTTAAGTTCATTCATTTTACGCTGTCAAATTTTGAGTTTAAACGTACCTATGTAGTATGCTGACGTAATGGCGTAATGACGCTGCATCCATTGTTTACAAACGACAGACTGAACGTGTCCCTCCTTCATCCCAGTCCAGTTATATAGGGTGACCCAAAAAAAACAGGAATTTTTGAATTGCGTATTGCTAGACATGAGCAAGTAGCAACACTGCGAGACAGTGACCTTGAACAAGTAAATACTTCGCCATGAAAGGTTAATCATTTATTCTTAAATGGCATGTTTTAAGGTTTTTCCATCACTCTTGGTTTTATAGTATTGTTAAAAATTTCCCAATTTTTTGGGTCACCCTGTATGTATATGTATGTGTGTATATATATATATATATATATATATATATATATATATATATATATATATATATATATATATATTAGTCCTTCTCAAAAAATTAGCATATTGTGATAAAGTTCATTATTTTATGTAATATACTGATAAAAATTAAACTTTCATATATTTTAGATTCATTGCACACCAACTGAAATATTTCAGGTGTTTTATTGTTTTAATACTGATGATTTTGGCATACAGGTCATGAAAACCCAAAATCCCTATCTCAAAAAATTAGCACATCATGAAAAGGTAGTCTAAACGAGCTATTAACCTAATCATCTGAATCAACCAATTAACTCTAAACACCTGCAAAAGATTCCTGAGGCTTTTAAAAACTCCCAGCCTGGTTCATTACTCAAAAGCGCAATCATGGGTAAGACTGCCGACCTGACTGCTGTCCAGAAGGCCATCATTGACACCCTCAAGCAAGAGAGTAAGACACAGAAATCTCTGAGCGAACAGACTGTTCCCAGAGTGCTGTTTCAAGGAACCTCAGTGGAACGTCTGTGGGAAGGAAAAAGTGAAAGAAGGGCCGATTGAAGGCGAGCACCTGGTGGTTGGGCTTCTGCCCATGGAGCCCGGCTGGGCCCAGCCCAAAAAGGAGACAAGGGTCCACCCTCCCACCACCTGTGGGAGGGGCTATAGGGTCTGGTGCAGTGTGATTTTGGTGGCAGCCCAGGCATGGGTGTTGTCAGACCGATCCTTGGCTACTGACTCTGACTCTTGGAACATGAAATGCAACCTCTCTGGTGGGGAAGGAGCCTGACTAGATATAGCCAGACTCACCTCAACTCATAGCTTGGGTGCTGGAACCACCCATCTTGAGAGGGGCTGGTCCTTATTCCATTCTGGAGTTGCTCATGAGGAGAGTCTTGGCGCCCACACGTTGGGGTTCTCCCCGGTCGACATAACGGTAGATTCCCTCCACTTTCTAGTCCTTATGCGCCAAATGACAGTCCAGAGTACCCACCCTCCTTGGAGTCTTTAGGGGGTGTGTTGGAGAACTCTCCCCCGAGGGACTCACTCTTTGTTCTGGGAGACTTCACTGCCTATGTGGGCAATGATAGTGTGACCTGGAAGGGTGTGATCGGTACATACTGCTTCGCCAGTCTGAACCCAAATGGTGTTTCCTTGTTGGACTTCAGCTGCTCGTCACAGTTTGTCTATCACGGACAGCATGTTCGAACATAAGGGCACTTGGCACCAGGACACCTTTGGTCGCAGTTCGATGGATCAACTTTGTAGTTGTGTCACCGGACTTGTGGCCGCATGTTCTGAGTTAAGAGGGGAGCTGAGCTGTCACCTTTCGTGGAGCCTCCTGTCAGGCCTTTAACGCCCACCTCCGGCAGAGCTACAACCACATCCCGAAGGAGGCGGGTGACATGGAATCCGAATGAGCCATGTTTCGTGCCCCCATTGCTGAGGCGGCAGCCCATAGCTGTGGCTAAAGGTCATCGGTGCTTGTTGTGGCAGGTAACATCCGATCCCAGTGGTGGACACCTGTGATGAAGGGGGCCGTACAACTTAAAAAAAAAAAAGGCCTATTGGGCCTTATTGGCCCGTGGGACTCCCGATGCATCAGATACTAGGTAGGCCAAATGTGTTGTAGCCGAAGCTGTCGCAGATGCAAAATCTCAGACGTGGGAGGAGTTCGGTCAGGGCCTGGAAAGCTGTTATCAATTGGCCTCAAAGGTTTTGGACCACCATCTAACACCTCAGGAGGGGGAAGCAGTTCTCCACAAATACTATGTACAGTGTAAGTGGGGAGCTGCTAAACTCGACTCCGGATGTCGTCAAGAGGTGGAAGGAATACTTCGAGCACCTCCTCAATCCAACCAACACGCCCTCCGTGGAGGAGGAAGACTATTGGGGCCACCCCTCGGGCAGGGGTCTCAAACTCATTCCACAAAGGGCCACTGTGGCTGCCGAGTTTTGTTTCAACCAAGCAGCAGCACACCTGACATGACTCATTTAATAAACTGATCAGAGTCTTGAGGTAGTTGTGCACAGAGATTGGTCAGCTGCTACTTGGTTGAAGCAACAACCTGCAGCCACTGCGGCCCTTTGTGTAATGACTGAGACCCCTTCCCTCGGGGTTTGGGTGGGGGTTTGTCCATCACTGGAGCTGAGGTCACTGCGGTAGTCAAAAAGTTCCTTGGTGGTCGGGCTCCAGGGATGGACGAGATGTGTTCCAATTATCGGGGAATCACACTCCTCAGCCTACCCAGGAAGGTCTAATGCAGGGGTACTGGAAAGGAGGATCCGACCGATAGTTGAACCTCAGATTCAGGAGGAACAATGTGATTTTTGTCCTGGCCGTGGCACACTGGACCAACGCTATATGCTCCACAGGATCTTGGAGAGGACAGGGGAGTTTGCCCAATCTGTCCACATGTGTTTTATGGAATGGGAGAAGGCTTTCGACCGTGTCCTTCAGGCTGTCTTGTGGGGCATGTTCCGAGAGTATGGCGTTCTGAACCAGTTGTTAAGGGCCATTCGATCGCTGTATCACCCAAGCCAGAGTTTGGTCAGTATTGTTAACAACAGGTTGAATTCATTTCTGGTGAAGGTTGGAGTTTGCCAAGGCTGTCCTCTGTCACCAAATTTGTTCATAATTTTTATGGACAGAATTTCTAGCCACAGTTGAGGGGTTCTGGTTTGGTGGCCATTGCATCTCGTCTCTGCTTTCTGCGGATGATGTCCTTTCGGCTTCATCAAGCCGGGACTTCCAGCTCTCACTGGAGCGATTCACAGTCAAATGTGAAGTGGCTAGGATAAAAATCATCACCTTCAAGGCCGAGGCCATAGTTCTCAGTCGGGTAAGGGTGGATGCACCCTCCGAGTCAGGAATGAAGTTCTGTCCCAAGTGGAGCAGTTCAAGTTTCTAGTGGTCTTGTTTATGAGTGAGGGAAGGATGGAGCAGGAGATCGAAAGACAGATCGCTGCAGCCTCTGGTAAAAAGCGGAGCCTGTACTGGTCTGCCGTTGTGAAGAGGGAGCTGAGCCGCAAGGTAAAGGCACCCTTACCTATGGTCACAAGCTGTGAGTAGTGACCGAAAGAACAAGATCACAGATACAAATGGTTGAAATGAGCTTCCTTCAGCGGGTGGCAGGGCTCTCCCTGAGAGATAAGGTGAGAAGCTCAACCATCCAGGGAGAGCTCAGAGTAGAACCACTGATCCCCTGTATTGAGAGAGGGGCCAGCTGAGGTTGCTCAGGCATCTGTTCAGAATGCCTCCCAAGCGCCTCCCTGGTGTGATGTTTCCGGCATGTCCAACCGGGAAGAGACCTCGGGATCGACCTAGAACATGCTGGAGGGACTGTCTCTCGGTTGATCTGGGAACACATCTGTGTCTCCCCGGAAGAGTTGGAGAAAGTGGCCGGAGAGGGACGTCTGCCCCAGCAAACCGATCCCGGAATAAGCAGATGATGGAGAAATTTGTGGACCTGGTGCGTTATTAACGCCTCAACGGAAATCCAGAAAAAGAAACCCTTCATCAGGATCCCTCCACAAATAAACATTCATAGATTGAAAAGTACAAAGACACAAAAAAGGAAAACATGCTCACTTTGGCATTTCTGGTCAACGAACGTGCTGGCCATTTGCCCCTGACACAGAATGTCCAGGAAGGTCTGCTGTGACTGGCCGGTGGCCTGAGCGAGGGTCAGTCCCTCTGCAATTGTGGCCATGAAACTTCCCTGAACCATGTTGAGGATCAGCATCATCCTCGCTGCATTGCCTGCTTCCCCTAAACACACACACACACACAGACCAGTTCTATGAAATCTTTTGTCCAAATGAAACTCCGCTCATATCTTTGAAAATAATCAGGCATTTTAATCTCACTGCTTGAACTTATTCCTGTGTTCTTAGTCCTGTGAGTGTTACTTGCATAAGGATAATAAAAAATAATAATTATTAGGGGCCAAGTGTAAATAAGTTCGTATACCACCCATCACTATCAATCCTGACTGGATGGAAAACCCCACCCCATCACATGACGAAATGTTCATTCGAAATTTTACCCCCTCATAATCAGTACCTAAAAAGAAGGAGGTTTTGCCCATGGCCTGAAAGCAGCTGCTGCAGTCTTCATAAACGCTCCGATCTCCTGCTGCCACGATGACCAGCATGCCATCGTTAGAAAGCTGTTGACTACCTGAAACTGGAGCTTCTAAGAACCGGCCTCCTCTAGATGTGATCACCTTTAAAAAAAAACAAAAACAAACAAAAACCCCGTGAAAAATCTCAATGAGAGCAACTCCAGAATATCTGTACACAATCCATGTAGGTATAGGCAACTGTAATAACCAGTTATACACATTATATAGGTGAGGTCGTCATCCTCTGAAAATATATTCAGTACTCCAAGCATATTGAGTATAGTTCTCATCTCTAACACGTACAGTAGTAGTAGGCCTCCATCAGTCTCAAAGGACTATGGAGCTGCACTCTGGCTGGTATCCCGGCTGGTGATACTCTCCGGTGCACAGAGCATGGGTAGGAAGTATGGAGAACAGGCTGTTACCCAAGCAGCAAAACGCCCCTCTCGGCGCCACCGGAAGGATCCAATGGAAGGGCAGAAGCTGATACGACTGGGTTCCAGTGCCGCTGCAGGAGTTGCCATAATGTTGCTGTCAACGAACTGCCTCAGGGGACTCCGACTCCCAATTAGAAAAACGCTGACGGCTTTGCAGCCTACTCTTGTCGAAAATCAGCAATGGTTCTTTTTCATGCCTCACACTATAGCCAGTGAGAGACATGGCCTGCCTTTGATAACCCAGGTACTGTAGCTGCACTGTCCCATAACTAACTGGGATAACACCAGGAAAGAGAGGATTTTTTTTCATTACAGTGGGACCTCAGTACTCGACCATAATTCGTTCCAGACAGCTGGGTCGAATTCCGATTTGGTTGAATTCCGAATCCACTTTTACAAATAATGTAAATGGTCTTAATCTGTTTCGTCGTCTTTTGAACTGAAGTTAACAATACCGTAACTCATACCATAGGTCTGCAAATTAAGTGAAAGTGTACTGTATTCAATAAATTTATGTTATGGGCTGTGTTGTGAGAGACTGGTTCTGGCGGCTCGAACTCGCTCTCTCTCTCTTATGCATGCAGACGCTGGAGAGGGGCGTGGCTGTTATACGCAGGTGGAGTGCTAAGCACACACCTGATTCCACTCAGAAATCACCAGACTATAAAGTCGAGCAGCGAGCTCCTTCCGGTGCCATAAGAGTGTCCCTCTCGTGACCCCGTTTGCCGTGATCTCTCTGGCTCCTGGTTCTCAGCTTTGTGCTCAGCCAGTTCCTGCAGTTTGATATTCATTTTCGCCGAATCTCTAACAGTTACGATGATTTCTGCGTGGTCTAGTGCCTTCCCATGTGAACAATAAAGCTAATCCGTTTTTAATCACACTCTGTCTCCTGCATTTTGGGTCCGGCTGAATGTTCTTAGCGTCACAGAATCTTCTAGCCCTTCTGTGACACCAGGAACATTCAGCCAGACCCAAAAATGCAGGAGACAGAGTGTGATGAAAACGAAGGAGCTTTATTGTTGACAGGGAAGGCACTGGAGCGCGAGGAAATCGTAGTCACTGTTAGTTTAGGATGTTCGTGTTTCTCCGCATCTCTAAGGGAACTGGCCGGGCACGGAGCTGAGAGCCAGCGAGATCACGGGGAAGAGGTACAATCTCCTAGCACCAGGAGAAGTGTGCTGTGTGTCTTTATAGCCCAGTGATTGCTGAGTGGAATCAGGTGTATGTGTAGCCTTCCACCCGCGTGTGACAGCCACACCCCTTTCCAGCACCTGCATGCATAAAGAGTGAGAGTCAGAGCTGCCAAAACTAGAGTCTCTCACAACACAGACCATAACACACTAAAATAAAAACCACAGTACAGTTAAAGCATAGCAATAAATAGAAGAATTTTTACCTTCATGGTGGTGAGCAGTTGGCATACGTAAATGTTGGAGATGGAGTGAGGAGGAGGATCCCCTTCCATAACAGCTTCAGGTAAATCAACCAACGGTGTTTTTTCTCTTGCTACTCACTTTGCATGGATGATTCTTCTTTAGGATGTTCTTTTCTTATCTTGAACATTTCTAACGTGGCTTGTTTCTGCATTCTTTTCAAAACCTTACGGAAGTGGCTCATGACCTCATTGGTAAAGGTGTTCACATCGATACACAGTAGCAACAACTTCCAGACTTCCCCAGAACAGTGCTACTCGCTTTATCAGGGTTATGCACAGTATCAACAACGTCCAGAAAGCGTGCATTTCCCCTCCCACTCAGTCTCATTTTTGTCTTGCACTTTTTTAGCGTTCGATTTCCGAATTTTGGTCATCTTCCTGGACAAGAAAATCCCGGATTTTTTGGTCGAATTCCGATTTGTTCGACCTCTAATGCGTTCAAGTGCTGAGTACCACTGTATTTGCATTTATCAGACATTGTGGTATACGAGGTCTCATTTTAAACCTACTGCACAACAGTAACCTCTACTGGTGACACCTGTAATTACGACCATTGATCATTCAGTAGTAATCAGGAAAGGCTTTGGTCAGGGTTACCAATCCAGGACTATGGGGCTCCCTCTCTCTCACTGTAGTAACCCCTTATTTCGCAGTTCCTTCACTTCCTCTTTACACTAACCCCTTCCTCCTCCAGTCAGGGTGTTTCCTCATTTCTGCATTTCCTGTGTGAGTGTGTATGAGTCTGTGTGAGAGAGAGAAGAGAAACTGCTGATGCCCAGTTTTAGTTTAGATATATACCTGTGAGAGCTCTGTAATAGTCTCAGGATCAACAGTGGACATCTCGACGTAACACTTTCCAGGTCTGATTCCCTGTAGTACACCGCTGGGGCCCAAAACCAACTGCGAAAAAAAAAAAAAAAAAAAAAGCAAATGGAGGATAAATGATTTTACTTTAAATTTATTATTAATTTATATTATTAAATATTTATCTGCAATGGTCTGGTGAGTTGTCCAGGGTGTACCCAGCCCTCAACTGGAGTCGGCAGAGATGGGTGCCGGCCTCCCCATGACTCTAATTAGGATTAAGCGGTTCAGGAAATAAATGAATGAAATATTAATTATATTTGAATACATTTGTTGTGTCACTGAATTTGGGGAAAAAGCTGCATTTTTAAAAAATATAACCGTCAGTTTTAAGTTGGAAAAAAAAGAATACTGTTTTGCAAAAGGGTTTTATTATCGGTATTATAGGACGGCATGGTGGCGTAGTGATTAGCACGTCCGCCTCACAGCAAGAAGGCCCGGGTTCGATTCCCGGCCTGGGCGTTTCTGTGTGGAGTTTGCATGTTCTCCCCGTGCTTGTGTGGGTTTCCTCCGGGTGCTCCGGTTTCCTCCCACAATCCAAAGACATGCACTGTAGGTTAATTGGCCGTTCTAAATTAGGGACTACAGATGGAAACTAGCTATTAAGCTATAATCTGGTACAGTACATCTCTGTCTCTATGAGCTTAATGTTCCTGTACATTGTCCCTTAAATAAATAAATAACTAAAAATAAATCATTATTGTTACTTTTATTATTTTTAATGTCTTCCATGTTGGCAATAGTAAAGTAATCAAAAAATTGACAAAGATGAAGTTCCAGCAGCATCAGCCAATTACTGCAGACCCTGATAAAATAATTAAATGAGTTTATTTAAATTATTAATAATTATTGTGTAGTAACCTCTTTAAGAATCAGCATAAACAAATAACAGAGCAATAATTAACAATAATAGTAGAGGTGTCGTCACAGAGCCGACCATCACTTGTTCACCTACATCTCTGGCAGCTTTGGGGTCTGAAACGCAGGAGAATGTGATGTCACACATTGACACCACTTCGGCTGGTGTTCGTCCTAATCTGGCGCCCTCCTGGATGAACAGATCACACTGCAGGAGAGAAGAACATGAGGATGAGGAGGATGAAGAGGAACCTTTTAATGAGATTTCTGTATTTCTGATGCAGGGACGACAAGGTCTTGAAACCGGAACCTTCAAATTCCTGGAACCACCTTCTGATAGTGAGACGAATTGAGTACCAGGAACCTTTTTGTCTTTTTTTTTTTTTTTTTTTTTTAAATGAGACAATTGCAGCTCCAGGAACCTTTTATTTCAAAGCAAGAAAAAGAATGTCCCTGGAACCTTCTTGGTAAAATGTGATGATTCAAGTTTCTGACCCCTTCTTTGATAGCAGAAACAACTTGAGTTCTTGGAACTTTTTCCAAAATTGAGATTTAAAGCTCCCAGAACCTTTCTGTTCTAATTGAGACAATTCGAGTTCCTGAAACCTTTAAAACTGAGACCATACCAGGTCGAGGAACTCCCCCTTTCTTTTTTAAGTAAGACAAACTGGAAGCTTCTGAAAATGTGATGATCTAACTTACTTGATTGGTGAAAAAATGTGAAAAAAAAGGTTATCTAAATCAAAACATCAGTTAAAGCAACCCTTTTCCCATCTTCTTTGACCAATTAAGTCCTTGGATGACTGTTTGAAACGGAACAAATTAAAAATTTACAAATAAATAAAAACTAAAAAAGGTAAAAATTAAATTCTTTGCTGTAACAGTAACTCTTCTTCATCACAACACAATGTTTTGGTTTCTTCCTGCTATAAAATTGGTGGTGCATTACTTTTTCTGCCGTACGATTCCACACGGTCACGACATGGCCCATCTTCAGCAGGTTTGAGACGATTCCACTGCCCATCAACCCCAGCCCGAGGAACCCTATCCTGTTGAAGAGGAAAAAAAAACCCCACAGACATTTAATCTTTGAACTCCATCAGGTTTACATGTCCTCACCAGTTTAGTCGGCGTGTACCTTTTGTCTGTGGGTGTGATGCTGCCGTTCAGAGCTGTACTGTCTGCAGCCTGAATGGATGTCGAACCTGTGTCCTGAAAAAGATCAGAACAGTAAGAACTTAAACAGGTGACTGAACTGATTCAGGTGTATAGAGAGGAATGAAGGGTAAAAAGTACCGAACCTCTTCGACAATCTTCAACCGTTTGCTTATCGGCTCCATGGAAGAAGCTGGCTGTGAAATAAACATCGCGTTACACAAACACCCAGAAAGCCACATTCACCACCTACAGCCGCCACCCCCAACAGCACGTCTGCTCCACTGATCTCACATTGTCACTGTATCGCTCACTAATGACTACCACTTTGGCTCGAGGTTCCTCTCTCTTTTCCCATCAGATCAGATTTGGAGCAAACCCGCACATCAAGGTTTTAGGTACCCCCCGATTATAATCGCAGCCACGTGTGCACACCATGAAAGAGTACACGTCATGACGTATACAACTGAACTGTCACATTCCTGCATAAACATCTCCCCAGCTTGAATGACTTTTCAAAGGGCGGGGTTTAATGATCTGACATGCACAACATCTAGAAAAATCAAACAACAGGGAAAAAATAAATTAATAAATAAATAAAAATCACTGTAGAACAGACATGATGTTTGGATGGCGGCTACACTGCACCCCGCTACACTGAACATGGAGAGGATGGAAGATTATGGTGGGGTGAAAAATCATCTGCCACTTGTGGGTCAAATGATTTTAACGGTGCCTGAAGCTGATCAGTCTGAAGTTGAAGCTAATCCAGGTGTGTCAGTGTTGTGAGCAGGCAGACACACGCACACATACACACCTGAAAAAAGAGCCACAATGCTGGAGTTAAACACCACAACATTATCTGAGCACTCGGTTTCACTTCAACAACCCAAACAAAACTTCGAGGTGACCAACAGGTCTTTTCTTTTCTTCTTACTCACCCCCCCCCGAATCACTGAGATCAAATCAGTACAGACTGAACAGACAGGAAACAGCAGAGAGCAGCAGAGAAGCAGTGTGCAGAGGAAGGGCGGTAAGATTGAGGGTGGGGGTAAGGGTAACTACATTGGAAAGAAAAGCGCTCATGCTCAGTGAGGAAATTCAGCCAGGATTCACCATCAGCCAAAACAACCTGGTCAGTTTTTATCATCATTATTAAATATTAAACTGTAAAAAGACATAATTCTATACAGGACATTATAAAACGATACATTATCTCATCAACATTCATCATATCATCCAGGAAGTGAGGAGGAATTTTCCAGACTAAATCAACATGGCAAACAGCATACGTTTATTTCAAGTTGTTTTTTTAGTTTGAGCATTCACTTCAATTCACATAAGTAAGGTCACATGATGCATGTGAGAGATCATGACAAATATAATCACTAGACGTTCTGGTCCCTCGTTTTTATCCTGATTTCAGTCGGAGCCAATTCCCACCTGTGAACACTGCCTTCCCCATCATACTACCACCAACCAGAGATGGGTGCAATTGTGCACCCTCGATTATACTCAATGCTGCCACCCACCTCTTTACGAACTGCTGGGGGAGACCTCATGGAGGCAAGTTTGCGCCCAAGATTATCTGATGATTGCTGTGAGTGAAAGGGAAGTGAATGTATACCATCCCTCCCTTCCTCCTGTGAGAGCTCAGCCAATCAGCTTTCAGAGATTCCCAGACATGGATGGCTGTGGCATCAGCCTGGGTCAAACTTGCGATCTACGGATTGATCGGCACACACCTCGTCATCGTGCCACTTTAGTTCTTTTATTAGCTCGAGTTACTCTGCGGCTTCGTTTTAAAACAAAAATATTTTATGTCTGAAAAGACGTTCAAAGTGGTCCAAGCTTGCTTCAGACGACCACCTGTCCGAGCTTGTTTAGGTTAGCATTATTAGCATCAGAAGAAATGAAAGTGAGGAGGTTGGATGTCATGGTTGTCGCTGAAAATAATAAAAAAATCCACAAAGCCAACTCCTCAAGATGTGATGAAAAAATTTATTAAAAATACTCGTCTTAATTTATATTTTTACTGCATCATAAAGCAGTAAATCCCAACTCCTGCTCCTCAAAAGCAACAAAGTGTTGAAAGTTTTCCTGTTTGGTCCCTGAACTTACAACCACAAAAAAAAATATTTAATGCAAATGTTTAGCTGTACACAAATATCTGCTGTGGAAATTATTTTTACAAAAGGATCAGACAGAAATCAATGAACAGTGAGTGTGTGTTTGTATATATAAAGTGAAAACCGTTAAGGCAGCCTCGTGTTCTGTCCAAACCTACCTGCCGGTAGCAAACATGAGTGACTGGTGTGTTATCACTCAAACTACATTCCAAGGTGATCAGGAACATATCACATCACGCTCGTCATGCAAAGGTGACTTGAGACCCAGACAGCAACAAATAACTAACCACAAGTTTTACCTGTAGAAGTGAACGATTCCGTATTATGGGAATCACACGCCACAGCAAAGATGAAATCATGAAGCACAATCACGAGTGGTCAGTGTAGACTCAGAACACCAGATGCAATGAGAATGCTGAATTTGATCGAGTTCCAGAACTCCGATTTTCATATATGCTTGAGATTTAATCTGGAAAATGTCCTCCGCAAAGAAACGGAAATCTTGATTTTTTTTTTTGCTAACACGACCACTCAGCAGTGAAGATAGAGACAGAGAAGTCATCATAGGAGTGAAAACGAAACATGGAGTCAAGTGCAGGAGACAGGACAGGAGGAAATGCTGACTGAACGCATTCTGCACAACCTCTTACCTTCTCAGACTGGCTGAGCAGAAAGTGATGGAAATGTGGGTCATCCTTTACCGGCTATAATGGAAGAGAATTGATTGGAAACTATTCTGTAAAGAGTCTGTGTGTGTGTGTGTGTGTGTGTGTGTGTGTGAGAGAGAGAGAGAGAGAGTTGGAAAGATTCAGATTGGTCGAATCAGTTTTGGATAAACAAAAAGTTGAGCGGACAAAGTAATTGCCTCCGATTTTCCGCAGTGAGCGAAGACGAGCGCCAGCTGGATGCACCGATTACTGTTGCAGGAAATCTGGCCGAGCCGTGCATTAAAAAAAAAAAAAAAAAGTCCAATTTCTTTTTTTTTGGATCGTTTTTAAATTTCAGTGAGCGACCAGTTCAGTGCATCTCTCGCTCCTCAAAAGTCACGTTTCTCAAAAAATTGCGAAGACCATCGAGACCACATCAAGCCAGAAAACAAAACAACTTTACTGTTTATGTATTAAATTCCTTTATACTTTGCAAGCTCCTTCTTTCACTGTTTTAATGTGTAAAGCTGCTTTGCGACAATGTTAATTGTAAAAAGCACGATACAAATAAAACAGAATTGAATAGTCATTTATATCCAAGTGGGAATTTCACCAAAACCTGAAGTTCAATTTAAATAAGAAATTAAAAGGTTGTTTTTAATGAAGCTGGGGGCTCATTTAGTGCTAAAACGTAGGAAGTCATAGAGCCAAAGAATATACTAGTCCTTCTCAAAAAATTAACATATTGTGATTAAGTTCATTATTTTCTGTAATGTACTGATAAAAATTAAACTTTCATATATTTTAGATTCATTGCACACCAACTGAAATATTTTAGGTCTTTTATTGTTTTAATACTGATGATTTTGGTATACAGCTCATGAAAACCCAAAATTCCTATCTCAAAAAATTAGCATACCATGAAAAGGTAGTCTAAACGAGCTATTAACCTAATCACCCGAATCAACCAATTAACTCTAAACACCTGCAAAACATTCCTGAGGCTTTTAAAAACTCCCAGCCTGCTTCATTACTCAAAAGCGCAATCATGGGTAAGACTGCCGACCTGACTGCTGTCCAGAAGGCCATCATTGACAACCTCAAGCAAGAGGGTAAGACACAGAAAGAAATCTCTGAGCGAATAGGCTGTTCCCAGAGTGCTGTATCAAGCCACCTCAGTGGGACGTCTGTGGGAAGGAAAGTGTGGCAGAGAACATTGCACAACCAAAGAAGTGGTGACCGGACCCTGAGGAAGATTGTGGAGAAGGGCTGATTCCAGACCTTGGGGGACCTGTGGAAGCAGTGGACTGAGTCTGGAGTATATACATCCAGAGCCACTGTGCAATGGTGTGTGCAGGAAATGGGCTACAGGTGCCGCATTCCCCAGGTCAAGCCACTTTTGAAACAGAAACAGCGGCAGAAGAAAGTACTTTTTTCGGACGAAAACAAATTTTGCATGTCATTCGGAAATCAAGGTGCCAGAGTCTGGAGGAAGACTGGGGAGAAGGAAATGCCAAAATGCCTGAAGTCCAGTGTCAAGTACCCACAGTCAGTGATGGTCTGGGGTGCCATGTCAGCTGCTGGTGTTGGTCCATTGTGTTTTATCAAGGGCAGGGTCAATGCAGCTAGCTATCAGGAGATTTTGGAGCACTTCATGCTTCCATCTGCTGAAAAGCTTTATGGAGATGAAGATTTCATTTTTCAGCACGACCTGGCACCTGCTCACAGTGCCAAAACCACTGCTAAATGGTTTACTGACCATGGGATTACTGTGCTCAATTGGCCTGCCAACTCTCCTGACCTGAACCCCATAGAGAATCTGTGGGATATTGTGAAGAGAAAGTTGAGAGACACCAGACCCAACACTGTGGATGAGCTTAAGGCCACTATCGAAGCATCCTGGGCCTCCGTAACACCTCAGCAGTGCCACAGGCTGATTGCCTCCATGCCACGCCGCATTGAAGCAGTCATTTCTGCAAAAGGATTCCCGACCAAGTATTGAGTGCAGAACTGAACAGAATTATTTGAAGGTTGACTTTTTTGTATTAAAAACACTTTTATTGGTCTGATGAAATATGCTAATTTTTTTATATAGGGATTTATGGTTTCTCTTTACTTTTTTGCCAAAATTATCAATATTAAAACAATAAAAGGCTTGAACTACTTCAGTTGTGTGTAATGAATCTAAAATATATGAAAGTCTAATGTTTATCAGTACATTACAGAAAATAATGAACTTTCTCACAATATGCTAATTTTTTTAGAAGGACCAGTATATACTCATTTAAACACATCCTCGCGAGTTCAATTGCTCCAAGAAGGGAGATCATTTTACTGGTGTCGAACTTTGTCACCTTTCAGGTGGTGTTGGTGGTACAGTATTGTTGTTACCAATGTTTGAGGTATTGTTGGTGGTGGTGGTGCTAGCGCTTATGTTGGTGGATTGTTGATTTTGATGCTAACGTCGGAGGTGGTACTGTTGATATTGTTAGCAATGTGGGAGGTATAGTTAGTGGTGACAGCATTGCAGGTATTGTGGGTGTTGGTGTTAGTGCTGATGTTGCCGGTATTGGAAGTTCTACTTCTCCCTTATGAAGCATCAGAATCAAACAAAACTTGGCAAATTCGCTCTGGTGGACTAAAGCTACAATTCCATGAAGGTGGATTTTGAATCTTCTAACCGTATACAAAATTATGACGTCAAAACCGGAAAAACATCCAACAGCTCCATGATGCCTGGGCTGAATCAAACAAAATTTGGCAAAATCTGTGGGGTCAGTTTTACTTTTTGACCCGAAAACATAATACAAGCTGAAGGTGAGGTGGATATTTGGGGGAAATTGTTGGAGTATACACAATACACAAACAAAAGTAAACTAACTAGTTTCTTGTTTATGAAGTATATTTACTTTTTTTTTTTTTTTTTAACCATGTGTTCTCCATTAAGACAACTGCAGAAATTACACTGAACTATGTTATTTATTTTTTGGGGGATTTCAGAATTGTGAGTCAAATATTTTCCTCCATTTTTATTCAAGTACTATCCCAAGTTCATGGAGTGGATAACTATTACCGTGGACCAATCGGCTCACGCCGTTTCAGTGAGGTGTTGGTCTACCTTTATATCTCATTCTGAGAACAAAAATCATTACGACCCAGATATAGGAGCACAATTATGAATGCTCTCTCAACCAGAATCCAATCAACTTATCTTCAGACAGAACTCACCTTGACAACTTCGCCAAAATTACGTGCACCCCCACTCCTCACACACACACACACACACACACACACATGTGCTTCTTCCTCAAAGTTGAACAAATTTGAAAGCACATATTTATAAAGTTTCACTGCATGTTATTTGACGTTGCTGAAATGCCATGTGCACATGTACCGCATTCCAAGTGTGAAATCAAACATAAAAGGAAAAAAGAAACATGAAGAATCTGGTTATAATCCTAAAGGAAGAACAGCCGAGAGCCAAGGATAAACTCAACTCCCTGAAAAAGACATTTCTCCTCGTCTACTCAATGGTCTGTCAGGTTTCCATATCAGCAAGTTTGGGTAAGGACCATTTCATCATCAGGTCTTACAGTGTGTTTAACACACGATACGAGGAGGCAATTACTTTATCACGGTTCACACACGGCAGAACAGAACACAAAGAGAAAAAGTATTGTTTTCACGGCAGGAAAATATCTCTATGCTTATTCTATGAGGAAATACGGCTCAGTTTTATTATAATATTTAAAAAAAAAACGAACAAAAAACAAGAATCTCCATTATCTTGAGATGTTATTGGCTAAAGTTTAACTGGATTGTTTTGTCCTGGTCCCTGTAGTAACACCTTGCACAATGACATTCCACGACGTGATGATTTACAACATTTGGCGGATGCCCCCTTCGTCCAGACTGACATACATTTATCACTTTTTTGTACAACTGAGCAGTTGAGGGCTGAGAGCCTTTTCTCAAGAGCTCAAGAATTGCAGCTTGGTGGTACTGATGCTTGAACCTCCTGACCTTTAGACCAGTAACCCAGAGCCTTCAGCACTGAGCCACCACAGGAAAGACGTCCAGAGGCGACGCTGCAACCGACACGGAGAACGACGAAGGGTTTCATATTAGATGCTTTTTAATTCTTTGAAGTCTGACTTATTTTACAGGGGGTTTCAGAAAAGCAAGAAGTGACCTGAATACAGAAGAGACACATCGGGGACTTTCGAAAAGGGATTAAATTTCAGTACAATTTATAAATTAAACATCTTTGCCGGCTGCTGCTGTTTTTTTAAGATATTTTTATGCAAGGCACGCTTTGAACTTGTAGAACTTTTTTTCTTGAAATATAAAGCACATAACACCAGAGCTCCGTACTTACGCAAAGAGTTGTAAAGTCATGAGCTCGAGTTTGTTCTCCGTGCTCTCGTGTTCACACAGGCAACCCAGTACATCACTTAACGCTGATCCCGCCACTGCCTCATGCACTTCGTAGCTTATTCGTGCAATTTTATAAATTCATTCTCAAAAACATTTACGGAGCTCCGCTATCAAATAATATTTACATGAAATTACATTTATTATGTATTCAATAAAGCAGTATAAACTAATCGTTGGTGAATCACTAATCACTGTCACTCTGCTTGATTACATTGTCATATCCATGAATATTTTCCGCTACCCGAGCAGCACAGACTGGATTCGATCAGGTTAATCAGCGACGGTTGCACTCGCAGTCATTTTCAGAGATGCTTCTTCAGCAAACTTCGGTTCCAAATGTTTTTATTTAACCATCATTGATTAGTGAAAAAACCCAACAAAAAACCCCTCACATCAGGTTTGAAACTGACGTCTCAGGGTGATGTCTACTACCGATACCTACGTGCATGTCCTATCCATTTAATATTTATACCAGAGAACTAAGTCGTACTTCCATTCCAAAGAGTTTTATTTTCAAGTAGAAATTTACCTTTACTGTCTCATTAATTCGCCATTTTGTTTTTCAGTACTCACAGTATACGAGTTGATATCCTAGCAGGAAGACGAGCCAATCAGAGTGCATGATGTACAACGATGAGGTATAATTTCAACTGAAGGAAAATTGGTTCATCGTTGCAGACCACACAGGGTGACATGATGGAAAATATGACAGCACTACATTGTATAGATCACAGTACACCTACAGCTGATATGGAGGTCAAATTTTATCACAGAACGGTCATGATGTTAAAGGTTAAAAATACAGCATGTATGCTGCTGTTTATAACCAGTGTATACACAATAAAGTGGTACCTCACTTTACGAAATTAATCCGTTCCAGCGCCTTTTTCGCAACCTGCATTTTTCGTAAGTTGAACCGCATTTTACATGTAAAACGCATGATTCCTTCCAAGGCTCCCGATACTACCCCATAAACCCTTTAAGAATTATAAAAGTACACAAAATTTGTATGAAATGTGGATTCAAATTAAAAGAAAATTCTTTACCTTTTTTTTTTTTTTTTTTTTTTTAAATCTATCGAACCACCCATGCGACGCTTTAAAGTCCGGGGGCTGCTGGTCTGAAGAACCCCCACCCTCCTTCATGAGGTCCTTAAATATGGCGGTTGCTTTTTCCGAAATAATCGCCTCCGTCATTTTATCTCCGCTTTTAATGCCTCCTTCTGCTTCAATATCATCCCAATTGTAGAGGGGTTTCGGCCATACTCCTTTGCAATTTCACGCAACTGAATCCCACTTTCATATTTTTTATCATCTCCTGTTTTACTTTTATTGATAACGAGCCCGCTTCTTCTTTTCAGTCTTACCGGGAATCTCTTTCTTGGGGTTCATGATTAATAACGAAAAATAACGCTGCAATAAGCACACTCAACGAAACTCACGAACCAACAGTACAACTTTCCTTCACGCGTGTTTCGAACAACAGGTCGAAGGCACACAAAAAGCATTATGGGTACAGTACTGTATTATGGAGATTCAGCTCTCTCCTAGCCAATGGGAGGCCAGCGGGGCGGGGTGTTGGGAGACAACCAATGGGAAAGCAACTCAGGCATTGTTTGAATGGCGTGTTTGAATTTTTAAGATGGCACTTTCATAACGTGAACTTGTTTCATATTCAGAGACAAAAATTTTAGGAAAATGCGTTTCATAACCGGAATTTTTCGTTTGGTGAGACTTTCGTAAAGTGAGGTACCACTGTACTGTTAAAAAATATTAAGGCGGAAGGTAAATATTACTCAAATAGCCAGCTAGCACAAAGGTGTATGCTGGTCTGAGCTAAAACAGGATCCTAATTTATTTATTTAAAACAGTGACAGCAAGAACACTGCCACAGCCATCACTATAGTGGAGGAACAAGCATGTGCATTAGAGATGCATCGATATTGAAACTAATACCCGAAGTAGCCATTAACCACAGACGCCATCCTATAAAATTACTTGCGTATGTGCTCAGACACTTCATAGACTTCATCGTATCATATCAAATATGTAAAAATGAAACTAATTTTGGGTGAGCTAGTACCTAGATATATTAGCACAGCTAGCAGGATGCGCGTCACTGTATGTAACCTCACTACATTAAAATCGTCGCATGTTTTAATCATACTGGGGAGGTCAACGCTGTGTGTACTAATTATTTGGCCAGCGATCGAAAAGTTGAATAAAGTCTACACCACGCGCTGGCTACGTTACAACATCTGAGCAAAAGTAACAGTAAACCGTGCAGTCTCAGAGCAACGCCAGTATCGATATAGATGCACCTCTAATCAGCATGGTTGAAAAGGAAAAAAGCAAAAGAGTGCGTCTTAAGCAGGGCAGAGTGTGAGTTTATCACCTACACTGCTCTCCCATTTGAATCCTGCAACTGTTCCAGCCACCAGCCGCTGCACAGACGACGGTTCTGGGTCAGAGTCAGTTTGCTCCTTAAGGAAAAGAGAGACACATTTACCACAACTTGCTTTCTTTTTTTTCCCCCTTTTTTTTTTTTAAATAACGTGGTGCCCGAAGCAGAGGAGCAGCTTGTGCACACGGAGCCACGAAAAAGCACAATTAGACAGCAATCAAGCCATGATGTGCGAATGAACAGATATGTCTCAGTATAACCCCACGTCACACAGGAAGAGGAGAAGAATACTCTGTACATACAGACACATGGGTCCAGAACCTGGACCCAGAACCTGGACCCAGAACCTTAAAAACAGGCCGCCAGACTCACCTTGTCAGAGGAACCGCCTTTAAACGCATCCTCGTCATCTTCCTCAATAATCTTCATGGGTTTTGCGGCGGCTTTCCGCCCCTTCTCAGATTTGCTTTTGTCGTCCGAGCCATGTGCCTGGGTGGGGGGTGTGTGTGTGTGATGGAAAGGATGAAAACATTGGACAGCATGGGAGAAGAACGAGACAATGAAGTAGAACATCAGAATATATGCTAGATCATCCTGATTATAGTATAAAAATAAATAAGAGAAAAAGATTCTCAAATCTGCACCAGATACACTTTAATACATAATTAACCCCAAAATAAGTAAATAAAGCCAATGTTTCAGTTGAAAGCAGAACTTTCTGGGTCAGTGACGTGAACCTTGGACCCTCTATTATAGAACACACCTGGTCTTTGCCTTTGGCCTTCTTCAGGTACTCCTCAACAGCATCCACAGCCTGTTGGAAGCGCTTGCCTTTGTTGATCTTAATCATCTCTTCCTTGTGAGGGTGATACGGCTTCAGCTGCTCGACTTTTATCCAAGCACTTAAAGGAAAAAAAAGCAAATGTTACCATTCAGTTAAAATACATTCAACAGTGAGACTGGGAACTTGGGGGTGGAGTGGTTTTCAAGTACTTACTGGTCTTCAGTGCCGAAGAATTTCACAAAGAAACATTTTTTGCCTCTTGGTTTCTTCAAATCCTTTGGAGGACTGACGATCTGAAAAAATACAGAGAAAGTGAGACAGAGAGGGGCATGGAGAGGAAGCAAGGAAGACAGACAATGAAAGAAAGCAAGATGGACACAAGTAGGAAGACACATGTAGAGAGCAAAATAAGAGACACAGAAAGAGGGGAAACAGAAATAAAACCGATATACAGATGGAGAAGAACAAATGGGAAAATGGGAAGAAAGAGGAAGAGGAGAGAAAGACAGGGATATGTAGAGAGAGAAAGAAACAAACACCGACAGAAGGAGAAAGACAATGGTTGAAAGCGATGCACAGATAGAACAAGAAACAGAGAAAGGGGACACAACCAGAGACCCCCCCACAAACACGCAGAGGAGAAGACAAACCCAGCCCCACCCGCACGCGAGAGACAGCCATATATACATATATACACACACACACACACACACACAGGAGAGACAGCCACACACACACACACAGGAGAGACAGCCACACACACACACACAGGAGAGACAGCCACACACACACACACACAGGAGAGACAGCCACACACACACACAGGAGAGACAGCCACACACACACACAGGAGAGACAGCCACACACACACACACAGGAGAGACAGCCACACACACACAGGAGAGACAGCCATACACACACAGGAGAGACAGCCACACACACACAGGAGAGACAGCCACACACACACAGGAGAGACAGCCACACACACACAGGAGAGACAGCCACACACACACAGGAGAGACAGCCACACACACACAGGAGAGACAGCCACACACACACAGGAGAGACAGCCACACACACACACAGGAGAGACAGCCACACACACACACACAGGAGAGACAGCCACACACACACACAGGAGAGACAGCCACACACACACACAGGAGAGACAGCCCCACACACACACAGGAGAGACAGCCCCACACACACACAGGAGAGACAGCCCCACACACACACAGGAGAGACAGCCCCACACACACACAGGAGAGACAGCCACACACACACACAGGAGAGACAGCCACACACACACAGGAGAGACAGCCACACACACACAGGAGAGACAGCCACACACACACAGGAGAGACAGCCACACACACACAGGAGAGACAGCCACACACACACAGGAGAGACAGCCACACACACACAGGAGAGACAGCCACACACACACACACACACAGGAGAGACAGCCACACACACACACACACACACACACACACGGGAGAGACAGCCACACACACACACACACACACACAGGAGAGACAGCCACACACACACAGGAGAGACAGCCACACACACACACAGGAGAGACAGCCACACACACACACACAGGAGAGACAGCCACACACACACACACAGGAGAGACAGCCACACACACACACACAGGAGAGACAGCCACACACACACACACAGGAGAGACAGCCACACACACACACACAGGAGAGACAGCCACACACACACACACAGGAGAGACAGCCACACACAGGAGAGACAGCCACACACAGGAGAGACAGCCAGCCACACACGCACAGGAGAGACAGCCAGCCACACACGCACAGGAGAGACAGCCAGCCACACACGCACAGGAGAGACAGCCAGCCACACACGCACAGGAGAGACAGCCCCACACACGCACAGGAGAGACAGCCAGCCACACACGCACAGGAGAGACAGCCAGCCACACACACACGCACAGGAGAGACAGCCAGCCACACACACACGCACAGGAGAGACAGCCAGCCACACACACACGCACAGGAGAGACAGCCAGCCACACACACACGCACAGGAGAGACAGCCAGCCACACACGCACAGGAGAGACAGCCAGCCGCACACGCACAGGAGAGACAGCCAGCCGCACACGCACAGGAGAGACAGCCAGCCACACACGCACAGGAGAGACAGCCAGCCACACACGCACAGGAGAGACAGCCAGCCACACACGCACAGGAGAGACAGCCAGCCACACACGCACCGGAGAGACAGCCAGCCACACACGCACCGGAGAGACAGCCAGCCCCACACGCACAGGAGAGACAGCCAGCCCCACACACACACAGGAGAGACAGCCCCCACACACACAGGAGAGACAGCCAGCCACACACGCACAGGAGAGACAGCCAGCCACACACGCACAGGAGAGACAGCCACACACACACGCACAGGAGAGACAGCCAGCCACACACGCACAGGAGAGACAGCCAGCCACACACGCACAGGAGAGACAGCCAGCCACACACGCACAGGAGAGACAGCCCGCCACACACACACACAGGAGAGACAGCCCGCCCCACACACACAGGAGAGACAGCCAGCCACACACGCACAGGAGAGACAGCCAGCCACACACGCACAGGAGAGACAGCCAGCCACACACACACACAGGAGAGACAGCCCACACACACACACACACACACACACAGGAGAGACAGCCACACACACACACACACACACACACACACACACACAGGAGAGACAGCCAGCCGCACACGCACAGGAGAGACAGCCAGCCGCACACGCACAGGAGAGACAGCCAGCCACACACGCACAGGAGAGACAGCCAGCCACACACGCACCGGAGAGACAGCCAGCCACACACGCACCGGAGAGACAGCCAGCCCCACACGCACAGGAGAGACAGCCAGCCACACACACACGCACAGGAGAGACAGCCAGCCACACACACACGCACAGGAGAGAAAGCCAGCCACACACACACAGGAGAGACAGCCAGCCACACACGCACAGGAGAGACAGCCAGCCACACACGCACAGGAGAGACAGCCAGCCACACACGCACAGGAGAGACAGCCAGCCACACACGCACAGGAGAGACAGCCAGCCACACACGCACAGGAGAGACAGCCAGCCACACACACACGCACAGCAGAGACAGCCGCCTCCACACACGCACAGGAGAGACAGCCAGCCGCACACGCACAGGAGAGACAGCCAGCCGCACACGCTGGGAGACAGCCAGCCACACACGCTGGGAGAGACAGCCAGCCACACACCCACAGGAGAGACAGCCAGCCACACACGCACAGGAGAGCCAGCCAGCCACACACGCACAGGAGTGACAGCCAGCCCCACACGCACAGGTGAGACAGCCAGCCCCTCACACACACAGGAGAGACAGCGCCCCCCACACGCGCACAGGAGAGACAGCCCCACACACGCACAGGAGAGACAGCCAGCCACACACGCACCGGAGAGACAGCCAGCCCCACACGCACAGGAGAGACAGCCAGCCACACACGCACAGGAGAGACAGCCAGCCACACACGCACAGGAGAGCCCGCCCGCCACACACACAGGAGAGACAGCCAGCCACAGAGGGAGAGACAGCCAGCCACACACGCACAGGAGAGACAGCCAGCCACACACGCTGGGAGAGACAGCCAGCCACACACGCACAGGAGAGACAGCCAGCCACACACGCTGGGAGAGACAGCCAGCCCCACACACACACAGGAGAGACAGCCCCCACACACACAGGAGAGACAGCCAGCCACACACGCACAGGAGAGACAGCCAGCCACACACGCACAGGAGAGACAGCCAGCCACACACGCACAGGAGAGACAGCCAGCCACACACGCACAGGAGAGACAGCCAGCCACACACGCACAGGAGAGACAGCCAGCCACACACGCACAGGAGAGACAGCCAGCCACACACGCACAGGAGAGACAGCCAGCCGCACACGCACAGGAGAGACAGCCAGCCGCACACGCACAGGAGACAGCCAGCCGCACACGCACAGGAGAGACAGCCAGCCACACACGCACAGGAGAGACAGCCAGCCACACACGCACAGGAGAGACAGCCCGCCACACACGCACAGGAGAGACAGCCCCACACACGCACAGGAGAGACAGCCAGCCACACACGCACAGGAGAGACAGCCAGCCACACACGCACAGGAGAGACAGCCAGCCACACACGCACAGGAGAGACAGCCAGCCACACACGCACAGGAGAGACAGCCAGCCACACACGCACAGGAGAGACAGCCAGCCACACACGCACAGGAGAGACAGCCAGCCACACACGCACAGGAGAGACAGCCAGCCACACACGCACAGGAGAGACAGCCAGCCACACACGCACAGGAGAGACAGCCCGCCACACACACACACAGGAGAGACAGCCCGCCACACACACACACAGGAGAGACAGCCCGCCACACACACACAGGAGAGACAGCCCGCCACACACACACACAGGAGAGACAGCCCCCCACACACACACACAGGAGAGACAGCCCCACACACACACAGGAGAGACAGCCCCACACACACACAGGAGAGACAGCCAGCCACACACGCACAGGAGAGACAGCCCCACACATACACACACACACACAGGAGAGACAGACCCACACACACACACACACACACACAGGAGAGACAGACCCACACACACACACACACACACACGCACAGGGAGAGACAGCCAGCCACACACGCACAGGAGAGACAGCCAGCCACACACGCACAGGAGAGACAGCCAGCCACACACGCACAGGAGAGACAGCCAGCCACACACGCTGGGAGAGACAGCCAGCCACACACGCACAGGAGAGACAGCCAGCCACACACGCACAGGAGAGACAGCCAGCCACACACGCACAGGAGAGACAGCCAGCCACACACGCTGGGAGAGACAGCCAGCCACACACGCACAGGAGAGACAGCCAGCCACACACGCACAGGAGAGACAGCCAGCCACACACGCACAGGAGAGACAGCCAGCCACACACGCACAGGAGAGACAGAAAAACAAAATTTAAATACTTTGAAGTCATCACAGAAAAAATAATACTGTTTTAACTTTCACTCATTCATTAAAAATGCTAGAAAATGCTGACAGTGACTGAATAATTCATCAAGTATTTATATGTTGTCATATATCCTCCTGTGTTTAGTATTTTTCCACACATGAAGAGCTTTGTGCAGATCCAGCTTTCCTGCAAGCTGAATCTTCATCAGTTTGTCCTGCATGTTCACATTGAGTCTGTTCACATTACCATTCTTTTAACATTTGTTATGTCCGTACTCTCATCAATCATAATTGTCACTGCTGGTGATTTACTAATTTTCTCCTCTATTTCGTTATCAACTACAACAGCCAAACTATCCAAGAGTTCAGATGCAGTGAAGTAAGAATCGTAGCTGAAGTGCTTTTTCAACAATTGTAGATCAGCCACATCAAGATCATGCATGAGATCAATAACAGATTTGAATTTTCGCATGGGTATATCCTCGTTTGTCATCCATTGAACAATTTTTAATAGTGCCAGAATTGCGCGATCTTGCTTTCCTTCACACTTACTTACGTAATTTTTCCGATCCTGCTGTAACCCGGTATATCCATTGCTAATTTGTGAGCACTGAGATCCGCATGTCTCGATAAGGTTGTGTTCTGAAAATTGCGATTTTTAGTCACTTTGTTCATGCCATTAACTTTGTTGTGTTCCGTGCATACACTACAGTACATAAAATCCTCGTCGTTGTCGTTCTCTACATATCGCAACCACGTGTAAAGTTTGAGCCAGTGTTGCTGAAACGATCGCTTTTTCGTGGCTTGTCTTCGCAATTTTCCTCTTCATCAAAGACATTCTCTTTATCCCTGTTTGAATCTTTGTTCATTGAGAAAAAATTGCTTAATCTACGCTGATTTTAAATCGACTTTGAATACTTTTTCGGAGGCATGTTGCACGTTAAACACTCGAGAACTAGCGGAAATGAATGAACACTGGCGAGCAGACGAAATCACATGAGCAGACGAAATCTCGCGAGAGGATCCCGATTCGATATCTCGAAAGCGCAGAAGGCAAAACTCGCACTCGGAAAGGTAAACAAATATGGCGGTATTGTCAAAGCATCGACCGATTTCGCAAGATATTTTGGCAAATATTTCTGTTTTGGGACAATGTTACATAAATTGATGAAAAATATTAATGAGTCCGGCGGACGCACATTGGTTTGACACCATGCGTCCCTACGGATTTTCATGCGTCAGGGACGCAAGGACGCACGCAAACGTGAACACTGGACAGCCCCCCCCACACACACACACACGAGAGACAGCTCCACACACACACACACATGAGAGACAGCCCCACACACACACACACACACACACAGGAGAGACAGCCCCACACACACACACACACAGGAGAGACAGCCCCACACACACACACACAGGAGAGACAGCCCCACACACACACACAGGAGAGACAGCCCCCACACACACAGGAGAGACAGCCCCACACACACACAGGAAAGACAGCCCCACACACACACAGGAGAGACAGCCCCACACACACACAGGAGAGACAGCCCCACACACACACAGGAGAGACAGCCCCACACACACACAGGAGAGACAGCCCCCACACACACAGGAGAGACAGCCCACACACACACACAGGAGAGACAGCCCCACACACACACAGGAGAGACAGCCCCCACACACACACAGGAGAGACAGCCCCACACACACACACAGGAGAGACAGTCCCACACACACACACACACACACACAGTAGAGAGAGCCCCCTCCACACACACACAGGAGAGACAGCCCCACACACACACAGGAGAGACAGCCCCACACACACACACAGGAGAGACAGCCCCCACACACACACACAGGAGAGACAGCCACACACACACACACACACACAGTAGAGACAGCCACACACACACACACACACAGTAGAGACAGCCACACACACACACACAGTAGAGACAGCCACACACACACACAGTAGAGACAGCCACACACACACACAGTAGAGACAGCCACACACACACACAGTAGAGACAGCCACACACACACACAGTAGAGACAGCCACACACACACACAGTAGAGACAGCCACACACACACACACAGTAGAGACAGCCACACACACACACACAGTAGAGACAGCCACACACACACACACACACAGTAGAGACAGCCACACACACACACAGTAGAGACAGCCACACACACACAAAGTAGAGACAGACACACACACACACAGTAGAGACAGCCACACACACACACAGTAGAGACAGCCACACACACACACACACACACACAGTAGAGACAGCCACACACACACACACACACACACACACAGTAGAGACAGCCACACACACACACACACACACACACACACACACACACACACACACACACACACACACACACACACAGTAGAGACAGCCACACACACACACACACACAGTAGAGACAGCCACACACACACACACACACAGTAGAGACAGCCACACACACACACACACACACACAGTAGAGACAGCCACACACACACACACACACAGTAGAGACAGCCACACACACACACACACACAGTAGAGACAGCCACACACACACACACACACACAGTAGAGACAGCCACACACACACACACACACACAGTAGAGACAGCCACACACACACACAGTAGAGACAGCCACACACACACACAGGAGAGACAGCCCCCCCCACACACACACGAGAGACAGCCCCCCCCACACACACACACACACAGTAGAGACAGCCACACACACACACACACACACAGTAGAGACAGCCACACACACACACACGTAGAGACAGCCACACACACACACACACACACACAGTAGAGACAGCCACACACACACACACACACACAGTAGAGACAGCCACACACACACACACACACAGTAGAGACAGCCACACACACACACAGTAGAGACAGCCACACACACACACACACACACACAGGAGAGACAGCCACACACACACACACAGGAGAGACAATCCCCCACACACACACAGGAGAGACAGCCCCACACACACACAGGAGAGACAGCCCCACACACACACAGGAGAGACAGCCCCACACACACACACACACACACACAGGAGAGACAGCCACACACACACACACACACACAGGAGAGACAGCCACACACACACAGGAGAGACAGCCACACACACACACACAGGAGAGACAGCCCCACACACACACACACAGGAGAGACAGCCCACACACACACACACAGGAGAGACAGCCCCACACACACACACACAGGAGAGACAGCCCCACACACACACACACACACAGGAGAGACAGCCACACACACACACACACACAGGAGAGACAGCCCCCACACACACACACACACAGGAGAGACAGCCACACACACACACAGGAGAGACAATCCCCACACACACACAGGAGACAATCCCCACACACACACAGGAGAGACAATCCCCACACACACACACAGGAGAGACAGCCCCACACACACACAGGAGAGACAGCCCCACACACACACAGGAGAGACAGCCCCACACACACACAGGAGAGACAGCCCCACACACACACACACACACACAGGAGAGACAGGCCCACACACACACACAGGAGAGACAGCCCCACACACACACACACAGGAGAGACAGCCCACACACACACACACACACAGGAGAGACAGCCACACACACACACACACACACACACAGGAGAGACAGCCCCACACACACACACACAGGAGAGACAGCCCCACACACACACACAGGAGAGACAGCCCCACACACACACACACAGGAGAGACAGCCCCCCACACACACACACAGGAGAGACAGCCCCACACACACACACAGGAGAGACAGCCACACACACACACACACAGGAGAGACAGCCCACACACACACACACAGGAGAGACAGCCACACACACACACACACAGGAGAGACAGCCCCACACACACACACAGGAGAGACAGCCCCACACACACACAGGAGACAGCCCCCACACACACAGGAGAGACAGCCCCCCACACACACAGGAGACAATCACACACACACAGGAGAGACAGCCCCACACACACACACAGGAGAGACAATCCCACACACACACACACAGGAGAGACAGCCCACACACACACACACAGGAGACAGCCCACACACACACACACAGGAGAGACAGCCACACACACACAGGAGAGACAATCCCCACACACACACAGGAGAGACAGCCACACACACACACACACAGGAGAGACAACACACACACACACACACAGGAGAGACAGCCCCACACACACACACACACAGGAGAGACAGCCCCACACACACACACACACACACACACAGGAGAGACAGCCCCACACACACACACACACAGGAGAGACAGCCCCACACACACACACACACACAGGAGACAGCCCCACACACACACACACACACAGGAGAGACAGCCCCACACACACACACACACAGGAGAGACAGCCCACACACACACACAGGAGAGACAGCCCCCACACACACAGGAGAGACAGCCCCACACACACACAGGAGAGACAGCCCCACACACACACACAGGAGAGACAGCCCCACACACACACACAGGAGAGACAGCCCCACACACACACAGGAGACAGCCCCACACACACAGGAGAGACAGCTCCCCACACACACACACAGGAGAGACAATCCCCCCACACACACACAGGAGAGACAATCCCCACACACACACAGGAGAGACAATCCCCACACACACACAGGAGAGACAATCCCCACACACACACACAGGAGAGACAATCCCCACACACACACACAGGAGAGACAGCCCCACACACACACACAGGAGAGACAGCCCCACACACACACAGGAGAGACAGCCCCACACACACACAGGAGAGACAGCCCCACACACACACACAGGAGAGACAGCCCCACATACACACACACACAGGAGAGACAGCCCCACATACACACACACACAGGAGAGACAGCCCACACACACACACACACAGGAGACAGCCCCACACACACACACAGGAGAGACAGCCCCACACACACACACAGGAGAGACAGCCCCACACGCACACACACACGCACACACACACACACATACACACACAGGAGAGACAGCCCCACACACACACACACAGGAGAGACAGCCCCACACACACACACACAGAGACAGCCCCCACACACACACAGGAGAGACAGCCCCCCACACACACACACAGGAGAGACAGCCCCACACACACACACAGGAGAGACAGCCCCACACGCACACACACACAGGAGACACCCCCACACACACACAGGAGAGACAATCCCCCACACACACACAGGAGAGACAATCCCCCACACACACACAGGAGAGACAATCCCCCACACACACACAGGAGAGACAATCCCCCACACACACACAGGAGAGACAATCCCCCACACACACACAGGAGAGACAGCCCCACACACACACACACAGGAGAGACAGCCCCACACACACACACAAGAGAGACAGCCCCCCACACCCACACACACAGGAGAGACAGCCCCACACACACACACACACACAGGAGAGACAGCCCCACACACACACACACACAGGAGAGACAGCCCCACACACACACACACAGGAGAGACAGCCCCACACACACACACAGGAGAGACAGCCCCACACACACACAGGAGAGACAGCCCCACACACACACACACACAGGAGAGACAGCCCCACACACACACACAGGAGAGACAGCCCCACACACACACACAGGAGAGACAGCCCCACACACACACACAGGAGAGACAGCCCCCACACACACACAGGAGAGACAGCCCCACACACACACAGGAGAGACAGCCCCACACACACACACAGGAGAGACAGCCCCACACACACACACAGGAGAGACAGCCCCACACACACACAGCCCCACACACACACAGGAGAGACAGCCCCACACACACACAGAAGAAACAGCCACACACACACACACACACACAGGAGAGACAGCCACACACACACACACAGGAGAGACAGCCACACACACACACACACACACAGGAGAGACAGCCACACACACACACACACACAGGAGAGACAGCCACACACACACACACACACAGGAGAGACAGCCACACACACACAGGAGAGACAGCCACACACACACAGGAGAGACAGAGACACACACACACACAGCCACACACACAGGAGAGACAGCCACACACACACACACACAGGAGAGACAGCCACACACACACACAGGAGAGACAGCCACACACACACACACAGGAGAGACAGCCACACACACACACACAGGAGAGACAGCCACACACACACACACAGGAGAGACAGCCACACACACACACACACACAGGAGAGACAGCCACACACACACACACAGGAGAGACAGCCACACACACACACACACACAGGAGAGACAGCCACACACACACACACAGGAGAGACAGCCACACACACACACAGGAGAGACAGCCACACACACACACACAGGAGAGACAGCCACACACACACACACAGGAGAGACAGCCACACACACACACACAGGAGAGACAGCCACACACACACACAGGAGAGACAGCCACACACACACACACACAGGAGAGACAGCCACACACACACACACAGGAGAGACAGCCACACACACACACACAGGAGAGACAGCCACACACACACACACACAGGAGAGACAGCCACACACACACACACACAGGAGAGACAGCCACACACACACACACAGGAGAGACAGCCACACACACACACAGGAGAGACAGCCACACACACACACACACACACAGGAGAGACAGCCACACACACACACACACACAGGAGAGACAGCCACACACACACACACAGGAGAGACAGCCACACACACACACAGGAGAGACAGCCACACACACACACAGGAGAGACAGCCACACACACACAGGAGAGACAGCCACACACACACAGGAGAGACAGCCACACACACACACACAGGAGAGACAGCCACACACACACACAGGAGAGACAGCCACACACACACACACACCCACAGGAGAGACAGCCCCACCCACACACACACAGGAGAGACAGCCACACACACACACAGGAGAGACAGCCACACACACACACAGGACAGCCAGCCACACACACACACACACACACAGGAGAGACAGCCACACACACACACACACACACACACACACACACACACACACAGGAGAAACAGCCACACACACAGGAGAGACAGCCACACACACACAGGAGAGACAGCCACACACACACACACACAGGAGAGACAGCCACACACACACACAGGAGAGACAGCCACACACACACACACACACACAGGAGAGACAGCCACACACACACACACACACACAGGAGAGACAGCCACACACACACAGGAGAGACAGCCACACACACACAGGAGAGACAGCCACACACACACAGGAGAGACAGCCACACACACACAGGAGAGACAGCCACACACACACACACACACAGGAGAGACAGCCCCACACACACACACACACAGGAGAGACAGCCACACACACACACACAGGAGAGACAGCCACACACACACACACAGGAGAGACAGCACACACACACACACAGGAGAGACAGCCACACACACACAGGAGAGACAGCCACACACACACACAGGAGAGACAGCCACACACACACAGGAGAGACAGCCACACACACACACACACACACACACACAGGAGAGACACACACACACACACACACACACACACACACAGGAGAGACAGCCACACACACACACACACACACAGGAGAGACAGCCAGCCACACACACACACACAGGAGACAGCCACACACACACACACACACAGGAGAGAGACAGCCACACACACACACACACACAGGAGAGACAGCCACACACACACACACACAGGAGAGACAGCCACACACACACACACAGGAGAGACAGCCACACACACACACACAGGAGAGACAGCCACACACACACACACACACACAGGAGAGACAGCCACACACACACACACACACAGGAGAGACAGCCAGCCACACACACACAGGAGAGACAGCCAGCCACACACACACACAGGAGAGACAGCCAGCCACACACACACAGGAGAGACAGCCAGCCACACACACACAGGAGAGACAGCCAGCCACACACACACAGGAGAGACAGCCAGCCACACACACACAGGAGAGACAGCCACACACACACACACAGGAGAGACAGCCACACACACACACACACACAGGAGAGACAGCCACACACACACACACACACACAGGAGAGACAGCCACACACACACACAGGAGAGACAGCCACACACACACAGGAGAGACAGCCACACACACACACACAGGAGAGACAGCCACACACACACACACACAGGAGAGACAGCCACACACACACACACAGGAGACACACAGCCACACACACACAGGAGACACACACAGGAGACACACACACACACACACACAGGAGAGACAGCCACACACACACAGGAGAGACAGCCACACACACACAGGAGAGACAGCCACACACACACAGGAGAGACAGCCACACACACACACACACACAGGAGAGACAGCCACACACACACACACACACAGGAGAGACAGCCACACACACACACACACACACAGGAGAGACAGCCACACACACACACACACACACAGGAGAGACAGCCACACACACACACAGGAGAGACAGCCACACACACACACACACACACACACAGGAGAGACAGCCACACACACACACACACACAGGAGAGACAGCCACACACACACACACACACACAGACACACACACACACACACAGGACAGCCAGCCACACACACACACACACACAGGAGAGACAGCCACACACACACACACACACACAGGAGAGACAGCCACACACACACACACACACAGGAGAGACAGCCACACACACACAGGAGACAGCCAGCCACACACACACTGGGACAGACAGCCACACACACACACACAGGAGAGACAGCCACACACACACACACACACACACACACACACACACACAGGAGAGACAGCCAGCCACACACACACGCTGGGAGAGACAGCCAGCCACACACACACGCACAGGAGAGACAGCCAGCCACACACACACACAGGAGAGACAGCCAGCCACACACACACACACAGGAGAGACAGCCACACACACACACGCACAGGAGAGACAGCCAGCCACACACACACGCTGGGAGAGACAGCCAGCCACACACACACGCTGGGAGAGACAGCCAGCCACACACACGCACAGGAGAGACAGCCAGCCACACACACACGCACAGGAGAGAAAGCCAGCCACACACACACGCACAGGAGAGAAAGCCAGCCACACACGCACAGGAGAGACAGCCAGCCACACACGCACAGGAGAGACAGCCAGCCACACACGCACAGGAGAGACAGCCAGCCACACACACACGCACAGGAGAGACAGCCAGCCACACACGCACAGGAGAGACAGCCAGCCGCACACGCACAGGAGAGACAGCCAGCCGCACACGCACAGGAGAGACAGCCAGCCACACACGCTGGGAGAGACAGCCAGCCACACACACACACAGGAGAGACAGCCAGCCACACACACACGCTGGGAGAGACAGCCCCACACACACACACAGGAGAGACAGCCCCACACACACACACACAGGAGACAGCCCCACACACACACACGCTGAGACACACGCACAGGAGAGACAGCCCCACACACACGCACAGGAGAGACAGCCCCACACACGCACAGGAGAGAGAGACAGCCCCCACACACACACAGGAGAGACAGCCACACACACAGGAGACAGCCAGCCACACACACACACAGGAGAGACAGCCAGCCACACACGCACAGGAGAGACAGCCAGCCACACACGCACAGGAGAGACAGCCAGCCACACACACACACAGGAGACAGCCAGCCACACACACAGAGACAGCCCCACACACGCACAGGAGAGACAGCCAGCCACACACGCACAGGAGAGACAGCCAGCCACACACGCACAGGAGAGACAGCCAGCCACACACGCACAGGAGAGACAGCCAGCCACACACGCACAGGAGAGACAGCCAGCCACACACGCACCGGAGAGACAGCCAGCCCCACACGCACCGGAGAGACAGCCAGCCCCACACGCACCGGAGAGACAGCCAGCCCCACACGCACAGGAGAGACAGCCAGCCACACACGCACCGGAGAGACAGCCAGCCACACACGCACCGGAGAGACAGCCAGCCACACACGCTGGGAGAGACAGCCAGCCACACACACACAGGAGAGACAGCCAGCCACACACACGCACAGGAGAGACAGCCAGCCACACACACAGGAGAGACAGCCAGCCACACACACGCACAGGAGACAGCCAGCCACACACACAGGAGACAGCCAGCCCCACACGCACAGGAGAGACAGCCAGCCACACACGCACAGGAGAGACAGCCAGCCACACACGCACCGGAGAGACAGCCAGCCACACACGCACCGGAGAGACAGCCAGCCCCACACGCACAGGAGAGACAGCCAGCCCCACACACACACAGGAGAGACAGCCCCCCCCACACACGCACAGGAGAGACAGCCCCCCCCACACACGCACAGGAGAGACAGCCAGCCACACACGCACAGGAGAGACAGCCAGCCACACACGCACAGGAGAGACAGCCAGCCACACACAGGAGAGACAGCCACACACACACGGGAGAGACAGCCAGCCACACACGCACAGGAGAGACAGCCAGCCACACACACGCTGGGAGAGACAGCCAGCCACACACGCACAGGAGAGACAGCCAGCCACACACGCACAGGAGAGACAGCCAGCCACACACACACGCACAGGAGAGACAGCCAGCCACACACTGGGAGAGACAGCCAGCCACACACACGCACAGGAGAGACAGCCAGCCACACACACACGCTGGGAGAGACAGCCAGCCACACACGCTGGGAGAGACAGCCAGCCACACACGCACAGGAGAGACAGCCAGCCACACACGCACAGGAGAGACAGCCAGCCACACACACGCTGGAGGAGAGACAGCCAGCCACACACGCACAGGAGAGACAGCCAGCCACACACACACACGCACAGGAGAGACAGCCAGCCACACACGCACAGGAGACAGCCAGCCACACGCTGGGAGAGACAGCCAGCCCCACACACACACAGGAGAGACAGCCCCCACACACACACACAGGAGAGACAGCCCCACACACACACAGGAGAGACAGCCAGCCACACACGCACAGGAGAGACAGCCAGCCACACACACACGCTGGGAGAGACAGCCAGCCACACACACACAGGGAGAGACAGCCAGCCACACACACACACAGGAGAGACAGCCACACACACACACACACAGGAGAGACAGCCCGCCACACACACACACACTGGGAGAGACACACACAGGGAGAGACAGCCAGCCACACACACACAGGAGAGACAGCCAGCCACACACACACAGGAGAGACAGCCAGCCACACACACAGGAGAGACAGCCAGCCACACACACACAGGGAGAGACAGCCAGCCACACACACAGGAGAGACAGCCAGCCACACACACACAGGAGAGACAGCCAGCCACACACGCACAGGAGAGACAGCCAGCCACACACGCACAGGAGAGACAGCCAGCCACACACGCACAGGAGAGACAGCCAGCCACACACGCTGGGAGAGACAGCCAGCCACACACGCTGGGAGAGACAGCCAGCCCCACACGCACAGGAGAGACAGCCAGCCACACACGCACAGGAGAGACAGCCAGCCACACACGCACAGGAGAGACAGCCAGCCACACACGCACAGGAGAGACAGCCAGCCACACACGCACAGGAGAGACAGCCAGCCACACACGCACAGGAGAGACAGCCAGCCACACACGCACAGGAGAGACAGAAAAACAAAATTTAAATACTTTGAAGTCATCACAGAAAAAATAATACTGTTTTAACTTTCACTCATTCATTAAAAATGCTAGAAAATGCTGACAGTGACTGAATAATTCATCAAGTATTTATATGTTGTCATATATCCTCCTGTGTTTAGTATTTTTCCACACATGAAGAGCTTTGTGCAGATCCAGCTTTCCTGCAAGCTGAATCTTCATCAGTTTGTCCTGCATGTTCACATTGAGTCTGTTCACATTACCATTCTTTTAACATTTGTTATGTCCGTACTCTCATCAATCATAATTGTCACTGCTGGTGATTTACTAATTTTCTCCTCTATTTCGTTATCAACTACAACAGCCAAACTATCCAAGAGTTCAGATGCAGTGAAGTAAGAATCGTAGCTGAAGTGCTTTTTCAACAATTGTAGATCAGCCACATCAAGATCATGCATGAGATCAATAACAGATTTGAATTTTCGCATGGGTATATCCTCGTTTGTCATCCATTGAACAATTTTTAATAGTGCCAGAATTGCGCGATCTTGCTTTCCTTCACACTTACTTACGTAATTTTTCCGATCCTGCTGTAACCCGGTATATCCATTGCTAATTTGTGAGCACTGAGATCCGCATGTCTCGATAAGGTTGTGTTCTGAAAATTGCGATTTTTAGTCACTTTGTTCATGCCATTAACTTTGTTGTGTTCGTGCATACACTACAGTACATAAAATCCTCGTCGTTGTCGTTCTCTACATATCGCAACCACGTGTAAAGTTTGAGCCAGTGTTGCTGAAACGATCGCTTTTTAAGTGGCTTGTCTTCGCAATTTTCCTCTTCATCAAAGACATTCTCTTTATCCCTGTTTGAATCTTTGTTCATTGAGAAAAATTGCTTAATCTACGCTGATTTTAAATCGACTTTGAATACTTTTTCGAGGCATGTTGCACGTTAAACACTCGAGAACTAGCGGAAATGAATGAACACTGGCGAGCAGACGAAATCACATGAGCAGACGAAATCTCGCGAGAGGATCCCGATTCGATATCTCGAAGCGCAGAAGGCAAACTCGCACTCGGAAAGGTAAACAAATATGGCGGTATTGTCAAAGCATCGACCGATTTCGCAAGATATTTTGGCAAATATTTCTGTTTTGGGACAATGTTACATAAATTGATGAAAAATATTAATGAGTCCGCGGACGCATTGGTTTGACACCATGCGTCCCACAGTTTTCATGCGTCAGGACGCAAGGACGCGACGCAAACGCGTGAACACTGGACAGCCCCCACACACACACACACGAGACAGCTCCACACACACACACACATGAGAGACAGCCCCACACACACACACACACACACACAGGAGAGACAGCCCCACACACACACACACACAGGAGAGACAGCCCCCACACACACACACACAGGAGAGACAGCCCACACACACACACAGGAGAGACAGTCCCCCACACACACACACACAGGAGAGACAGTCCCCCACACACACACACACACAGGAGAGACAGCCCCCACACACACAGGAGAGACAGCCCCCACACACAGGAGAGACAGCCCCCACACACACAGGAAAGACAGCCCCACACACACAGGAGAGACAGCCCCACACACACACAGGAGAGACAGCCCCACACACACACACAGGAGAGACAGCCCCACACACACACACACAGGAGAGACAGTCCCCACACACACACACACAGGAGAGACAGCCCCCACACACACACACACACAGGAGAGACAGCCCCCACACACACAGGAGAGACAGCCCCCACACACACACAGGAGAGACAGCCCCCACACACACAGGAGAGACAGCCCCACACACACACACACAGGAGAGACAGCCCCCACACACACACAGGAGAGACAGCCCCACACACACACAGGAGAGAGACAGCCCCACACACACACACAGGAGAGACAGCCCCACACACACACAGGAGAGACAGCCACACACACACACACAGGAGAGACAGCCCCACACACACACACAGGAGAGACAGCCACACACACACACACAGGAGAGACAGCCCCACACACACACACAGGAGAGACAGCCACACACACACACACACACAGGAGAGACAGCCCACACACACACAGGAGAGACAGCCCACACACACACACACAGGAGAGACAGCCACACACACACACACACAGTAGAGACAGCCCCACACACACACACACAGTAGAGACAGCCACACACACACACACAGTAGAGACAGCCACACACACACACAGTAGAGACAGCCACACACACACACAGTAGAGACAGCCACACACACACACACAGTAGAGACAGCCACACACACACACACAGTAGAGACAGCCACACACACACACACAGTAGAGACAGCCACACACACACACAGTAGAGACAGCCACACACACACACAGTAGAGACAGCCACACACACACACACAGTAGAGACAGCCACACACACACACACAGTAGAGACAGCCACACACACACACACAGTAGAGACAGCCACACACACACACACAGTAGAGACAGCCACACACACACACACACACAGTAGAGACAGCCACACACACACACACACACAGTAGAGACAGCCACACACACACACAGTAGAGACAGCCACACACACACACACAGTAGAGACAGCCACACACACACACAGTAGAGACAGCCACACACACACACACACACACAGTAGAGACAGCCACACACACACACACAGTAGAGACAGCCACACACACACACACACACACAGTAGAGACAGCCACACACACACACAGTAGAGACAGCCACACACACACACATACACAGGAGAGACAGCCCCACACACACACACACACACACACAGTAGAGACAGCCACACACACACACACACACACACAGTAGAAACAGCCACACACACACACACACACACAGTAGAGAGAGCCACACACACACACACACACACAGTAGAGACAGCCACACACACACACACACACACACAGTAGAGACAGCCACACACACACACACACACACACACAGTAGAGACAGCCACACACACACACACACACACACACAGTAGAGACAGCCACACACACACACACACACAGTAGAGACAGCCACACACACACACACACACACAGTAGAGACAGCCACACACACACACACAGTAGAGACAGCCACACACACACACACAGGAGAGACAGCCCCACACACACACAGGAGAGACAGCCCCCACACACACACAGGAGACAGCCCCACACACACACAGGAGAGACAGCCCCACACACACACAGGAGAGACAGCCCCACACACACACACATACACAGGAGAGACAGCCCCACACACACACACACACACACACAGTAGAGACAGCCCCACACACACACAGGAGAGACAGCCACACACACACACACACACACAGGAGAGACAGCCCCACACACACACACACACACACAGAGAGACAGCCACACACACACACACACACACACACAGGAGAGACAGCCCCACACACACACACACACACACACAGGAGAGACAGCCACACACACACACACACACACACAGGAGAGACAGCCCCACACACACACACACAGGAGAGACAGCCCACACACACACACACACAGGAGAGACAGCCCACACACACACACACAGGAGAGACAGCCACACACACACACACACACAGGAGAGACAGCCCCACACACACACACACAGGAGAGACAGCCCCACACACACACACAGGAGAGACAGCCCACACACACACACACACAGGAGGAGACAGCCCACACACACACACAGGAGAGACAGCCCCACACACACACACACACAGGAGAGACAGCCACACACACACACACACACACACACAGGAGAGACAGCCCACACACACACACACACACACAGGAGAGACAGCCCCACACACACACACACACAGAGAGACAGCCCACACACACACACACACACAGGACAGCCAGCCACACACACACACACACACAGGAGAGACAGCCACACACACACACACACAGGAGAGACAGCCACACACACACACACACACAGGAGAGACAGCCCCACACACACACACACACAGGAGAGACAGCCCCACACACACACACACAGGAGAGACAGCCACACACACACACAGTAGAGACAGCCCCCACACACACACACAGGAGAGACAGCCCCCACACACACACACAGGAGAGACAGCCCCCACACACACACACAGGAGAGACAGCCCCCACACACACACACACACACACACAGGAGACAGCCCCCCACACACACACACAGGAGAGACAGCCCCACACACACACACACAGGAGACAGCCCCACACACACACACACACACACACACAGGAGACACACACACACACACACAGGAGAGACAATCCCACACACACACACAGGAGAGACAATCCCACACACACACACACAGGAGAGACAGCCACACACACACACACACACAGGAGAGACAATCCCCACACACACACAGGAGAGACAGCCCCACACACACACAGGAGAGACAATCCCCACACACACACACAGGAGAGACAGCCCCCACACACACACAGGAGAGACAGCCCCCACACACACACAGGAGAGACAGCCCCACACACACACAGGAGAGACAGCCACACACACACACACACAGGAGAGACAGCCCCACACACACACACACACACACACACACAGGAGAGACAGCCACACACACACACACACACACAGGAGAGACAGCCACACACACACACACACACAGGAGAGACAGCCCCACACACACACACAGGAGAGACAGCCCCACACACACACACAGGAGAGACAGCCCCCCCCACACACACACAGGAGAGACAGCCCCACACACACAGGAGAGACAGCCCCACACACACACACACACAGGGAGAGACAGCCCCACACACACACACACAGGAGAGACAGCCCCACACACACACACACACAGGAGAGACAGCCCCACACACACACACACACAGGAGAGACAGCCACACACACACACACACACACAGGAGAGACAGCCACACACACACACACACACACACAGAGAGACAGCCACACACACACACACACACACACAGGAGAGACAGCCACACACACACACACACACACAGAGAGACAGCCACACACACACACACACACACAGGAGAGACAGCCCCACACACACACACAGGAGAGACAGCCCCACACACACACACACACAGGAGAGACAGCCACACACACACACACACACAGGAGAGACAGCCCCACACACACACACACACAGAGACAGCCCCACACACACACACACACAGGAGAGACAGCCCCACACACACACACACACAGGAGAGACAGCCCCACACACACACACAGAGAGACAGCCCCACACACACACACATACACAGGAGAGACAGCCCCACACACACACACACAGGAGAGACAGCCCCACACACACACACACAGGAGAGACAGCCCCACACACACACACACAGGAGAGACAGCCCCACACACACACACACACAGGAGAGACAGCCCCACACACACACACACAGGAGAGACAGCCCCACACACACACACACACAGGAGAGACAGCCCCACACACACACACACACACACACAGGAGAGACAGCCACACACACACACACACACACAGGAGAGACAGCCCACACACACACACACACACAGGAGAGACAGCCCCACACACACACACACACAGGAGAGACAGCCCCACACACACACACACAGGAGAGACAGCCCCACACACACACACACACAGGAGAGACAGCCCCACACACACACACACACAGGAGAGACAGCCCCACACACACACACACACAGGAGAGACAGCCCCACACACACACACACAGGAGAGACAGCCCCACACACACACACACAGGAGAGACAGCCCCACATACACACACACACAGGAGAGACAGCCCCACACACACACACACACAGGAGAGACAGCCCCACACACACACACACACACAGGAGAGACAGCCCCACACACACACACACAGGAGAGACAGCCCCACACACACACACACACAGGAGAGACAGCCCCACACACACACACACACAGGAGAGACAGCCCCACACACACACACAGGAGAGACAGCCCCCCCCACACACACAGGAGAGACAGCCCCACACACACACACAGGAGAGACAGCCCCACACACACACACACACAGGAGAGACAGCCCCACACACACACACACACAGGAGAGACAGCCCCCACACACACACACACAGGAGAGACAGCCCCACACACAGCTGAGACAGCCCCACATTCACACACAGGAGAGACAGCCCCCACACACACACAGGAGAGACAATCCCCCATACACACACAGGAGAGACAATCCCCCACACACACACAGGAGAGACAATCCCCCACACACACACACACAGGAGAGACAGCCCCACACACACACACAGGAGAGACAGCCCCACACACACACACACAGGAGAGACAATCCCCACACACACACACAGGAGAGACAATCCCACACACACACAGGAGAGACAATCCCACACACACACAGGAGAGACAATCCCACACACACACACAGGAGAGACAATCCCCACACACACACACACAGGAGAGACAGCCCCCACACACACACAGGAGAGACAGCCCCACACACACACACACACACAGGAGAGACAGCCCCACACACACACACACACAGGAGAGACAGCCCCACACACACACACACACAGGAGAGACAGCCCCACACACACACACACAGGAGAGAGACAGCCCACACACACACACACACACAGGAGAGACAGCCCCACACACACACACACAGGAGAGACAGCCCCACACACACACACACAGGAGAGACAGCCCCACACACACACACACACACAGGAGAGACAGCCCCACACACACACACACACAGGAGAGACAGCCCCACACACACACACACAGGAGAGACAGCCCCCCACACACACACACACAGGAGAGCCAGCCCCACCCACACACACACACAGGAGAGACAGCCCCCCACACACACACACACAGGAGAGACAGCCCCCCACACACACACACACAGGAGACAGCCCCACACACACACACACACAGGAGAGACAGCCCCACACACACACACACACAGGAGAGACAGCCCCACACACACACACACACAGGAGAGACAGCCCCACACACACACACACACAGGAGAGACAGCCCCCCCCACACACACACACAGGAGAGACAGCCCCACACACACACACACAGGAGAGACAGCCCCACACACACACACACAGGAGAGACAGCCCCACACACACACAGAGACAGCCCCACACACACACAGGAGAGACAGCCCCACACACACACACACAGGAGAGACAGCCCCACACACACACACACACAGGAGAGACAGCCCCACACACACACACACACACAGGAGAGACAGCCCCACACACACACACACACAGGAGAGACAGCCCCACACACACACACACAGGAGAGACAGCCCCACACACACACACACACAGGAGAGACAGCCTCACACACACACACACACAGGAGAGACAGCCCCACACACACACACACACAGGAGAGACAGCCCACACACACACACACACAGGAGAGACAGCCCCACACACACACACACAGGAGAGACAGCCCCACACACACACACAGGAGAGACAGCCCCACACACACACACACAGGAGAGACAGCCCCACACACACACACACAGGAGAGACAGCCCCACACACACACACACAGGAGAGACAGCCCCACACACACACACAGGAGAGACAGCCCCACACACACACACACAGGAGAGACAGCCCCACACACACACACACAGGAGAGACACCCCCACACACACACACACAGGAGAGACAGCCCCACCCACACACACACACAGGAGAGACAGCCCCACACACACACACACAGGAGAGACAGCCCCACACACACACACACACAGGAGAGACACCCCCACACACACCCACACAGGAGAGACACCCCCACACACACACACACAGGAGAGACAGCCCCACACACACACACACAGGAGAGACAGCCCCACACACACACACAGGAGAGACAGCCCCACACACACACACAGGAGAGACAGCCCCACACACACACACACACACACACACACACACAGGAGAGACAGCCCCACACACACACAAACACAGGAGAGACAGCCCCACACACACACACAGGAGAGACAGCCCCACACACACACAGGAGAGACAGCCCCACACACACACACACACAGAGACAGCCCCACACACACACACAGGAGAGACAGCCCCACACACACACACAGGAGAGACAGCCCCACACACACACACACAGGAGAGACAGCCCCACACACACACACACAGGAGAGACAGCCCCACACACACACAGGAGAGACAGCCCCACACACACACAGGAGAGACAGCCCCACACACACACACAGGAGAGACAGCCCCACACACACACACGAGAGACAGCCCCCCCCACACACACACAGGAGAGACAGCCCCACACACACACAGGAGAGACAGCCCCACACACACACAGGAGAGACAGCCCCACACACACACACATACACAGGAGAGACAGCCCACACACACACACAGGAGAGACAGCCCCCACACACACACACAGGAGAGACAGCCCCACACACACACGAGAGACAGCCCCACACACACACACACAAGAGAGACAGCCCCACACACACACACACAGGAGAGACAGCCCCACACACACACACACAGGAGAGACAGCCCCACACACACACACACAGGAGAGACAGCCCCACACACACACACACACACAGGAGAGACAGCCCACACACACACACACACAGGAGAGACAGCCCCACACACACACACACAGGAGAGACAGCCCCACACACACACACCGGAGAGACAGCCCCACACACACACACAGGAGACAGCCCCACACACACACACACAGGAGAGACAGCCCCACACACACACAGGAGAGACAGCCCCACACACACACACAGGAGAGACAGCCCCACACACACACACACAGGAGAGACAGCCCCACACACACACACAGGAGAGACAGCCCCACACACACACACACACAGGAGAGACAGCCCACACACACACACACACAGGAGAGACAGCCCCACACACACACACACAGGAGAGACAGCCCCACACACACACACACACAGTGAGACAGCCCCACACACACACACACACACAGGAGAGACAGCCCCACACACACACACAGGAGAGACAGCCCCACACACACACACACACAGGAGAGACAGCCCCACACACACACACACACACAGGAGAGACAGCCCCACACACACACACACAGGAGAGACAGCCCCACACACACACACAGGAGAGACAGCCCCACACACACACACAGGAGAGACAGCCCCACACACACACACACAGGAGAGACAGCCCCACACACACACAGGAGAGACAGCCCACACACACACACACACAGGAGAGACAGCCCCACACACACACACACAGGAGAGACAGCCCCACACACACAGAGAGACAGCCCACACACACACACAGGAGAGACAGCCCCACACACACACACAGGAGAGACAGCCCCACACACACACAGGAGAGACAGCCCCACACACACACAGGAGAGACAGCCCCACACACACACAGGAGAGACAGCCCGCCACACACACACACAGGAGAGACAGCCCCCCACACACACACACAGGAGAGACAGCCCCACACACACACAGGAGAGACAGCCCCACACACACACAGGAGAGACAGCCCCACACACACACAGGAGAGACAGCCCCACACACACACAGGAGAGACAGCCCCACACACACACAGGAGAGACAGCCCCACACACACACAGGAGAGACAGCCCCACACACACACAGGAGAGACAGCCCCACACACACACAGGAGAGACAGCCCCACACACAGGAGAGACAGCCCCACACACACACAGGAGAGACAGCCCCACACACACACAGGAGAGACAGCCCCCCACACACACCCGAGAGACAGCCCCCCCCACACAAGAGAGACAGCCCACACACACACAGGAGAGACAGCCCCACACACACACAGGAGAGACAGCCCCACACACACACACACAGGAGAGACAGCCCCACACACACACAGGAGAGACAGCCCCACACACACACAGGAGAGACAGCCCCACACACACACAGGAGAGACAGCCCCACACACACACAGGAGAGACAGCCCCACACACACACAGGAGAGACAGCCCCACACACACACACAGGAGAGACAGCCCCACACACAGGAGGAGACAGCCCCACACACACAGGAGAGACAGCCCCACACACACACACACAGGAGAGACAGCCCCACACACACACAGGAGAGACAGCCCCACACACACAGGAGAGACAGCCCCACACACACACACACAGGAGAGACAGCCCCACACACACACACACAGGAGAGACAGCCCCACACACACAGGAGAGACAGCCCCACACACACACACAGGAGAGACAGCCCCACACACACACACAGGAGAGACAGCCCCACACACACAGGAGAGACAGCCCCACACACACACAGGAGAGACAGCCCCACACACAGGAGAGACAGCCCCACACACACACGAGAGACAGCCCCACACACACACGAGAGACAGCCCCACACACACACGAGAGACAGCCCCACACACACGAGAGACAGCCCCACACACACACACAGAGACAGCCCCACACACACGAGAGACAGCCCCACACACACACACGAGACAGCCCCACACACACACGAGAGACAGCCCACACACACACGAGAGACAGCCCCACACACACACGAGAGACAGCCCCCCCCACACACGCGAGACAGCCCCACACACACACGAGAGACAGCCCCACACACACACGAGAGACAGCCCCACACACACACGAGAGACAGCCCCACACACACACGAGAGACAGCCCCACACACACACGAGAGACAGCCCCACACACACACGAGAGACAGCCCCACACACACACGAGACAGCCCCACACACACACGAGAGACAGCCCCACACACACACGAGAGACAGCCCACACACACACACACACACACGAGACAGCCCCACACACACACACACACACACACACAGGAGAGACAGCCCCACACACACACACACACACACACAGGAGAGACAGCCCCACACACACACACACAGGAGGAGACAGCCCCACACACACACACACACAGGAGACAGCCCCACACACACACACACACAGGAGACAGCTCCACACACACACACACACAGGAGAGACAGCTCCACACACACACACACAGGAGAGACAGCCCCCACACACACAGGAGAGACAGCCCCCACACACACAGGAGAGACAGCCCCACACACACAGGAGAGACAGCCACACACACACAGTAGAGACAGCCCCACACACACACAGTAGAGACAGCCCCACACACACACAGTAGAGACAGCCCCACACACACACAGTAGAGACAGCCCCACACACACACAGTAGAGACAGCCCCACACACACACAGGAGAGACAGCCCCACACACACACAGGAGAGACAGCCCCCCCACACACACACAGGAGAGACAGCCCCACACACACACACACACAGGAGAGACAGCCCCCCACACACACACAGGAGAGACAGCCCCCCACACACACACACAGGAGAGACAGCCCCACACACACACACAGGAGAGACAGCCCCCCACACACACACACACAGGAGAGACAGCCCCACACACACACACACACACAGTAGAGAGAGCCCCCACACACACACAGGAGAGACAGCCCCACACACACACAGTAGAGAGAGCCCCACACACACACAGTAGAGACAGCCCCCCACACACACACACACAGTAGAGACAGCCACACACACACACACACAGTAGAGACAGCCACACACACACACACACAGTAGAGACAGCCACACACACACACACACAGTAGAGACAGCCACACACACACACACAGTAGAGACAGCCACACACACACACACAGTAGAGACAGCGACACACACACACAGTAGAGACAGACACACACACACACACACGAGAGACAGCGCCACACACACACACACACACGAGAGACAGCCCCACACACACACACACACAGAGACAGCCCCACACACACACACACACACGAGACAGCCCCACACACACACACACACACGAGACAGCCCCACACACACACACACACACACACAGGAGAGACAGCCTCACACACACAGGAGAGACAGCCACACACACACAGTAGAGACAGCCCCCCACACACACAGTAGAGACAGCCCCACACACACACAGTAGAGACAGCCCCACACACACACAGTAGAGACAGCCCCACACACACACAGGAGAGACAGCCCCCCACACACACACAGGAGAGACAGCCCCACACACACACACACAGGAGAGACAGCCCCACACACACACACACACACGAGACAGCCCCACACACACACACACACACACGAGACAGCCCCACACACACACACACACACACACACACACAGGAGAGACAGCCCCACACACACAGGAGAGACAGCCACACACACACAGTAGAGACAGCCCCACACACACACAGTAGAGACAGCCCCACACACACACACAGTAGAGACAGCCCCACACACACACAGTAGAGACAGCCCCACACACACACAGGAGAGACAGCCCCACACACACACAGGAGAGACAGCCCCCACACACACACAGGAGAGACAGCCCCCACACACACACACACAGGAGAGACAGCCCCACACACACACACACACACACAGGAGAGACAGCCCCACACACACACACACACAGGAGAGCCACCCCCCCCCCCCCCACACACACACACAGGAGAGACAGCCCCACACACACACACACACACAGTAGAGAGAGCCCCCCCTCCACACACACAGGAGAGACAGCCCCACACACACACAGTAGAGAGAGCCCCACACACACACAGTAGAGAGAGCCCCACACACACACAGTAGAGAGAGCCCCACACACACACAGTAGAGACAGCCCCCCACACACACACACAGTAGAGACAGCCACACACACACACACACACACAGTAGAGACAGCCACACACACACACACACACAGTAGAGACAGCCACACACACACACACAGTAGAGACAGCCACACACACACACAGTAGAGACAGGCACACACACACACACACGAGAGACAGCCCCACACACACACGAGAGACAGCCCCACACACACACGAGAGACAGCCCCACACACACACACACACACGAGAGACAGCCCCACACACACACACACACACGAGACAGCCCCACACACACACACACACACGAGACAGCCCCACACACACACACACACACACACACACACAGGAGAGACAGCCCCACACACACACACACACACAGGAGAGACAGCCCCCACACACACACACACAGAGGAGAGACAGCCCCCCACACACACACACACAGGAGAGACAGCCCCACACACACACACACAGGAGAGACAGCCCCACACACACACACACACAGGAGAGACAGCTCCACACACACACACACACAGGAGAGACAGCCCCCACACACAGGAGAGACAGCCCCCCACACACAGGAGAGACAGCCCCCACACACACAGGAGAGACAGCCCCCACACACACACAGTAGAGACAGCCCCCACACACACACAGTAGAGACAGCCCCACACACACACAGTAGAGACAGCCCCACACACACACAGTAGAGACAGCCCCACACACACAGGAGAGACAGCCCCCACACACACACAGGAGAGACAGCCCCACACACACACACACATAGGAGAGACAGCCCCCACACACACACACAGGAGAGACAGCCCCACACACACACACAGGAGAGACAGCCCCCCACACACACACACACAGGAGAGACAGCCCCACACACACACACACACAGTAGAGAGAGCCCCTCCACACACACAGGAGAGACAGCCCCACACACACACAGTAGAGAGAGCCCCACACACACACAGTAGAGAGAGCCCCACACACACACAGTAGAGACAGCCCCCACACACACACACACAGTAGAGACAGCCACACACACACACACACAGAAGAGACAGCCACACACACACACACACAGTAGAGACAGCCACACACACACACACAGTAGAGACAGCCACACACACACACAGACAGCAGACACAGCCACACACACACACACACAGTAGAGACAGCCACACACACACACACACAGTAGAGACAGCCACACACACACACACAGTAGAGACAGCCACACACACACACACAGAGTAGAGACAGCCACACACACACACACACAGTAGAGACAGCCACACACACACACACAGTGGAGACAGCCACACACACACACACACACCGTAGAAACAGCCACACACACACACACACACACACACACACAGTAGAGACAGCCACACACACACACAGTAGAGACAGCCACACACACACACACAGTAGAGACAGCCACACACACACACACAGTAGAGACAGCCACACACACACACAGTAGAGACAGCCACACACACACACAGTAGAGACAGCCACACACACACACACACAGTAGAGACAGCCACACACACACACACACAGTAGAGACAGCCACACACACACACAGTAGAGACAGCCACACACACACACAGTAGAGACAGCCACACACACACACACTAGAGACAGCCACACACACACACAGTAGAGACAGCCACACACACACACAGTTGAGACAGCCACACACACACACAGTTGAGACAGCCACACACACACACACAGTAGAGACAGCCACACACACACACACAGTAGAGACAGCCACACACACACACAGTAGAGACAGCCACACACACACACAGTAGAGACAGCCACACACACACACAGTAGAGACAGCCACACACACACACAGTAGAGACAGCCACACACACACACACACACACACAGGAGGGACAGCAACACACACAGGAGAGACAGCCCCCCACCCACAGAACGAGAGGAACATGGAGTAAGAGACAGACAGTCGGGGTAAAGAGAGAAAAATTAGTTCAAGGTCAGAAGCTGGAAATCTCCCAGGCATCGAGTGAAACTGCAGCACCAGACAGGACCCAAACTTAGCCCGTCTCATCACCATACGTTCAGGTCTTCGTGCCTACCTTTCCTGGCCACGGAGGATACCGTCCGAGTTTCCCCCTGTAACATAGCACAGCGAGTTTAGTTTTATGTCACACATGCACGCTGTGCTAGAGTCGCTAAAGCCTCAAAAACAACAAGATTAGCAATTTAACACAACTTCTTAACAGACGCTTCAATCTATATTCAGCTTCATAACGAGCAATTTGATTATTATCTATAATCTTAATCTGAGGAAACTCACTCAGACCCGACAGAACTTAATGATAAATTATTTCATTAATATGAAATTTGTACACTTGTTCATTAGCATGTTTGCTAACTGCGTTTACTAGCCAACCTGTTTCGGAGGGCTGAGTTCACGCTTGTTTTTCTCCGTCGTTAAATCTCACACAGAATTTATAAAACTTTCACACACAAAAATGTTTAATTCTTAAATTGTGCTGTGAGAACTAAAACCAACAAAACAAACATGAGTTTAAAAATAACACATTATCTCACCAAACCAGATCCCCGATCCTCAAATGTACAGTCGCCATCTTAATTTTTTTTTTAACTGAAACGTCGCACTGAACGCAGGGAAAGGAACAAGAACACACCCACATATAAGTCACGTGACAAACGCACATCGCCACGCCTGCTTTGTGCCACGTGACTTTGGTCCGCAAGGTGATGATGTCATTACGCCTTTATTTCAATCACTTAAAAATTTTTTTTTTTTGCAGTACAGTACTGTATTTTATTCATTCATTCATTCATTCATTTTCTGAACCGCGTAAACCTAATTAGGGTCCCATCTCAGCCGACTCCGGGTGTGGGTGGGGTACATCCTGGACAGCTCGCCAGGCCATTGCAGGGCCAACACTCACCCAACCATTCACACCCAGGGGGGAATTTGGAACTCAAAACACCCAGGCTGCGAATCAAACCCAGGCCTTCCGTGCTAACCACTACGCCACAGTGCACCCCTTAAACAATTCAACTGTAGATAATTAAAAATAACTTTTAATATCATTACGTTATGTTTATTTTTACTTTGAACTTTCTTTATAATGTATATAATTATACAATGGGCTGCATTTAATTTTTTGTTATTTTGAAATACTGTTTTAACACACAAACACAAAATTTTACTACCATTTTAAAACTTATGAACAAACTTATAAAACAAGAATAATATTCTTGGAATAACAGGAATATTGGTGATCGCACGGTAGCGCTGCAGTTCGCACATTTGCACCACTGTAAGAAGGTCCTGGGTTTTAGTCCTGGGCTGGACAAAGGGTGTTTCTGTGTGAAGTTTACATATTCTACTTGTGCTTGCATGGGTTTCCTCCAGGTACAGTACTCCTGTTTTCTCTCCATAGTCCAAAGACATGCACATTATTCTAACTGGGTTCTCCAAATTGCCCCGATGTGTGAGGGTGTGATAGTGAACGGTTGTCGTGTTGGCAATGAGACAGTCTGGTGAGCTGTTCAGGGTGTACCCCACCTTAGCCCATCGTTGGATGACATAGGCACCAGCCTCCCGGTGGGGTAAGGCGGGGTACACCCTGAACAGCTCACCAGACTGTCTCAGGGTGTACCCCACCTTAGCCCATCGTTGGATGACATAGGCACCAGCCTCCCGGTGACCCTAGTAGGACTAAATGGGTTGGCAAGTAGGTGCATGGGTGGGTGTATTTTGTATTTTATATGTATATGACAGGGTGCCAAGAGAAGAACTGTGGTATTGCATGAGGAAGTCTGGAGTGGCAGAGAAGTATGTTAGAGTGGTGCAGGACATGTATGAGAGATGTAAGACAGTGGTGAGGTGTGCTGTCGGTGTGACCGACGAATTCAAGGTGGAGGTGGGACTGCATCAAGGGTCAGCTCTGAGCCCCTTCTTGTTTGTTATGGTGATGGACAGGCTGACAGACGAGGTGAGACAAGAATCTCCATGGACTATGATGTTTGCAGATGACATCGTGATCTGTAGTGAGAGCAGAGAACAAGTGCAGGAAAATCTCGAGAGGTGGAGGTATGCCCTGGAAAGGAGAGGAATGAAGGTTAGCCTCAGAAAATCAGAATACATGTGTGTGAATGAGAAGGACCCAGGAGGAACGGTGATGTTACAGGGAGCAGAGATAACGAAGGTGGAGGATTTTAAGTACTTAGGCTCAACAATCCAGAGCAATGGAGAGTGTGGAAAAGAGGTGAAGAAGCGTGTGCAGGCAGGCTGGAATGGTTGGAAAAAAGTATCCGGTGTGATGTGCGATAGGAGAGTGTCAGCAAGAATGAAGGGAAAAGTGTACAAGATGGTGGTGAGGCCAGCGATGTTGTATGGCTTAGAAACAGTGGCGCTGAGGAAAAGGCAGGAGGCAGAGCTGGAGGTAGCGGAGATGAAAATGTTGAGGTTCTCCTGGGAGTAACGAGGATGGATAGGATCAGAAATGAGTATATCAGAGGGACAGCCCACGTAAGATGTTTTGGAGACAAAGTCAGAGAGGCTAGATTGAGATGGTTTGGACATGTACAGAGGAGGGATAGTGAGTATATTGGCAGTAGGATGCTGAGGTTGGAACTACCAGGCAGAAGGCCTCGAGGAAGACCGAAGAAGAGATTTATGGATGTGGTGAAGGAAGACATGAAGGTTGTTGGAGTCAGAAAAGAAGATGCAGAGGACAGGGTGAGGTGGAGGCGGATGATTTGCTGTGGCGACCCCTGAAGGGAGCAGCCGAAAGTAAAAGAAGAAAAGAAGAAGATATGTATTTTGGACTTGAAATCAATAAAAGCCTGTAAATATCAACATGTTAAGAAAGTAAATACTCTATGTTATACAACCTACGTACAGGCTGTCTGTCTTCCTTTCGGCTTTTTCCCTTTTATTTTTTTTTTCACTTGGGAGTCGCCACAGCGAAAATCATCTGATTCGCACGTTTTGATTTGGCAGAGGTTTTTACGTCGGATGCCCTTCCTGTCACAGCCCTTTAGCAAGGGAGAGAAACACGCCAACGGCTTTGCAGCTCCTCTTTTACAAAAGTCAACAATGGTTCTTTTACATGCCTCTCACCATAGACAGTGAGAGACATGGCCCGCCTTTGATAACCCAGTTCGCTGCACTGGGGGGGGGACAGTGACAACCTTGTGGAGAGTGGGACTCGAACCCCCAACCTTTGGATCAGCGATCCAGTGCCCTATACCACTAGGCCACCACTGCCCCAATACGTATGTACAGTATCATGTAACATGTATTCTAATGTGCAAAGATGGCTGTTGCTTTGTTGGAAAACATGAAGTCCCATCATTTGTTACTGAAAGCAACCAAATGTGGAAGGTACACCATGTGCAAATACTTTCACTTACTGTATTCCATTTATTTTTTAAATTACCTGATCCAAAGGGATAATCTTTCAGTTGTTGCAATAAGGTTTTAGGTTTACACACCAATGACATATGATGATAGAACAAATTGTACATCTACTCGAGATGTTATTTATAAAACAAGATTTAATGTTCACTGGACTGTGATTTCGGTTGCCATGTGACTCGCAGCAAAAAAGTCCTGGATTCAAGCCCTGGGTTCTCTGTGTGGAGTTCTCCTCATTCTTCATGATATTCCAGTTCCATCCCATAATAAAAAAACATGTATGTAATTCACTGCTCCATCATTAATGGTGTGTATGTGTGTGTGTGTGTGTGTGTGTGTGTGTGAGTGCGTGATGCAACTGTGTGCGATAGACTGGTGAGTGTTCCTGCTTTCTCAAGTTGTCCAGTGAATATAAGTAAAAGTGAGATCATTAACAACTGTGCAGTGAAGGCGAGAGGGATTTGATGAACATTAAATTTTTGCTGTTTCCTGAGCCTGTGGTGCATAATTTTATTAACATATACGCTACACGGGGATCGCAGTAAAAAACAGGGCCATGATTAAATGTTATTAGTTTGTACATTTTTAAAGAATTACAGTACAAGATGAGGTCAGTGCATTTGTGTTTATAATATTTAAGAGAGAGATGCGGCTGCGAGCTCAAAAGGGAAATTCACTTTTGCACTCGCGCTAACAAACAACTTCGATGTATAAGTTAGTCCACATGTTCCAGATCATATCCAGGCCGTTTGTTGTAGCTCGGGTGGATCTTAAACGGTTGACCAACTCACCACCTTTGTACAAGCTTTCCTCAGCTTAATTGGTTAAGGGGATTTTTATAGACCTTTGGCTGAATTTCTTTAGATTTGCTTCATGCTTTTATAAATAAGTCGAACGCATTAGTTGCTTCAGTAAATTTTTGTACTGCCTGTGAGGGATAACGGGTGTTTTTGTCTTTTTTCAAAGTTAGCTTTCAGCGCCACTGTTCCTTTTCACAGGGCAGTGGTAGCCTGGTGGGAAGGTGTTGGATTACTGAGCCCATGGTCGGGATTCAAGCCCCACGGTCAACTGCTGCTGTTCCCCCACCAAGGCTGATGCCATGTCTCTCACTGGCTGTGGTGAGAGGTTAAGTTAAAAGAACCATTGCTGATTTTCATCAGGAGTAGCTGCATGGCTCCAAGTTTCTGCCCTGCAATGACCTAGTGAGCTGTCCAGGGTGTACCCTGCTCTCACCTAGAGGTGGTTGAGATGGGTGCCAGCCTCCCCTTGACCCGAGTTAGGATTAAGCGGTTCAGAAAATGACACAGATAACATTTGTTTAACTCACTTTTCTGTATCTTGTATTTTTCTGTATTTCACCATTCCCATGTCGTGATGTCAATTATCTTGCCATAGTGACCCAATCAGATCACACCATTCCTGTATAAAACATACAGTAATGTCCTTTATCCTTAGATAGCCAACCGAATCTGGTTGCATCAATCCCCATAGTATAACAGTTATCCTGAGACAGCACACCAATCAGATCGCACCATTCCAGTGTAATACTGTACATACTAAACACATACTGTAATTGTTCCACCTAGAGACACTTTTTGAAGTTTCATGAAGTCAGAATAACGAGACAGAAAGACAAACACAGTCGTCCAGTTTCCCAGATATATAACTTTTATTGAGAATCAATCATTAGTGTGATTGTTCAGTTGAAACCACAAACATATGTTACGTCTAAAACTGAGCAGCCTGTAATCTGAAAATTCACCCTGCTAGATCAGAATATATCTACCCATGGAGAAGTTTTAGATAATATTCTCCCAATTAGCCCAAGTACATGCAAATAAATATTCAGTGCATTTATCAAGCCCAACTCTGAACGCCCAAGAAAAACAACTTGTGCTTAATCAGAAAAACTTAACCGATTGCTCCTTATCAAGCAAAAAGACAAAACATAGAAGAGATAAAAAAAAAAAAAAAAAAAAAAACATTTTATGGTATTTACTGCTTCTTTCCGGAAACCATTACACCAAACTCCTGGATACTGATTTCTTTGTTTTGGTACTGCTGGAGGTCGTGTTTTGTGATGTGCCCGGACCGCAGGGCGTCCTCAATGGAGAACTTTTTGCCGGATTTTCTGTCGTGAAGAACCGATGACTCTCCGTTTGGGCCCTTGACAGTGATCTCCTCCCAGTCGCATTCTTGACTCTGGAGGTTGACGAACATCTTCCAGTCGATCAGCCCCAGCTTGAATGCCTCCTCAGGCCTCATCTCTTTGCCTGTTTCTGGGTCGATGATGACGATAGAACGGCGGAGGTGGCTTTCCCTCTGCTCTCTCTTCACCCTAACGGCAGACAGATTCTTTTGGAGAGTTTCGATCTCCTCATCTTTCTGGCTTGTGATGTATCTCAGGTCTCGAAGTTCTTTCTGCAATGCCTCTAGCCGTATTTCCAGGTTCCTGCTGTTATCCATTGGGGTGGTCTCTGTGATTTGCCTGGTTTCCTTAGAGGTGATCTGAATTTCAGACTGGAGTTTTCTGATCTCATTCTGTAGGCGCTGGTTCTCCTGGTGAAGCCTGCTGCTCTCATCGCGGATGTGGTCAAGCCCTTTAGACGACTTAGTGTTCGTGAACTCCATTTCATTCAGCCTGGTGGTGATGGTGCTGAGCTCGATGTCCAGCTCTTGTCTGCGTCTTGTTTCTTCTTCAAGGCTCCTCTTCAGCCTCTCGATCTCAAGCTCGGCTTCTGGATCTCTCTCGACTTGGACCTTCTCCGTACGAACCACTTTCTCGCGGACCTCCATCCTCTCCAGGGTTTGTTGTTGCTGCAGAAGTGCATTGTACTCCTTCTCCAGGAGCAGACGCTTGTGTCTTTCCTCCTCAACCTGAAGGCGTAAGATAGAATGTTCTTTCTCCTGCTGTGGATCTTGCTGCAGGACGACCTTTTGCTTGACCGTAACCTTCTCTCGGTTTTCTTTATCCCGGATCTCAAGCTCACTAAGCCGGATTCGGAGTCTCTGAATTTCAAGCTCAGCTTCCCGTCTGGCTCGGCGCTCACGTTCCAGCTCTTCCAATTGGTTATCCAGATCAGCCTTCTGTCGCTGCAGCCTGGCCAACTCGTCTTTAAGAGTTTCCCGCTGTTTCAACTCATTGTTGATGTTCTGAGTGATAGTAACGCATTCAGACTTTAAGACTGGATCTTCTTCCATCTTCACCACTTCTTGCTGCACAACCTTCTCTCTGACCTGTGATAAGTCAATCTTCTTGAGCCTGATCTTCTCTTCAGTGCTCGCTCTCTCTCTCTCCAGATCCAATCGCTTCCTCTGTTCCTCGGTCAGTCTCCTCTTCAGGGTTTCAATTTCTTCTTTGGTTTTAGGGTCCTCTCTGTATTGAAGGACCTCATTTATGACCTCTTTGGTCTGCACCTGGGGTTTGGTGTCTCTCCACCTCTGAATCTCATCCTTCAACTGGATTATCTCAAGTTCAAATTTCTCAGTCAGATGCGTCTTGTCCACAATTTCATTTCGGAGCTTCTCCAGCTCTCTTTCAGTTTCTGGATCAATCTTGTACTTTATCACCTCTTTGATGATTTCTTTGGTTTCGATTTGTGGGCCTCTGTTTCTCAGCATAACCAGTTCATCCTGAGTGGACTTCAGCATGAGCTCGGTGTCTCTGTATTTTCTCTGCGCTTCGACCAGTTCAAGTCGAAGATTGGCCACCTCTGCTTCTGCCTTGGGATCGGGCCTGACAATTTCACGCATTTTCTCCTGGATGATGACCTTGGATTTCTCCTCCTCAAGGCTTGTGATCTTCCGCTGAATGTCGGTTCTCTCTCTGTGAGAAGACATGCGCCTTGACTTTTCCTCTTCATACTGTCGCCGCAGGTTCTCAACCTCTCTCTCCAAAGCCACATCTTTTTCGACCTTGAGAACTTCTCTGATAGAGATCTTCTCCTCAGCCATGGCCTTTTCCTTCTCCAGACGCTTGAGTTTGTCCTGTAGGAACCGGAGCTCGTCTTCTAGCTGCTGACGATTGTCAATTTCTTTTTGCCTTCTATCCATGACCAATCTGTACTCGCTCTCAAGCTGGGGATCGTTTTGCACCTTGATGACCTCTTCTTCCTTGATGACTTCCTGTTCTTTGTTTTTCTCAGCAGCCAAGACGGTGATCTGCTTCTGGATCTGAACCACATCATTGTCCCTGACTAGCTTTTGTCTCCTGAGCTCCTCCAGCTCTTCTCTTAGCCGTCGTACTTCCTCCTCTTGTTCCCGGTCCCTTTCAATGCGCAGTACCTCTTTGACGGTGTACTGCTGAGCGCCTTCCTTCATCTCAGTCTCAATACCACGTAGCTTCACACGAAGTGTGTCCAGTTCACCTTCAAGGATGCGAGTGGTCCTGCGTTCATCCGAGAGCCTCTGCTGAACTTTGCTCATTTCTTCATCCAGCTGAGGATCAGGAACTTTCTTGATCAGCTCTTTCTTGACAATTGTATCTTGTGGTTTTTGTCCTTCCAGCACATAGATGTCAGTCTGAATGTTTTTGATTTCTTTTTCAAGCTGCTGTCTTCTCATGATCTCTTCCTCCAACTGATTCTTAACTCTCCATGCTTCATCTCCTGAAGATCTCACAGACTGAACATTCTGCTGGATGATCCGTGTCTCTGGTTGCTGTTACACAATAAATTGAAAGATATTCAGATATCAAGTCTGTAATGAAGGCTGTATTATACTGAAGAGGCTTGGTGGATCCTGAGCCATACCTGATTAAGAACATTTTGTGCAAACTCTAGGTTCTGTAATCGCTGCTTGTGAAGAGCATTGACCTCTGTAAACTTGGCCTCGATGGCTGCTTCCTGTTTATTACAATAATATTTATTAAAAGACACAAAGATTAATCATGGATGTTAAAAAATAGCTTATTAAATATTATTTACACAAATTCCACTATGTCCATCCAACGTTTTTAGTTACTGTGAGAATATTCTGCTTTATGAGAGTCAAATAAGCTTTAACTACCGCTATTACCGTTTCTGTAAGTTTAAGACAGAGCCTAGATTTACCCATAGTCTGGTTATGGGTTAGAATGCCATAACTGGCAACCACAAAACTGCTCTACACTGCAGCCCTTTAGGGGAAGGTCTACCTCATCAATGCTTCTCAAATCCCAGCACCCTAAAAACTACACAACTGGCCCCATGTGCTCATGTACAAAATTCCAAATGTATTTTTACATAATTTTTTTTAAAAACGCAATTCAAAATATTAACAGAAGACATCTTTTAATTAACAATTGTATGTCTTATTATTCTCAACTTACAGCAGATAGAATCATGGGGAATACATATATACTAGTCCTTCTCAAAAAATTAGCATATTGTGATAAAGTTCATTATTTTCTGTAATGTACTGATAAAAATTAAACTTTCATATATTTTAGATTCATTGCACACCAACTGAAATATTTCAGGTCTTTTATTGTTTTAAGACTGATGATTTTGGCATACAGCTCATGAAAACCCAAAATCCCTATCTCAAAAAATGAACATATCATGAAAAGGTAGTCTAAACGAGCTATTAACCTAATCATCTGAATCAACCAATTAACTCTAAACACCTGCAAAAGATTCCTGAGGCTTTTAAAAACTCCCAGCCTGGTTCATTACTCAAAACCGCAATCATGGGTAAGACTGCCGACCTGACTGCTGTCCAGAAGGCCATCATTGACACCCTCAAGCAAGAGGGTAAGACACAGAAAGAAATCTCTGAGCAAACAGGCTGTTCCCAGAGTGCTGTATCAAGGCACTTCAGTGGGACATCTGTGGGAAGCAAAAAGTGTGGCGGAAAACGCTGCACAACCAGAAGAGGTGACCGGACCCTGAGGAAGATTGTGGAGAAGGGCCGATTCCAGACCTTGGGGGACCTGTGGAAGCAGTGGACTGGGCTACAGGTGCCGCATTCCCCAGGTCAAGCCACTTTTGAAGCAGAAACAGCGGCAGAAGCGGCTGACCTGGGCTACAGAGAGGCAGCACTGAACTGTTGCTTACTGGTCCAAAGTTCTTTTTTCGGATGAAAGCAAATTTTGCATGTCATTTGGAAATCAAGGTGCCAGAGTCTGGAGGAAGACTGGGGAGAAGGAAATGCCTGAAGTCCAGTGTCAAGTACCCACAGTCAGTGATGGTCTGGGGTGCCATGTCAGCTGCTGGTGTTGGTCCACTGTGTTTTATCAAGGGCAGGGTCAATGCAGCTAGCTATCAGGAGATTTTGGAGCACTTCATGCTTCCATCTGCTGAAAATCTTTATGGAGATGAAGATTTTCATTTTTCAGCACGACCTGGCACCTGCTCACAGTGCCAAAACCACTGCTAAATGGTTTACTGACCATGGGATTACTGTGCTCAATTGGCCTGCCAACTCTCCTGACCTGAACCCCATAGAGAATCTGTGGGATATTGTGAAGACAAAGTTGAGAGACACCAGACCCAACTCTGTGGATGAGCTTAAGGCCGCTATCGAAGCATCCTGGGCCTCTGTAACACCTCAGCAGTGCCACAGGCTGATTGCCTCCATGCCACGCCCGCATTGAAGCAGTCATTTCTGCAAAAGGATTCCCCACCAAGTTTTGAGTGCAGAACTGAACATAATTATTTGAAGGTTGACTTTTTTTGTATTAAAAACACTTTTTTTGTTTTTTGGTTTTTTTTGGTCGGATGAAATATGCTAATTTTTTGAGATGGGAACTTTGGGGTTTTATGAGCTGTATGCCAAAATCATCAGTATTAAAACGATAAAAAACCTGAAATATTTCAGTTGGTGTGCAATGAATCAAAAATATATGAAAGTTTAATTTTTATGAGTACATTACAGAAAATAATGAACTTTATCACAATATGATAATTTGTTGAGAAGGACTAGTACACTGTATGTAGGTGTGTGATATCTCAGTGTTATAATTTTACCTCTCCCTTGACTTTCAGTGCAGGAGATTCCAGCCGGCTTTTCTTGTACGTTTGCGGGACCAGGCCATCTTCAAGGTCGAGAATGGATCTGTACCTCTCAGCTTCATTTTCATAATCCTGAACAGAGCCATATAACATTAAAAAGGTCATGTTTCACCTCACTAGCTGGTCTATAGTATTAAGATAGAATCTGAGTCATATTCCAGGATGGCTTCAAACCTTGACTGCTTGTTGGTAGAGCTGTGCGTTCTTTGAGACATTGTTCAAGTCTGATTCCTTCCTTGCAATGTCAGAGAGCAGATTCTAAGATTGAAGGGGGGAGGGGTGTTACCCAATTGGTATATTAGATGAGAATTTAAATATGTACAAGTGGTGATGTTAGAATAGACTTACTCTTTGGTTTTTCAATTTCCCATCCACCTGAGAGACTGAGTCGGTCGCCAGTGGCTCGTAGTTTGGCACATGGGACAGCCAGCTGTTCAGGTTGTCGTAATCATTACGATAATTGTTGTAGGACGTTTTAGCTCTCTGTAGACTCTGTGCTCTGGGGAACAAAAAGCAGATTGAAGTCAGTTCATAATAAAAAGTTTTATGCGAGCTGGATTATAAACTATATTAACACTGGTTCAGTATGTTGAACATAACACCACGTTAAAACATCTCATATGAACTTAAAAATCTAAATTTAAGTGTTTAGCACATTCACATCACAGCAAGAAGGTCCCAGGTTTGACTTTCGTGCTTGGGGCGTTATGGTGTGGAGTTTGCATGTTAGCCATGTCTTTGTGTGAGATTTCTCTGGGTATTCCTGGTTCTTGCCATGGTCCAAAAAGATGCACAGTTGGCTGATTGGTGGTTCCGAACCCTACTCTAGGTGTGAGTGCGAGTCTGAACGGTTGTATGTGTGTTGGCCCTACAATGGCCAGGAGAGCTGTTCTGGGTTACCCCATTTTCGTCCCAAGTCAACTGAGATGGGCAGCAGCCAGCACGTGATCCTAATTAGGGTTAGGCCACTTAGAAAATGAATAAATGATGATTTTTGATTTGAGACCTCTGTCGTGGTAACAATCATGACTATGGCAGAAAATTTCAAGGAAAAAAAGGTGGTGCTTGTAAGTGGTTAATATCACTGGCTATGAAATAACTGAACACTTCACAAACAGGTGAACATAGACATCACACATGCAGTTGTAGTGGGTAAACAATAGCAGTGCTAATAGCAGTGCTGTTAGCTGTGCTGCAGCTTCATATGTCAAGTACAACTAAATTGTAACCCCCCCCCCCCATATCAGCACAAAAGGAGATCACATTAATTCAAGTACTTTATCTTTTACATACTGAGGGGTTTTATGAAGTGAGTACCTGTTGTCAATCTGCCTGAGAACATTATCATAGCGCTTGGAAAGTTTTTGGACTTCAGTGTCCTGCCGATCGATGTCAGGGCAGTGCTCCTGCACTCTGTTCACCATGTTATCACAGCTGAGTTTAGAGCTCCTCAGATTACTCTCCATGTCTGGTATTATGGATTTCTTGGCCCTCAGTTCAGAGCCCATGTCCTGCATTGGATCAAAGATGTCATAAATGCATGTATAAATATACAAATAGGTGTTTAATATAGCTCAAATACGTCATGATAATATACTATACAGTACTATGTGCGCATTTGCAAGTAATTTATTACATCACCAAGGGGCGTCTTACATTCAGCTCACGCAGAGTTTTATCAATCGAGACCGGGTCAGAGGGAGCGATTTCCTCTTGGGCCAGTCTGTTTTCGTAGGGTGTGAGCAGGTTTTTGCAGCCCTGTATTGAGGTTTCCAATTTGTTGGAATTCCGAAGTCTACAGAAATCAAAGAGAAACAACATTTTGTTGTTCGCTTTGTCCGAGTTGTTCCTACATGTTTACAGGGAGAAAAAAAAACAAACAAAATCACAGTGCTTACTTGTCATCGGCACACTGCAGCAGCTGCTCGACCTTGTCGTATTTGTTGAGAGTTGTATCAACCTTGGCGGAGAGCTGTGGAGTGCTGGCACACTTGGGGTTGGATTTGAGGAAAGTCTCAGCCTCACGAACTTTGGAGGTCTTCTCTGGTTCGATCCGATGCACAGCAGAGGCAATGTCCTAAAAAAAGAAAAAAAAAAAAAATTTGATAGATATATATATATATATATATATATATATATATATATATATATATATATATATCTTAGTTTCGAGTTCACAAAATACATACACAGTGCATGTTTAATACAATTTTTCATATCATATTGGCAGATTTCTTTTCAAGTATAATAATACAGATCTGATAAATTTTACATTTGTAGATGGATAATTGATTCATTTTCATATACATTCACTTCGCATATATATATATATATATATATATATATATATATATATAAATAAATAAATGTGATTTTTTTTTTTTTTTAAATGCTGGCAAACTAAAAAGGTATATTCATCTACTTCAATTTAAAAAAAACAAACTATGAACTTAAGAGCCACATAAATACACACTTCTCTTCAGGGTCTCTTTTAATGTTCAACAAGGTGCATTTGTTCTGTGCATGAATTCAAACACCTGAGATGGCCTGGCGGCTGTCCAGGGAGTACCTCGCCCAAACCCAGATTCAGCTAAAATGGGCGCCTGCCTCCCAGTGACCCCAGTTAGGATAAAGTGGTTCAGAAAAATGAATGACCTCTTTGTTGCTGACTGGTTAAAATGGTGTTGTGTAGCTCACTCCAAGTCACTTCGTGTCACGTGACAAAACTCAGATTGTGGATGGACACTGGATTGTTTCCCCACAGCATGCATATATGACAAACTATATTTTATTGTAGGAAATATTTGCTGAATTTGACATCATGTATCGGAAATCACTGTCTGCATGTCATGAAATCCCATAATGCAAGTATGGAATGACATTCAAGTTCAAATTTAATCAAATACACCGGTGATTTATTACATAATGCACAAATAAATATATAAGTGATTCAATACCATATGAAGTATGTAATTTAAAAATAACCTGAGAGAGAGAGAGAGAGAAAGAGAGAGATCATATTGCTTACCCTTAGGTTCTGCAGTCTGTCATTGGTGTCTTGTACAGAACGGGTATGCTCCAGCGGGGGGCGCACCTGGGTATAAATGGACTTCTCCTGCTTATCGAGGTCATTTACCACTTTATCCAATCCAGCCATCAGCTGGCGGCATTGCAACTCCTGTTTATCTGTGATTCAAGTGTGGAAAAACTACCTCAGTAACTTAATAATTTAAGAATAACTAAAAAAAATGAAGGAAAAAGTGTGTGAACAGAACACTGAGAGGGAGATTTTAGTTTTAGTCAAGCCTTTCTCACACATCTAACAAGAAAGAATAACAAGATTTAAAAATCAGATTTAATAAAAGTTTGTATAGTCGAAGATGGGCAGATTATTGATGGCTGAACCCTGAATACACCTCTTTATAGATGTATTTTTGTTATAACACGGAAAGGAAATGCATTCAGGACAAATCCTAACTGGACACTACACTATTATTATTATATTATAATTTTCCCATTATGTTTCTGCATGACAAATTCTGTCATTGATGTAATTTTATTCCTTCCCTCTCTGTGAAATTTACCTCCACGTACCACAGAGCTGTCACCAATCACATGACTGCAATATTCTTATTCTAAGACACCTGACACAATTTTAGGTCACAGGGCCAGCAGAACACTCAGAATAAATCATTAATTGCTTTCTTCTGTACATAAGTGCACATATTTCCCCTGATTAGCTTAGGGGAGTATGACATCAGTTCCATTCAGAGATACAAATTCATGATCTCTGGATATGGCTTTTTATTCTTCACATAGAATGCTCAGGGTTAGCGAACATGTGACAACAAGTGAAAACAAAAGAAACCACAAAAAAAAAAACCCTCACATACCTTGTCCACTTGGGCCGTCCTTCTTTAGGTCAGCCAGTCGGGCCTGCAGTGCCGTTTTGCTGTTTGCCAACTTCTGTTTGTTAGCTTTCTGCTGGCTCACCAAACTGAAAAACAAAAAAAAAAAGGTATACAATTTAAGACCAAGAAAAGAAATAAAGTGGTACAGTAGGCTCCCATTTTTCACGATGGTTCTGTTCCAGCCCTTCCCACGGATCAAGAAAATCCACGAGTTATTGACGTGGTTTTAAAACCCTATGTATGATATTACATGTGCTAAAATAGGATTTTTAAACACATTCCATAGACAGCCTTACTCATTAATACAGTAATAATGCAGTAAAATGTAGTAATGATTAAGTAAAAACTTTGTAATTTTGTACTGTGATAATATTTATTAATGAATAAAGCTTTTAGGTTCTTTACCAGAAGCTCGAGAAGATGCAGGGCATTTAAATGACATCATAGGGATTAAATAATGAATAAAAAAACACTAAATAAATTTTACTTCGCAATTCAAGTAATCACGAAAGAGGAAAAAAAAAAAAAGAGGTGTACAGTACACATCATCTGCAACCAATCAGCGGGAGGGAGAAACAAAAGCTCTCAGCCATTGGCTAAATTTGAATAACGCACCAGTTACTTCTGGGTTTGTTGCCATTCCATGAGTATGCGGGGGTGTGAGCGCTGAACCATGAATGGTCAAGGGCCTACTGTACAGGGATCCCTCACTTTTCACGGTTAATTGGGACCGAGATCCCCCCGCAACCGCCGAATTTCGCGAAGTAGAATCAACCCCCCCCCCCCCCCCCCGACTGACGTATACGTTCATGTATGTGTATATAATATCAATAAATATATATTCAACGGTATAAATGGTTATAATAACAATTAAATATTCAAAAATAATGCATAAGATGTAAATAAAATATAAATACACACGCAAATACAGACGTGCAAACACTCAGATGCGCACCTCACATAAAAATGTAAGTAGTTTTGTTGGGGGGGGGGTTGTGTTTTTTTTCTTTATTTATTTTTTAGCATAATTGGCCTTGTTTTTGTGGCATTTTCCTTAACTTTTCCCCTATTCTTCCTTAACTTAATTATTTTTAATTCGATGAATATTAAAAAAAAATGCGATGCACTGAAGCCGCATGAATTGAAGCGTGAAGTATCGAGGGATCCCTGTATTTTATTTTAAGAGGGGTTATAAAGACTAAGTAAACTGAACGGGTCAGCTAAAGATTATGTCCATATATTTTTTTCTAACAATTGCTTATACACACACACACACACACACACACACACAAAACTCTGATATCAAAACAAAACAAAATCCTGACCTCACAAGTTGAAAGATTTCACTTTCCTTAGAAGTGGCATGACCCCACAAGGTGCATCAACAATTTTATTTTTGAATGTGTTGGTCAAAGTTACAATGTCTTCCTTTCGGCTTTTTCCCTTTTACTCAGGAGTCGCCACAGCGAATCATCTGATTCGCACGTTTGATTTGGCAGAGGTTTTTACGTCGGATGCCATTCCTGTCACAACCCTTTTTAGCAAGGGACAGAAACACGCTGACGGCTTTGCAGCTAGTCTTTACGAAAGTCAGCAATGGTTCTTTTACACGCCTCTCACCATAGACAGTGGGAGACATGGCCCGCCTTTGATAACCCAGTTAGCTGCACTGGGGGGGGGGGGACAGTGACAACCTTGTGGAGAGTGGGACTCGAACCCCCAACCTTTGGATCAACGATCCAGCGCCCTATACCACTAGACCACCACTGCCCCCCCTAGGTCAAAGTTACAATAAAGTTGCTAAATGCTGGAACTTCATATCCCCTCCCAGTTGAAATGGCTTAAATCTCAGAAACAAAATGACACTGATCCATAGATGCAGATAGGACACCATATACACACACTTTCAAATGACTCAGTGACCTTTACAGGCCAAAAATCAAGGTTCCAGGATTTTGAACAAATGAAACTTGGATTGACATGCAGATACTATGGAACACTAATAGGAAACATATATGGTATACACCTTTAATTAAGACAATTACCTTTGACCTTCAGTAACCATAAGATCAAAATCAAGGTCATAAGGTTTTTAGCACTTATAACTTGGAATGAAGTGTTAATAGGAAACACAAGACGAATTTGTATCCAAAAGATGAGCACATGGGTCATTATAACCTGTACCCATATAGGTCATACTGTACTGTATTTACTACATTACTCATGCTGCATGTAGAGAAACCAAGCAATCTGTGTGCGTGTGAAATAAATATTATAATTATACAATCACACACGTGTTAGCTGCAGGGGGGGCAGTGACAACCATTGACTGTGGGGCTTGAACCCCAAACCTTTGGATCGGTAATCCAGCACCTTACCACCAGGCCACCACTCCTCGATCTATCCATCCATACACCTATCTATCTGGCTGTCTGTCTGTCCCTCGAATTAATAATGTAGATTACACTGCTTCACAGTGTTAATTATAGGTTTCTTAACAAATGCACGACACCATCATATCAGAATTCACCACCAATTCGTAAATCTTTACAATAAAGATATCAATTATGCATTTACACATACTTTTCTGCGATGGCGACAGAATCCGAGTCAGTAGGTGGGATCATGAAACACACTCCAGGGGCTGACTGGGTGCGACCAGTGGGGTCTTTCACATCCCATTTTTGTCCACTGTTCCTGAGCAGCGTGTAGCGCTCTCCTCGCTGAATATGACCCTGTGTGTTCCAGAAATAACAATTAGACTCACTGCCCATCGAGTCACTGTGCTTAACTTGACAGCTTTCTGAGGGATTTAAATACACTCAGATGAACAGCTCTACTAGTTTCCATTAAAATTAATTAATAAGAGTATTAATAGAGGGATTGAATTAGTGCCTATCCTTAAATACCTCGTCTGAATCAAAGTCACAAAGCGCCTCGACCGGCAGAAGCTTTTGTTGCTGAGTCCTGCGTAATTTCAACGGCAGAACCTGAAGACTGCGGTTCTGGAGCGCTTTAACTCGATCATCAAAGTGATCCATGGCCTTGGCTTGGTCCTGAACAAAGAAACAATTTTTTTCTGTTCGCACTAAACACACAATTTTGAATGCATGCTTACACAAATCACACTCACACACACACACACACTCACACACACTCACACACACTCACACACACTCACACACACTCACACACACTCACACCGGAAATAAAGGTATATTTACATTCAGGTCCATAAGCAAGCCATCCAGTTGGTACTGATCTTTAAATTCAGGGTTGTACTTCTGGTTCATTTCAGTATCCAGGCGCTTCAACAAATCCTGAGTGTCTCTGGCTTCCTTCTGAAACTGCAGGTGGCACAAAGAAAATTGTTAGCAACTCATCTTTCATGTCTTTGTTTCATGGTAGTGTCACACATGGTGCAATCAAACATCTCTTTACCTTGTGATATTCATCCATGTGCTTTAGATGATTCTCTTCACAGATCAACAGGTTGAGATACTCCTTCCAGTCGGCATGGACGGCATCCATATGCGCCTTAGAGATGAAGAACACAAACAAGAAAGAAATATGAATTGAACAGGGAATATGAATGGGTGTAATCATGACAATATTAAAACCAGATGGTGATATAGACACTTTTCTCTTGACTGCTCCCATTAGGGGTTGCCACAGCGAATCATGGGGCCGGTGGCATAGTGGTCAGGGTGCTGCGCTCATGATCGGGAGGTTGTGAGTTCGAATCCCACTGAGACCCTCACTGTGCTAAGACCCCTGGGCAAGGTCTCAACCACAAGTGTGCCTCTGTTCACCCAGCAGTATAAATGGGTACCAGTAAAAATATACTGGGAAGGTAACCTGCGATGGACTAGCGTTCCATTCAGGGGGAGATGAACTCCTAGTCGCTTCACGCTATGGAAACCGGGGATAAGCACCGGCCTGATGAGCCACGAGGCTCGGGTGTAAAAACCCAACAGACTTTACCTACAGCGAATCATGCTTCTTCATCTTGCTCAGTCTCCCGTCTTTAAGCCGTCGTCACTACTGTCTTATAAACGTTAGCCTTCACTCTTGACAGATGCCTTCCCATCACAAGTGACTCAAAGGACTCATCTCCACCCATTCCACCCCGCCTACATGCTGTTCACCTCTCTACCTCACTCTCCGTTACCTTAGAGCATCTACGGTACAGGACTTGGACATCAGCTACTTCCAATGAAATGTTATTAAAATATTACAATACTCCCAATATCATCACACACATTACATCAACATTATATCATGGTACATCATGTCAAAAGTAAATACTATTAGACATATCATATGGTCATATTATCTTGCTCTGTTTTACTCCATTTTAAATTCTAAAATTCTTTTATAAAAAATAATCATAAAATTTCTCTGTACCTCAATGACGTTCTTTCCTGGGTGTCCCTGGGCGATGAGTTTCTCCCCATCGTCACTCAGTTTAGTGACTGTCCTTTCTTTGGATTCCAGACACTTACTGATGAAGTTCTGTAGAAACAGGATGAGACCAGGGGGGAAATAAAGAAACATTTTTAGATCCACAACATCTATCTTTAGCACTTATCCATCAGGATCCCGGGACGGAACTTGAAGTCAATCCCCGCTGTCTTTACTGTATTTCATGCGACAGGTGGATTTACAACCTGAGCAGGTCACCAGCCCATCACAATGGTAACACACCCACACACATACAGTTGCTCTCATGTTCAAACCTATGGATGATTTAAAGTAGCCAGATGACCTAAACTGCATGTCTACGGACTGGTAGAGGAAATCGGAATAACCAGAGGAAACCTGGTGAGCATGATGAGGACTAGAATACTACAAACAGCTTGGAAGCATCGCACTGAGGACCTTTTCTTAAGCGAGTGCTGTTACCTCATACTGCCGCTTGCGGGCTGGGTAGTCGAGGTTGGCATCACTCCAGTCGTACATCATGCGTTCCTCAGCTTGCTGGTCCAGCCAGTAGAGCTCGTTGGTGCAGCGCTGCATGTAGTCTCTCAGACTCAGCAGGTTCTTCTGACGAGCCGTGGAGTTTGTCTGGGTGTGAATTACAGGGAATTGTACAACATGAATCATCCTCATCAGAACTGGAACAACCGATCATACATCTTGATAGTGATATCTATAATATCTTCAGGTTTCGGTGACATTTCCTGTGGAATCGAGGTGTAATAGAACTTCAAATCGATGAACGCATATTAAAAAAAAACCCCACACATCTCTGAGCTATACACCGATATGTCTGAGGGAGAAGACTGAAAGATTTCAGCATGACAAAGTTTAAAAAAGAGAAGAGCAGAGGTTTACCAGGAGTTTGTTGTATTTCAACTGCAGGCCGTCCACGTAGGCCTGCAACACAAATGGGCGAGTCAGGTGAGGCATGCGAAGTTATTTTAAACCTTCATTCAAGCTAAATCTTATAAAACGTGACCAATAAGATGTGTAGCGATTCAGTTTTAGAAGAAGAAACAACAGTTTTGGAACATAACGCTATCAAGAGTCCCAGGCTATGCTACTACATCACATTACATTACCAGTGAATGTGGCTAAATCACCTGGTCGCCTTGACCAATGTGAGGGGCCAAGGCCTCCACTTCACTGTGAAAGATATTATGCTCTTCCACTTCATTCTCAATAGTGGGAAGATCTTGTCCAAAGCCTTTGTTGTTAAGATTTGCCTGTATGAAACAAAGCACACACATTTGCAACTTAATTGGTACCTTTCACAGGTAAATGACCCAATTTTCAAAATATGAAATCGGGGACAAAAAAAAAAAAAAAAAAAAGTGATAAACTGAGACTTGGTTCCTCACTGTTTTCTCATCAATGATTTTTCCCCAGTTGACACTAGGAATCCCTTCAGATCGAGTGAGGTGGTATATGTGGTTGTGCTCAGCCCGCAGCTTCTTCACACGCTCACGAAGCTGCTTCATACTGAAATACATAAAAATCACACACACACACACACACACACACACACACACACACACACACACATGAAGCGTGAAGTGTCTCGGAGTACAACTCTTCCTGGATGGGACGCTAGTCTATCGCAGGTTACTTTCCCAGTATATTTTTACTGGTACCCATTTATACTGCTGGGTGAACAGAGGCACACTTGTGGTTGAAACCTTGCCCAGGGGTCTTAGCACAGTGGGGGTCTAACTGGGATTTGAAAACACAACCTCCCAATCATGAGCCCAGCACCCTAACCACTATGCCACCGGCCCCACAATATATCATGTACGATGATCTAATATTTGTTCAGATCTACATTAATGCTGACATCAACTGACGAGTCAGAATCAGTTGGAACCTTTGGCCTGGTCTAATGAGGTCACTGTGAGCTTAATTCCATGTTTTTGTGGGGTCTACTCACTCGTGCTCGATCATCTCGGCCTGCGGGTGCCGCAGGCGATTGGCTTCAGCTGCGTCTTCATCCAGACTGTTTAGCAAGAGCAGCGAGTTCTCGATTGCCTTATTGGTGGTTTCCTGATATAGTGGCGGCTTGTTCTCATTGATCTTGAGCACATCCTAATATAGTTTTAAAAAAAAAAAAAACGGGTTTGATCAAGTCAGACAGTTGAGAAAGTTTCACTTCAACTTATGTGTCAGAGCCTAAACATCATGCTATCAGTTGATAACATTTAGCAGGTTGTGTTTCATACACTTTCGAAATTATACAGTATTGATGCACTGTTTCAGTGTTTGGCACAAAACTACACATACAGCACTTTTAAAAATCACAGGATAGGAGCATTTATAAACATTAATAATAATAATAATAAGAAGAAGAAATTTTGCTTAAGTATGGTGGTGTTGTACTAAGCATCACACCTTGTTAAGGTTCTGCTCCGTCTCCAATATGTTCTTTTCGACCTTGTCTGCATTTCTCTGCAGCTTCTCGATCAGAGTGCTCAGATCAGACCTGCAGTATACAAAAAGAGGTCAAACTTTTAAACTGAAGCTAGCTATCTTCATACAGTTCATACAAAGAGAAGATGTAAAAGAGAAGACTCACTCTCTATCTACTCACTTGTCATCCAAAATAGGTCCACACCTGCATTTGTTTTTTTTTTAAGAAAAATCACCTTGTGTGCACAAAAAACTCTTCGTTCTCAGAAATCTGACCACACTGGCAACATGTCCGGCTGGTAAAGTCAGCTGCTACAGCATTGTTGTGCCCAATGCCAGGTAATGGAGTGTGTATATTACTCTACAGAGAAATCTTCACTGTTGTCACAGATGTGTAATATTGCTACTCTGCACAGCGGGCATGATATGAATCTGAGCAAACTGAGGCGAGTATCACGATTACCTGGGGGTTGAAACCTGTACAATTTTACACTCACATGCATGACACGAGGGGGATGATTTTAGCTCTGAAGATAAACTTTCATTTTCATGAACTTGGAGTTTGAAAGACTTAAAAAGGGATGGGTGGGGTGAGACTGCACTGAAATAATGCAGGTGTTTCATAGATAAACAGGACAGACTGGTTTAATTCCCACAGGTTTTAGTTGAGAGAAGGCCTGGAAACTTAAAGTAAACTAGATTTAATTTTAAATGCACACAAAAATGCACTATGATGATAACGAATGGACAATTTCAGAGCATGAGTAGACCTCTATGATCAAACAATTGGGGGGGGGGGGTAATTATGATCAGACAATCTGAAATTGTTTTGACTTGCAAAGTGTTTCTCTGCCTGTATGAGGTTATCATCTGCAGGCACTGCTTCTCACAGATCTACACTTTTGGATGCTTTAGGGCTCCACTCATTATTTTTACAGGTGATGACTGATGTGATATTGTGATACTCGCCCTGCAGGACTTTGCTGTGCGATGTTAAATCTTTTGTTTCCACTCATTGGTTAATAGAATGTCTTTTCCTTTCAGCTATTCACTTTTTCTCAGGGGTCGCCACAGCGAACGAGTGGCATATTCGATTTGGCATAGGTTTTTACATCGGCTGCCCTTCCTGACACAACCCTTTCAGCAAGGGACGGAAACACACTGACAGCTTTGCAGCCTACTCTTGTCAAAAGTCAGCAATGGTTCTTTTACATGAATCACACCATAGACAGTGAGAGACATGGCCAGCTTTTGATAACCCAGTTAGCTGCACTGTGTGTGTGTGTGTGTGTGTGTGGGGGGGGGGGGGACTCGAACCCCCAACCCTAGGATCAGTAATCCAGCACCCTTTACCACCAGGCCACCACTGCCCCCTCATGAGTTAATATGATGTACTGTAATGAGTTTTACTCATTCTGTGATGGTTGTGTAATTCCATGTTTGGATATTCATTCTCTGTGATATCAGAGCAGACAAGGCTTCCTTTCTTTAATGTACAGATATGAAGGGAGTTGGCACAGTATCAGTGGGAGAGGTCACAGTCATTTGTTGCTACACCGCATGTTTCTTGGATGAACACGGAGTGGTGGCTCAGGTTCTGGGAATTATGGTCAGAAAGGGAAGAGTTCAAGTCACAGGACTGCCAGCAGTGAGCTCTTAAGCAAGGTTGCTAAGTCTCACATACTTGAGGGATGTTGTACACACTGTACTGTCGCATGTTTGAATCAAGTAGGCAGTGCGTGATAATTTTTTTTTTTAATTCCTCCATCCAGCCAAGCACAGGGTTCTAGTTCTAATAAAAGTGGATTCAACCTTTAGATCGGTGAAGGTTCATTCAAAATCACTCCAATCCATGACAAGAAAAAAGGCAGTTCTGTGTAAAACGGACCCTCGAAAGAAACCCAATTTTTGTGGTGTGGATTATGACCATAATACCTACATTAGCCTCAAAGAGAAAGCAATCACCGATTTGAAGTTTCCCACTACTTGATAATACTGGGTGTGACTTTCATTGATGACCTCGACAGAAAGCTATGTATCAGGAAAGTTTTTCTTTCTCTGACATCTGTTTCAAATAGAATAATTAAAAAAAAAAAAAAATTGAATCCCTGCTGGGTTCCTCCTTAAAAATCCACCAGAGGACTCAGTGGAGGCTTGGCATGCGGGGAGCATTATGGGTTGCGAGGCTGAAGATGACTCATCTGAGAGCCAGGCCTTTTGTTTGTGTTTGTGTGTGTGTGTGTGTGTGTGTGTGTGTGTGTGTGCCTCATACAAGAAATAAGGTCCAATGTTCATCTGCTCTGATTCATGTGTTGGACAGAACACCATACACAAGTTTTCTGACATAGACTTCAGCAACACAACACATATCCCTTTGAACTGAAGCACACCCACTTCAAATATGAGAACAGTTTCTAATTCAGAACTTCACGAGAAATATGAAAAATGTCTTTACTAAACCCAAACATATCTAAAATCCTTCTGGAAGTCACTAAAAAAGCCACTGCACTTTTGCATGCATGCAAAAGGCAGTGCTAATGCTCACGGCTAAACCCAAATTGCTTAGTCTACTTGTTTAAACTTGAAACATAGTCTTTTGGACCATCCAGCTCTGGAACTAGAAAATCAAGCCAATTAAAAACAAAAGAGCCACCTCGAGATCTTAAGCAAGAACACTAGCTTGGTGATAGGTGCAGATGGGAGGGGCATGGAAAGCGGACATTGTTCAAATTCCACTTTATATTCCACCCAGGTAAACATTTATGCATAGAAATGACATTCATGTCAAACATCTACACGCCTAGAAATACCTTTCAGTCCAAGGATTGCCAGGATGCTCAGACACCTCCTAAAAACACACCTGATTTAATTATACTTTAATGAATACCCCCAGATTAAAGGGGGGGTTCATAAAGATTTATGACACATACAAAACATTTAACTTTTTTTTTACAATTACTCCACTATAGTACTGTACTTTTCACTTGTTATGGAGGTACCAAGACAGAGATTTTACTGAAATAAATTCAATTTAAGTCATAATTTGACCCGGAATAGCACAGACATCCATTCAAACTTTAAATAAAAAAAGGTCAATTTAATTCTTTTACGACAAATAAAGGTACCAAATGGACAGTCCTTGAAGTTTGGGTGGTGATATCATCAATTAGGCAAATCCTAGCTGTGGTGCACATCTTAATAATATTAGGATACACACTTAGACTTAAAAAAAAAACTGAAATGAATTTAAAACTACTTTGGCTAAAGGCACAGCACTGTAATGGTACAGTCTTGTCCCTGAAATATGGGGCTGCTGGTTTGCACCCAGGGTTCTGGTTAGGGGCGGAAAAACACCTGGGCAAAAAAAAACACCTGTTTTGTAGCTTTGTCATAGATTTGGTAACTTTAAAACGCTCAGAAATGTAGATATGGTTTGTTTAGGCTGGTAATGTAGCCTATATTTTACATGAGGAGGTGTTTATGTGGCGCTTTAATGCCTTTTTATAGAATAAAAGCACAGCAGTAACTTTAATTCTCAGAGTATGTAGCAAAAAAGTTGGCTAGCTTTAACACAAACCAGTTTATATGTAAAAAAAAATAATAATAATAAATAAATAAATAAATTAAAAAAAAAATTAAATTCCAGAAAACATGTCTAAAAAGGTATGACACCTCGAGTTTAAAGTTGAAGCTTCGGAGCTAATGTTAGAGATTGTGCTTAAAAGAGACGTTTTTTTGTTTAAAACAAACAAACAAACAAACAAACACCCCACAACTACTCGCGCATGATAGAGTCTCGGGATAAATACACCTTAACACGAGCAATACTGTACAAGGCTGTCAGGACATGGCACGAGCGCACAGTTATATGAAGAGAGGAAGACTCTCGCGCACAGAACACACAGTCCTGACTGAAACATCCAGAACACTCCAGAACAGCCACGGCTTCAAGAGCAAGGACACGGCGGAGAGAAACGATGGTTCGCTGTTGAAAACTCACTGTTTAGTGGACGTGGATGGCGAGCTGGTCCCGCTGACCTTCGTCGTCTTCTTTTTGAACATTTTTGAGAGATTTCCCAACACTTGTTCTTGTAAAATCCGCCCTGCTGGGTTCTTTTCACCAGGTAAACTTTCACACTGTCACTTTCATACAGCACACAGCTGCTCTATTTCCGCTTCACACCTGCAGTTGTCTACCCCACATACACACACACACAAACACACACATACACACCTGTACAGCGGCTGTTTTTACTCTCCACAAGGCAACGCCCCCTCTCCCATTATAGGTGGGGCGCTGTTGAAGAAAGGGGCGGAGTTTCGTACAAAAAGTATGAATGTAGGTTGTGCACAGGTATCGATCAGGATAAATTGAAGCGAAAAGGTGTCAAAAATGCACTCTATGTCCTTTTAACAGCGTTCACACTGCAGAGTATTCGTGGTAATCATACTCCACGGATGAAAATACTGTATACAATGCAATAGGACATAGTTCAGAAGTACAGAACTAAATGAACAACAGACACCAACACAAACAATGCAATCATAACCCAGAAACAAACATGCAAAGCACTGAAAAATAATTCATCAGGGAGGAAAACAAAAATGGCCTATGCAATAGAGTTAGCATAAAATGCAAAGAAAATAACAGAATTGAATGAAAATAAGAATGGAAAAAAAAAAAACCCAAATAAAAATTATATTTCAGAGGATATCACATGAACTGTGAAATGCAATGAAATTCATAGCTCATAAATAATTTATGCTGAACTACTCATTTGTCAATTCTAATAGGGTTGCGGTGAGGCTGGAGCATATCTCAGAGTCACACTCACAATTAGGAGCAATTTGGAACAGCCAATTAGTGTAATAAGCATGTTGTTGGACTGTGGGAAGAAACTAGATATCCAGAGGAAACCCATGCGAACACAATGAGATCATGCAAACACCACAGAGAAATGCTCTCAGCGAGCCTTGGAGATTATTTGTGCTGTGAGGCAGACAGGCCAACCACTGCACCACTGTACTGGCCTACTTGAAAGACATTCAATTGCATAATGTGATCATAATCATGGTTGGGGAGGGTGTTGGTGGTGGTGGTGGTGGTTCCTGAAATATGCAAAGCAATAAAAATCATTACTTTATGAATAAAATCTGACCAGTAGAGGTGGCCCGGTGGTAAGGTGCTTTATTACCAGTCCCAAGGTTGGGGGTTCAAGCTCCACTGTCAACGATTACCACTGCTGTCCCCCCAGTGCAGCTAACTGAGTTATAAGATAAGATAAGATACAGCTTTATTAATCTCACAATGGAGAAATTCACTGTTACATGCTCTTGAGGTACCATCAATAGGGGGTACAAAAATAGATACATATACAAACATACACACATACATATATATATTATATCAATAAATAAATAAATAGATACATAAATAGTATAAAGTAATATACAATAAAAAAGAAAAGAAAGGAACAACTTTGTAGACTGGCCTATATTCAAGTGTCCATGTATCTGAGGGCAGAGTAGATAGGTTGATATGGTTCACAGTCAGTGGGGTAGATGTGGTTGATTAAAGTGCACACAGAACCGATATTTTCACAGACAGTTACAAAGTGGCGTTGTACAGTCTGACAGTGGTGGGAATGAACGACCTGCGGTAGCGCTCCTTCCTGCACTGAGGATGTCTCAGTCGTCCACTGAAGGAGCTGCTCAGCTTCTCTACAGTCTGGTGCAGTGGGTGAGAGCTGTTGACCATGATGGATGTGAGCTTTGCTACCATCCTCCTCTCACTCACCTCCTCCACAGAGTCCAGTGGGCAGCCTAGGACAGAGCTGGCCCTCCTGACCAGCTTGTTCAATCTCTTTCTGTCCCGCTCTGTGCTGCCCGGGGCCCAACAGATGGCAGCGTAGAGGATTGCAGAGGCTACCACAGAGTCATAAAAAGTCCTGAGCAGAGGTCTGCATACTCTAAAGGACCTAAGTCTCCTCAGAAGGTGGAGGCGACTCTGGCCCTTCTTGTACAGGGCGTTGGTGTTGTGGGACCAGTCCAGTTTATTGTTAAGGTGAATGCCCAGGTACTTGAAACTGTCCACTGTCTCAATGTCCTGTCCCTGGATGTTCACTAGTGAGTACACACAGTGTGTGTGTGTTAGAGTGCTTCTCCTGAAGTCGACCACCATCTCCTTTGTCTTCCTAGTGTTCAAGCACAGGTGGTTGCGCTCACACCAGTCCACGAAGTCAACGATGACCGACCGGTACTCCAGCTCGTTCCCCTCTGACACACAGCCCACGATGGCAGAGTCGTCCGAGAACTTCTAAGTATCAAGGGTTGGCCATGTCTCTCACTGTCTGTGGTGAGAGGCATGTAATAGAACCATGGCTGACTTTTGACAAGAGAAGCTGCATAGTCATCAGCGTGTTTCTGCCCTGTGAAGGCCTGGCAAGCTGTCCAGGGTGTACTCTGCCCTCACCCAGAGTCAGCTGACATGGGCAACAGCCTCTCCGCAGAACTATTTATGGTTAAGCGGTTCTGAAAATAAATGAATGAATAAAATCTAAAATGACACCGGGCAAGTTATAGATAGATAGATAGATAGACAGATAGATAGATAGATAGAAAGAAAGAAAGAATAAAATCACATGTCATGAAAGACATAATTCAGTGTGGAAAAATAAAATTATGCAAAGCAATTTATACGAGAAACACTCAGAGAACAGAAACTTCGGCCAAGGAAGGACAGTCTCTCTCTCCTGTTCAGACTCATTGGTGAAGTAAACAAAAAAATAATAATTTGTCCCTTGGCCCGCTCTTCACCTTCCATGAAAATTTCACAAAAAAATCCGGTCATTACTTTTTGTGTAAAAGCAAACAAACAAACAAATAGCAATAAAAACATTATTTCATTGGCAGAAGTAATTACATTTCAGAAATACAAACACACACACACACACACACACACACACACACACACAGGTCCATCGAAAAAAATTAGCATATTGTGATAAAGTTCATTATTTTCTGTAATGTACTGATAAAAATTACATTTTCATATATTTGCGATTCATTGCACACCAACTGTAATATTTCAGGTCTTTTATTGTTTTAATACTGATGATTTTGGCATACAGCTCATGAAAACCCAAAATTCCTATCTCAAAAAATTAGCAGATCATGAAAAGGTAGTCTAAACGAGCTATTAATCTAATCATCTAAATCAACCAATTAACTCTAAACACCTGCAAAAGATTCCTGAGGTTTTTAAAAACTCCCAGCCTGATTCATTACTCAAAACTGCAATCATGGGTAAGACTGCCAACCTGACTGCTGTCCAGAAGGCCATCTTTGACACCCTCAAGCAAGAGGGTAAGACACAGAAAGAAATCTCTGAGCGAATAGGCTGTTCCCAGAGTGCTTTATCAAGGCACCTCAGTGAGACGTCTGTGGGAAGGAAAAAGTGTGGCAGAAAACGCTGCACAACCAGAAGAGGTGACCGGACCCTGAGGAAGATTGTGGAGAAGGGCCAATTCCAGACCTTGGGGGACCTGCGGAAGCAGTGGACTGAGTCTGGGGTAGAAACATCCAGAGCCACCATGTACAGGCGTGTGCAGGAAATGGGCTACAGGTGCCGCATTCCCCTGGTCAAGTCACTTTTGAACCAGAAACGGTGGCAGAAGTGCCTGACCTGGGCTACAGAGAAGGAGCACTGGACCGTTGCTCAGTGGTCCAAAGTTCTTTTTTCGGATGAAAGCAAATTTTGCATGTCATTCGTAAATCAAGGTGCCAGAGTCTGGAGGAAGACTGGGGAGAAGGAAATGCCAAAATGCCTGAAGTCCAGTGTCAAGTACCCACAGTCGGTGATGGTCTGGGGTGCCATGTCAGCTGCTGGTGTTGGTCCACTGTGTTTTTTCAAGGGCAGGGTCAATGCAGTTAGCTATCAGGAGATTTTGGAGCACTTCATACTTCCATCTGCTGAAAAGCTTTATGGAGATGAAGATTTCATTTTTTAGCACGACCTGGCACCTGCTCACGGTGCCAAAAGCACTGGAAAATGGTTTACTGACCATGGTATTACTGTGCTCAATTGGCCTGCCAACTCTCCTGACCTGAACCCCATAGAGAATCTGTGGGATATTGTGAAGAGAAAGTTGAGAAACACCAGACCCAACACTGTGGATGAGCTTAAAGCTGCTATCGAAGCACCCTGGGCCTCCATAACACCTCAGCAGTGCCACAGGCTGATTACCTCCATGCCACGCCGCATTGAAGCAGGCATGTCTGCAAAAGGATTCCTGACCAAGTATTGAGTGCAGAACTGAACATAATTATTTGAAGGTTGACTTTTTTTTGTATTAAAAACACTTTTTTCATTGGTCGGATGAAATATGCTAATTTTTTGAGATAGGGATTTTTGGTTTTTCTTTACCTTTTTTTTTGCCAAAATTATCAATATTAAAACAATAAAAGGCTTGAACTACTTCAGTTGTGTGTAATGAATCTAAAATATATGAAAGTCTAATGTTTATCAGTATATTACAGAAAATAAGGAACTTTATCACAATATGCTAATTTTTTGAGAAGGACCTGGATTAGGTTATGACTGTGAAAGTGTTTTCAAAATTTCTCCTTTCCTGATGTTGCATTTGGTGAACTTTTACTTATAGAGTATCTCTTACTCATCAAACTTTTTTACAAGTTACTTTTATTGGGTCATGGAAAGACCTCCCACATCGTCATGATTATAAAATAAATTAGTTGAAAGATGTGTAATAAATCGAACAATAAATTGCTCAACACTTAAGGTAATAAGTATAATTGTTAATTAATACAAATTTAATAAGTGTGATATATACAGCGACTGCTGCTGCTGAATCAGCCGATATCTTATTTTCAGCCAGGGACCCCTGTCAAGAAGTGTTTCCACCCTTTAAACTCAGGAGACTCTCTCGGTAGCAGGTCCGCCGTGATGACATCTCACTACTACGTGTTAGCTGATAGCTTCCAACTGTTCTCCTCTCTTCAGCCACAGCCAACTCAATGATCTTTCAGCTGCTTGGCGGACTGTTTTTTGCAGTTCTCTTCCTGTGTCTGCCTTTGATGCCAAGGCTTCCTAGTGTTCGTCAAAGAGACTGTGCAGGAAATCCTGTGGCTCCTAGTTCTACTGGAAAAAGCCAACACTTCCAGCCTTGTTGCTGACACTGTTCAACTCAGTATACTTGGCTTTCTTGCGTTCAAATGCTTCCTCACATCTAGTTTCCAAGGGTATGGTTAGTTTGACGAATCCTCTTGTTCTTAGCCGACCAAATGACAATATCAGGCCTCAGAGTAGTTTGGAATATGTCTGGGAAGACCAGCCTCTGTCCCAGGTCTACTTTCATCTCCCACAGATCAGACTTGTCAAATACTGATGATGTTGGTTGTGCCATTGTAGGTTTTTTTAGCTTCCCCCTCTTTTACAAAGGTGATAAATTCTCTTGTTTTCTTGGGGTTTCTCTTCTTTCTCCTTTCTTTTTTGGAGGTGTCTGCCAGTTCCCATAGAACTTTATTATGTCTCCATCTGTAGCAGCCTTGACTTAACGCGACATTACAGGATGACACTACGTGCTCAAACGTTCCTGTTTTGTCGCAGAGTGAGCACTTTGGATCTTCTCTCAGACCCCCTCTTTGCACGTTGGCTGGTGATGGTAGAAGGTTGTACTGTATACAGATCTCAGCAAAAAGCTCAATCTGAAAGGGTAGTACTGGCAAATTTCCACCCATGTCAATTTTCTTTCTGTAGTTGTCCATCTTGTCCACACATGCTGCAGCCCTAATTCAACTGCTCTTGATTTGCAACGTATCCTCTTCAGTTGACTGTATTTCATCTCGGACAATTTTCCTCTTTCCTCTGCCTGATGCAGCAGACCATTGTGGGGTGCAAGTAGTTCCTAGTCCCTGCCATCAAACTGTCAATTATATATTTCAGTTTTAGCCTACTCTCTGTCTGCCCCACTGACTTGCTGGCTGACCATTTCCTTCCTGAAGAGGTTTTCATGCCTGCTTTCCTGATCATCTCATTTTTGGATTCCTTCAGAGTCATCACCAGTCTTGCTTTTGCAACTTTGTATTCTTTCACAATGAAAGAAACTGGTAGTTGCAGTCGACTGGGTCTTCCATGCAGACCATGCTTTTAAAGCTTGCTGGTACAACCAGGTACATGTTGATGGTTCTCTCCCATCCTTCCACTGATGTACTGGCAATTTCTTAACGCATAATAACTACAATAGTCTTGGCAATAATCCAGCATGGATTATTTATGGATAAGTGTTTTTCTTGTCTTTTAGACTTGCATCGTACCATTTTCCCAGGCACTCGGTTATCCAGAATGGATGGAATGTTTTCGTCTTGTACTTGGACTGTGAATCTCTGGATTGTCTGCCCCCTCTTGAGAATGAGACCCCTATACTTTGAATTTCATCCTTGCCCAAATAACAATTTCTTCAAGTGCTGTCAGTATTCACCTGGGTTGTGCAGGGGTTTGTGTTGTCAGTGTCATGTCATCTATGAATTCCCTGCTGGATGGAAGGTATACTCCTGAAGCTGTTTTTAGATCTCAAGTCCCCCCCCCCCCCTGCTTCTATGATTAGGTTCATTCCCATAATAAATAGTACCACATAGGTGGTGCCTTTCTCCAACCTCTGCCACTGGGTCATCTTATTGTCAATGGAAAACCACAAATGCATACCATAACGGGTGATGATCCCAGAGGTGTCATCATGAATATGGTAGCGATGTAGCGCCTCTTCAATCAACTGATGGGGAATGGAGCTGTATGCATTGGCTAAGTCAAACCACACCACTCATAGGTCTTGTTTATTTACCCTTGCTTCTCAAATGAGCTGATTGGTGCAACTTGTGTGTTCTATACATCCTGTGAACCCTAGAACTCCACCCTTCTGTACTGAAGTGTCAACATACTTGTTTGCTGTTAGGTAGGAGGTTATCCGCTTGGCAAGGACAGCAAAGAAGATTTTCCTTTCCACATTCAGTAGAGATATTGTCCTGAAATGGTCAACTGTCTTAGTGTTCTTCTTCAGGATGAATATTCCTTCTGTTTGTTTTCAGCAATCTGGTACTTTGCCTTTTCTCCACACATGTCTTAGAGGGTCTAGTTTCCTCACTAGACCAGGACACATCTTATAGACTCTGTATGCGACTCCGTTTGGTCCCAGAGCTGATTCCGATCTTGCCTTCTTCACTATCTCTTGGACTTCCTTTAAGGTTGTTTCTGAGATGACTAGAAGAATGGTAGGTCTGAGAACTAGCTGAATCTTTCAATCTATCTGGTTTGAACCCAGGGATTAGTTCCTTATTAGATCAGAATGAGTTTCCTGAAAGTACTGCTCAATTTCTTCAATTTGCTCTCTAACTTTCCTGATTGTTCTTTGTTAAGGAGTTTCTTAGAGAACTGATATGGGTTAGCAATAAATTCAGCTCTTCTCTTTGCTTTCTTCTTCCGATGGTCTCTTGTGCTCTCAACCTTTCTCAAAGTCAAAAGGTATACCCTGTGGTCATTGCGCAGTTGACAGAGGCCTTCTTTTTCAGACTGACTAGACTTCCTGTATTGCTTTGTGAGTTGACACAGATCCATGCTGAGTTTCTTTATCTCTGGCTGTCTCCTGTTTGGCTGTGCCTCATTTTTGAAAGCTTTCTTATCTTCCAGCTCAAATCTCTCCTTTCCACCTGCATGGATAAACAATGATATGCTCTTTAACTTTCAGTCCACTTGTCCTTGCAATGCTGAATCCAACCAGTAAGGCAGGGGTTCCCAACCAGGGGTGCTCGCACCAACTGGGGGTGCAAAACATCATTCCAGGGTGTGCGAGAAGTAGGGCTGTAACTTTTGAAATAAATATCTTCTTTGGCTAAAATTTAGCATGATTCCACATGCTTTATTCTTGAACAAAGTATAAAATGTAGGAGGTGTGAAGTCAGAGCAAAATCTTTTTAGGGGTTCAGGTAGAAAAAAGGTTGGGAACCACTGCAGTAAGGTCTTCATCCAGCTCTTTCCAGGCTTGCTTATCTGATGTCTTGGGCCAGGCGATTTTTGGCTTCCTTTCTGAGGAGTGGTTGCTCCTAGCTACTGTGCATTGTGTAGGATGTATAATTTCCTGTCTGTGTACTCATCAGATGAGGGTCTTCCTCAAAGACAAAAACAGTCTTCCTGCTGGTTCAATGACAAACTCTGGCTGCTGTTGCTTGGTGCCTCAGCAACTAAAATGTTCCTGGTACTGTGGGTTGGTGCCTGACTTGGATCCTTCTCCGTCTCACCAGACTTGGTATCTGTGCATTGCAACGGAGTTTTCGCACTCTTGCATCTTGATTTTTCTTGGTGGATATGCAATCCATGGAGGTTTTTACAGATCTTTCCACAAGTACGCTGCACTACTGCCATTGCCCAAACCCCCCCCCCCCCCCCCCCGGAAGACTATGGGGGGGTGTTGTTCTGTGTTAGTTCTGTGGCTGGTGTTTGGGGTCTATTTGCAAGGACTGAACCTCGGGATTCTACCCCGAGTACCCCGGTTCAGTCTGTTCCTGACGTTACCTGTCTCTCCAGTATCACTAATCTGTTCTTGGTTATCATAGTCTTTCTTGGAAGTCACTGGTTATACAGAAAGAATACATATGATAGATACAGCTACTACTGATTCAGCAGTAGTAGCTGTATATATCACATGTATTCTTTCTGTATAACCAGTGACTTCCAAGAAAGACTGTATGATAACCAAGAACTGATTAGGCTTTTCCCTTCAGGGGTCACCACAGCGAATCATCTGCCTCCATCTCACCCGATCCTTTGCATCTTCTTCTCTTATACCAGCTACCTTCATATCCTCCTTCACCACATCCATGAATCGTCTCTTTGGTCTTCCTCTCGGCCTTCTGCCTGGTAGTTCCAACCTCAGCATCCAACGACCAATATACTCGCTATCCCTCCTCTGTACATGTCCAAACCATCTCAATCTAGCCTTTCTGACTTTGTCTCCAAAACGTCTTACATGTGTTGTCCCTCTGATGTGCTCATTCCTGATCCTATCCATCCTCGTTACTCCCAAAGAGAACCTCAACATTTTCATCTCTGCTACCTCCAGCTCTGCCTCCTGTCTTTTCCCCAGGGCCACTGTTTCTAAACCATACAACATTGATGGCCTCAACACCGTCTTGGACACTTTTCCTTTAATTTTTGCCGATACCCTCCTATCACACATCACTCCGGACACTTTTCTCCAACCATTCCAACCTGTCTGCACACGCTTCTTCATCTCTTTTCCACATTCTCCACTGCTCTGGATTGTTGACCCAAAGTACTTAAAATCCTTCACCTTCCTTATCTCTGCTCCCTGTAACCGCACCGTTCCTCTTGAGTCCTTGTCATTCACACACATGTATTCTGTTTTACTGAAGCTAACCTTCATTCCCCTCCTTTCCAGGGCGTACCTCCAGCTCTCTAGATTTTCCTGCACTTGTTCTCTGCTCTCACTACAGATCACGATGTCATCTGCAAACATCATAGTCCATGGAGATTCTTGTCTAACCTCGTCTGTCAGCCTGTCCATCACCATAGCAGACAATAAGGGGCTCAGAGCTGACCTTTGATGCAATCCCACCTCCACCTTGAACTCTTCTGTCACATCGACAGCACACCTCACCACTGTCTTACATCTCTCATACATGTCCTGCACCACTCTAACATACTTCTCTGCCAATCCAGACTTCCTCATACAATACCACAGTTCCTCTCTCAGCACCCTGTCATATGCTTTCTCCAGATCCACAAAAGCACAATGCAGCTCCGTCTGACCTTCTCTGTACTTCTCTATTAACATCCTCTAGGTAACACTGCATCTGTGGTGCTCTTTCTTGGCATGAAACCAAACTGTTGTCCACAAATGCTGACCTCTGCCCTTCGTCTAGCTTCCACTATTCTTTCCCATAACTTCATCATATGGCTCATCAACTTTATTCCTCCGTAGTTGCCACAACTCTGCACGTCTCCCTTGTTCTTAAAAATGGGCACCATCACACTTCTTTTCAATTCCTCTGGCATCCTCTCACTCTCTAAGACCTTGTTGAATGTTCTTGTCAGGAAATCTTCTTCACTTCACCCTTACTAATCTTTGCGACTGCATGGTCATCAATGGTCACCTCTTCTATTCTTTTTTCTCTCTCGTTTTCCTCATTCATCAGCTCTTCAAAGTACTCTTTCCATCTTCCCAGCACACTTCTGTCATCAGTCAATACATTTCCCTCTCTGTCTTTCATCACTCTAACTTGCTGCATGTCCTTCCCATCTCTATTTCTCTGTTGTGCCAACCTGTATAAATCATTTTCTCCCTCTTTATTTTCCCAACCGAGCATATAAGTCATCATACGCCCTCTGTTTGGCCTTTGACACCGCTACCTTCGCCTTACGCTGTGTCTCCCTGTACTCCTGTTTACTCTCTTTGGTCCTTTAAATGTCCCACTTCTTCTTAGGTAACCTCTTACTTTGTACACACTCCTGCACTTCCTCATTCCACCACCAAGTCTCCTGATCTACTCTCCTTCCAGATGACACACCAAGTCCTCTCCTACCTGTGTCCCTGATCACATTTGCTGTAGTTGTCCAGTCATCTGGAGGCACTTCCTGGCCACCCAAAGCCCGTTTCAACTCCTCCTTGAAGACAACACGACACTCTTCCTTTTTTAGCTTCCACCACTTTGTCTTCTGCTCTGCCTTTGCCTTCTTCACCTTCCTCACCATCAGCGTCATCCTGCACACCACTATCCTATGCTGTTTGGCAACACTCCCACCCACTACTACTTGGCAGTCACCGACTTCCTTCAAATTACATCGCCTGCAACAATGAAAGGAAAAGTGTCCAAGACGGTGTTGAGGCCAGCGATGTTGTATGGTTTGAGACAGTGGCCCTGGGGAAAAGACAGGAGGTAGAGCTGGAGGTAGCAGAGATGAAAATGTTGAGGTTCTCTTTGGGAGTAACGAGGATGGATAGTATCAGGAATGAGCACATCAGAGGGAAAGCAGTGGACTGAGTCTGGAGTAGAAACATCCAGAGCCACCGTGCACAGGCGTGTGCAGGAAATCGGTTACAGGTGCCGCATTCCCCAGGTCAAGCCACTTTTGAACTAGAAACAGTGGCAGAAGCGCCTGACTTGGGCTACAGAGAAGCAGCACTGGACTGTTGCTCAGTGGTCCAAAGTACTTTTTTCGGATGAAAGCAAATTTTGCATGTCATTCGGAAATCAAGGTGCCAGAGTCTGGAGGAAGACTGGGGAGAAGAAAATGCCAAAATGCCTGAAGTCCAGTGTCAAGTACCCACAGCCAGTGATGGTCTGGGGGTGCCATGTCAGCTGCTGGTGTTGGTCCACTGTGTTTTTTCAAGGGCAGGGTCAATTCAGCTAGCCATCAGGAGATTTTGGAGCACTTCATGCTTCCATCTGCTGAAAAGCTTTATGGAGATGATTTCATTTTTCAGCATGACCTGGCACCTGCTCACAGTGCCAAAACCACTGGGAAATGGTTTACTGACCATGGTATCACTGTGCTCAATTGGCCTGCCAACTCTCCTGACCTGAACCCCAGAGGGAATCTGTGGGATATTGTGAATAGAAAGTTGAGAGACACCAGATCCAACACTGTGGATGAGCTTAAGGCCGCTATCGAAGCATCCTGGGCCTCCATAACACATCAGCAGTGCCACAGGCTGATTGCCTCCATGCCACACCGCATTGAAGCAGTCATTTCTGCAAAATGATTCCCGACCAAGTATTGAAAAACACTTTTTTTTTAATTTATTGGCTCAAATGTGCTAATTTTTTGAGATAGGGATTTTGGGTTTTCATGAGCTGTATGCCAAAATCATCAGTATTAAAACAATAAAAGACATTTGGTGTGCTATGAATCTAAAAGATATGAAAGTTTCATTTTTATCAGTACATTACAGAAAATAATGACCTTTATCACAATATGCTAGTGTAAGAATTTTGATGTAATTTTGCCCCTGGGTTTGTAAATGCGCGGCCTCGGATCATGGATCCTGGGTGACTGACGTTTAACCCTGCCCAACAATGAATGCTCGTATAAGAACTAGTATTTTTTCATTGTCTCTGTACATCCGTTGAACTTTAGTAACATCATATTTCAGTATGAGTCTTACCTCTATGCAGTAGAAAAAAAAACCCTTTTTATGGCAATGTGAGGCCATGTGAAAGATCCTGCAGGAGTAGAAGGAATGTAGATAATGAAACCTGAAACTGTCCAAGGACAGTTGCAGGGTGATAAAGAAGTCCATGCTAATGTTAACTCTTACTGGGTGTTAACCACATTGTTTTTTCCTACTCTGTGTTCATGTATAAATAACCCCCGCTCACATTGTACTATGAGCTTCTGATGAATAAACCAGACTGATTTCACTCGTGTGGTTCGTTGTCTGTTGCTCCCGGAGCGCTCTCAGACGTTGAGAGACAGGAATCCAGATCGTGCAGGTTTACATAAGAGCTTCTTCTGAGAGAGTTCTTATAGCTAGTTTTTTTTAGAAGGACCTGTGTTATAGATATACAAGAACTTGAGAATGAAGAACGATGAGAAAATATTGAGGCAGCACTTTGACCACTTTCGTCGTCTGCAGTTTCTGATTTGGATACACCCGTGTTTATCTGTCCACTGTGACAGTGTCACTGTAGTGTTTCCTGTAGATCAACACAGTTGAGGTGTATAATTCGAAGTCCGGAGGTATGAAAATGTCCCAGTTAGTTAAACATAAATTTCTTTGGTATTGCTCAAGTGAGGTGGCAGCTAAACTAAATCTAAAAGTGGTAACCACAAAACAGTGCGAAACATACCCACGGTACTGATAAAATAAAGGTGTAGGGTTCAGGACATGTCGTGGGGCAGCAGAAGTGACTGCACCGGCTCAATTTCAATGCTTCATGGACGCAGCTCTGGCGATCTGGTCCTTAAGCACCTCCCGATAGGGGGGGCCACATAGGATGCTGTTGGCTCTCCTAAGGCTGTGTGTGTGTGTGTGTGTATCGTGAGGTTCTTCAAGCGATTCAGAAACACGGACAATAAATTAACAGGTGGTGCTTAATGACTTCTTCACAGTGAAATGCTGTGGCAAAGCACTGTCTCGATGGTGCAGTGGTAGAAGGCTAGCCGATTATACTTCCTTGGGGATTGCAGTCCCTGTTGAGCTCTTTTAGGCAGTGCTGTGGTGGTCCTTGCCCTGGGCAGGTTGTTATCGGGAACCTGAAAAACGAGACCCTCTCAATTTCCACCACATTAATGAGGCTGGGCTGAATATTTTTGTTTGCCCCCCCCCCCCCCCACTAAAATCAACAATCAGCTGCTTGTAAGGATGGGGTTTTGTAGTGCACCATGTTGATGGGCCATCGACTGTCCTCCTGCATGCAATCTCCTCTACAGAGACGAGTACTGCAATGGTGGTGTCCTCTGCAAGCTTGATGAATATGCAAACTGGTGGGGGCCGAATGTGGCTGGCAGACTTGTGGTGAGGTAACTCCCATCCAGTTTCTGAAAACACCTCATAATAATACCTGTGAGTGTCACTGACCCGTAGTAGTCGAGGCTGCTGATGTTGGTGTTCTTTGGGGGGGCAATGATTGTAGCAGATTTCATGCAGCACTGGGATCAGTACCAGTTCAATATATGGGTGAATAATTCAGCCAGTTGGTCAGCACAGCTTTTCAACACCCCCATAGTCCCACCATGTGCTCCAGCAGCTACCCCACGAACCTCTTTATAAGGAGCTTCATCGCCAGACCTGAAGGCATTGTTACTCTCTTTTAGCAGCACTCTGACCACTTTTGTCATCCGCGGTTTCTGATTTGGATACACCCGTGTTCATCTGTCCACTGTAACAGTGTCAATGCAGTTGAGGTGTATACTTCTAAGTCAAGATGTATGAAAACGTCCCAGTCAGTGTTCTGAAAATTGTAGCTTGTTACAGAGAAAGACCAATTGTTTGATATGCCCTCAAACAATGATGCCACATTCACTGGTGACCCTACTTCTGATTTAGAGGGGATGAACCAAAGCATCCTGAAGGATCTAATGGATTTGCCCATACAGATGTATTAACTAATTTATCTGAAGGGCTAATGCAGCTGGGGGGGCACAAGCCAGTGTTCATCCTCATGCCGGTCCAGCGCCGAGATAAATGCAGAGGGTTGCATCGGGAAGGGCATCCGGAGTAAGACCAATGCCAAATATAACATGTGAGTAAAAAATAAGAATTCCACACAGGATCGGTCGAGGCCCAAGTAAACAACGACCGCCATCAGAGCTGTTAACCAACAGGGTGCTGGTGGAAATTGGACTTCTGTTGGTCGAGTAAGTCAAAGAAGGTGAGGCGGGATGCGTGTCCGTAGGCAGAGAGAGAGAGAAGAGGAAAGGCATGAGTCTAGGACTGAGAGTAGGGACTTTGAATGTTGGAACGATGACAGGAAACGGTAGAGAGCTGGCTGACATGATGCAGAGGAGGAAGGTGGACATACTGTGTGTTCAGGAGACCAGGTGGAAAGGTAAAAAGGCTAGAAGCTTAGGAGCAGGGTTTAAGCTGTTTTATCATGGTGTGGATGGGAAGAGAACTGGAGTAGGAGTCATCTTGAAGGAGGAGTTTGTCAGGAATGTGACAAAAACAATTTCTCTCTTGGTCCAATCACCTGCAAGGATCATTAAAATGCTAATTGCCGACATCTTTGAGATGGTTAGGCGCAACTGCTTGACAAAAAAATAAATCAAGAGAAGAATGATTTGCTTAAATAGGCAGTAGGTTGGGTGTGCTGGTGAACCTTTTAGTGGCTGGCAGTAGAAATGGGATTGAACCGAGCAGGGCTTAGTCTATGGCTACTACTTGCAGTGGGACTGTCAGCAGCACAATGGCCCCAACTGAGGAATCTCCAACTTCCTGCTGGGTTTCAAGCTAACGATCTGAGGCAGGGCTTGCGACGAGTGAATACTGCGGTGGGTTCTCAACAGGGGCAGAGTGATTCCCAAAGCGGGAGCTCCGTGCTTGCCCCGGGTGGTTTTGTGCTTCAAGGTTCTACTGATGGTCGAGCCCAACAAGTGATTCAGAGACCAGAGAAGAAAATCACTTGGCGGTTCCCAGAAAAAGTGCAACTCCCAACCTCATCATCAGTCCCTTTTGTGAGACCATCTAAGCCTGCCACTGTCCAGGGTGTTACAGTACAGTGCACTGGGTCTACAGTGTATGTAGGGGTGAGAAAAGATCTGTTTGCAAGTGATGCAGCTCTCAATATTGCTGGTCTCTCACTGGGAGGCTGTGCTGGTAAAGGGATGGATGCTTCCTCTCAAGTCCTTGTCTTTGAAGCCGCACTGCATGAGTGCAACAGCAAGCGGACTGTAAGCCATCTAGCCAAACGTTTTCAGTTTGGTTTCATGCCTGTTGACTAGCTTTTCATGCACTTGGCTTTGTGACTTACTTTCAGGTGACCGCAAGTGAGCTGGTCTACACTTTCTCCCTTGGTATTGTTTCAGTGCCTTCAAGTGGTTCTCCCATTCAAAGGCAAGATGGTGTCAATGTTTCTATCGAGTGTCGCTATCCCAGGTAACGCTCCACATCAACGAAACCAGCGTTTAAATGGGTGATGGTACTACTTTTGTGACGGCCTTGTCTTGTTGGGCTGTTTTCCAGACACCACAACGTGAGTAGCAGTGGTCTCATGCCTGCTTGGCTCCCATATTCTTCTGCCCAAGCTGCTGAGGAGCTTCTTGTCTTCTCCTTGAGGCTCATGATGGGTTTGTATTGTGGTTGCAATGTAGCTTATTTGTGTCCGGCTCAGTGACCGATGAGGCTTTGTCTGTTTAGGGGACTGGATGTCTGAAAGGGGATCGAACCAGTATTACCTGGGTGAGGTTATGTTTATTGAGGCATCAGTACTGCAGTTCAAGCACGTGCCCCTGCGGGTCCTTGTAGACAGCTGTGTGGCCACGACCGGCCCGGACCCCAGTGTGGGTCCCAGATACTCCTTCATCGCAAACTATGGGTAAGTGGGAGGGTTGTTTTTCCGCCTTGCTAAACTGGGTCGCAAAAGCGTAACCAAGTCTTCTCAGGTGCCTGATTGATGGCAAGCTTGCACCCACCGGCTCCCGCTTCATGCCCCAGACTCGAGCAGATAAGCTGAGGTTTGAGGTGAAAGCTTTCAAGTTTCAACATCTGAGCAGCTTGGTACGTAGCCATTGACTTGCCTGGGTGACTGGGGCGTTTAACTGCCAGAATGTAACATGTACTCCTGCTGTCTTCAGGTCTATATTGCATGCGTCTTGAAGGCAACCGTGGCCTCTACCGCTCCTGATCCTGAGCACAAGGCTTGTTCGTTCTCTGACGATAGGTATGTTGCTGTGAGGGGGTGCTGATGCTGGTTAACTGTGACCACTCACATTTGCTTTTTGCCTAGGTGGACTGCTGCATTTGGTGCTGACCAGGTGTGTGGTTGTTGCAGTGACAGCTGTACCTTAAGGAGGGGACCTGATGTATCCTCAGACCCAGGTATTGAGATCCATGATTGTTGGCCTTGTGTCATGAATTGTTTGCCAGAATTGGCACAGTGAAACTGCTTGATATGGCTTTTGTTCCACTCACGTCTGTTCTTGTTTTGTTAATTGCAGGCTTGTACCCAGAGAGAACTGTAAGCCTTGGCCCGATTGTGGTTAAGGACCATGTTTAATCTTGATGTCTCTTTAATAAAGAAATACAAAATTTGTAATTTGTGTTGCCTCGTTACCCAACATCTAACTGCTGCTACTTGGAGTCATGATCAGCTAGCTGTCTGCCCTGTGGTGGTGCTGAGAGAAATGGTGTTCTGTCTCTTGCCTTTTGAAGTCAAACGGGCTTAAACATAAATTTCTTTGGTATTGCTCAAGTGTGGTGGCAGCTAAACTAAATCTAAAAGTGGTAACCACAAAACAGTGCGAAACATATCCACGGTACTGATAAAATAAAGGTGTAGGGTTCAGGACATGTCGTGGGGCAGCAGAAGTGACTGCACCGGCTCAATTTCAATGCTTCATGGACGCAGCTCTGGCGATCTGGTCCTTAAGCACCTCCCGATTGGGGGGGGCAGGTCACATAGGATGCTGTTGGCTCTCCTAAGGCTGTGTGTGTATTTTATTGTGAAGGTTTTCATGAGATGGTGGGAAAACAACCTCTGTTTCCACCCATAATGACAATGGGCTGGACAGCTGATTTTCTTTTCTTCCTGCTGAATTCAACAACTGGCTCCTTGTTAAGGATGAGGTAGTTTTGTAGTGTCATGATGACAGTCTGTCTACCTCCTTTACTGAGATGAGTCCTGCAACAGTGGTGTCGTTTGTTTTTTTTTATTTCTGACTATTTTCCCTTTTCAGTTGGCAGCTATAAGGTGCAGTCAGAAACCATTTGAGAAATATGGGGGGGGGGTTATTTTAGGGTGCAAGGCAAGAAAACATGGATATTTTAAAGGAGGTGATGGTGTGTTGTACTTGATGAATAAAATAACTTGATGGTATACCCACATACTCACTCCTGACTGCAGTGTGTGTGTGTGAGGCAGTGAGTATGAAACTGTGTGTGAGGTGCAATGAGTATGAATCAGTGTGTGGAACAGTGAGTATGAGTCAGTGCGTGACACAGTGAGTATGAAGCTGTGTATGGGGCAGTGTGTGTGAGACAGTGTCTGTGGTCCACTGAGTTTGACTCACTGTGTGTGGAACAGTGAATGTGAGGCAGTGAGGCTGAGTCAATATGTGTGCGGGACACTGACTATGAAATAATGTGTTTGGGGCAGTGAGTATGAGTCTGTGTGTGTGTGTGTGTGTGTGTACACGAGGCAGCGAATATGAGTCACTCCTGTTTCAGACTCACTGCCTCATATTCACTGAATTACACATACACTAACTCATACTCACTGCTCCACCCATTGACTCATACTCACTGCACCACACACATTGACTCGCACTCACTGCTCCACATACTGACTCGTATTCACTGAATCACACACACTGTTTCATACTCACTGCCCCCCCCACACACAGTTTCATCGTCAATGTCCCACACAACTAACTCACACTCACTGCCTCACACACTGTTTCATACTCATTGTGCCACACACATATCAAATCATCGTCATCCTCATAGTTACAAACACTGACTCATATTCAATGCCTCACACTCACTGTTCCAGGCACACTGTTTCATACTCCCTGCCTCACATTAACTGTTCCACATACCGACTCATACTCATTGCCTCACCCACACTGACTCATATTCACTGCCTCACATTTACCATTCCACACACTGACTCGTACTCACTGCCTCACATACAGTTTCATACTCAATGTCTCACACACAATGTTTTATAGTCCCTGTTCCACACACACTGTTTCATAGTCATTGTGCCACTTACTGCCTCATACTCAATGACTCACACACACACACTGTTTCATAGTCACTGTCCCTCACACTGACTCAAACTCATGCTCCACACACTGATTCATATTCACTGCCTCACATACAGTGTTTCATACTCATTGTTCCACACACTTTCTCATGTTCACTGCCTCACACACACTGTTTCATACACACTGCTCCACACACTGATTCATTCTGCCTTACCCATACTGCCTCATACTCACTAACTCATAATCGATGCTTTATAAATGATGCCTCATAAATACTGCCTCATACATACTGCCTTATGCTTCCTGCCCCATGCTCACTACCTGATACTAGTAATTGATGTCTCATACACACTGCCGGAATTACATATACCTAAATACACGTAGACATATATACCTCTATCCACATTTTTACACATATACAGCCAAATACTGCCTCATACTTAATGCCACACACACACTTTGCCACATACTCACTGTCACCCACACTACCTCATACTCACTGCCTAATATTTTCTGGTTTCTGTATTTTTAACCTTGTTCTGTAAACAGAGCAGGTTAAAACACACACACATATGGTGCTGATGGAATGACTTTGTTGCCCTGCTACAGTAAACAGTATGAGTCATAGGAAGGAGTGTGTGTCTTTCAGTTGCTTCAGTATGAAACAGTTTCCCAGTTGAGCAACTGCTGCACTGAACACAATAAGAGGGAGTTACTACCATTAAAAGACAATTAAAGCTGAAACACAGCTTTAACATCAATAACATTAATAATAATAGATTTATAATCGATTTAAAATGAACCTACACAGAATGTGTACACAGAATGTGTAGGAAGAGATGCTAAATCATACCTTAATAAAATCTAATCCTGGATTTGATAAAGGAACATCACTCATTCATCATCACTCATTTTCCAAACCATTTAATCACACAAGGGTCATTGGGAGGTTGCAGCTTATCTCAGCAGACTCTGGGTGAAGGTGTGGTACACCCCGAACAGCTTTCCGAACCATTGCATGGATAACAAGCATTCATTCTCACAAACATAGAGACAAATTAGAACAGTTAGCCTAATCTGCATGTCTTTGGATTGTGGGAAGGAAATTGGAGTATCCTGAGGAATCCCATGCAAGCACATGGAGAAAACATCTTGTTTTCTTTCTGCATGTTTTACAATAACAATGACATATCCAGGGTGTTCAGGATAGGAACACAGAAGGACAGATGTTGATAGATTTTGCAAAAAGGATGGAAATGGCCAAAGTAAATACTTTCTTCCAGAAGAGACAGGAGCATAGGGTGACTTATAAAAGTGGAGGTAGGAGCATACAGGTAGACTACATCTTGTATAGGCGATGTAATTTGAATTAAGTCAGTGACTGCAAAGTAGTAGTGGGTAAGAGTGTTGCCAAACAGCATAGGATGGTGGTGTGCAGCATGACGCTGATGGTGAAAAAGGTGAAGAAGGCAAAGGCAGAGCAGAAGACAATGTGGTGGAAGCTGAAAAAGGAAGAGTGCCGTGTTGTCTTCAAAGAGGAGATGAAACAGGCTTTGGGTGGTCAGGATGTGCTTCCAGATGACTAGACAACTACAGCTAATGTGGTCGGAGAGACACGTAGGAGAGTACTTGGTGTGTCCTCTGGAAGGACAGTAGATAAGGAGACTTGGTGGTGGAATGAGTAAGTGCAGGAGTGTGTACAAAGGAAGAGGTTAGCTCAGAAGAAGTGGGACATTGAGAGGACCGAAGAGAGTAAACAGGAGTACAGGGAGACACAGCGTAAGGCGAAGGTAGCGGCGTCAAAGGCCAAACAGAGGGCGAATGATGACTTGTATGCTAGGTTGTACAGTAAGTAGGGACAAAATGATTTATACAGGTTGGCACAGCAGAGAAATAGAGATGGGAAGGACGTGCAGCAAGTTAGAGTGATTAAGGATAGGGTGGGAAATGTATTGACTGATTACAGAAGTGTGCTGGGAAGTTGGAAAGAGTACTTTGAAGAGCTGATGAATGAGGAAAATGAGAGAGAAAAAAAGAGTAGAAAAGGTGACTGTTGAGGACCCAGGAAGTAATAAAGATTAGTAAGGGTGAAGTGAGGAGGGCATTGAAGAGGATGAAGAGTGGAAAGGCAGTTGGTCCTGATGACATACCGGTGGAGGTATGGAGTGTCTTGGAGAGGTAGCAGTAGATTTTATGACAAGAACATTCAACAAGGTCTGAGAGAGTGAGAGGATGCCAGAGGAATGTAGAAGTGTGCTGGTGCCCATTTTTAAGAACAAGGGAGACATGCAGAATTGTGGCAACTACAGAGGGATAAAGTAGATGAGCCATATGATGAAGTTATGGAAAAGAATAGTGGAAACTAGACTAAGGGCAGAGGTCAGCATTTGTGAACAACAGTTTGGTTTCATGCCAAGAAAGAGTACCATAGATGCAGTGTTTGCATTGAGGATGTGAACAGAGAAGGAAAAAGAAGGTCAGAGGGAGCTGCATTGTGCCTTTGTGGATCTGGAGAAAGCATATGACAGGGTGCTGAGAGAGGAACTGTGGTATTGCATGAGGAAGTCTGGAGTGGCAGAGGAGTATGTTAGAGTGGTGCAGGACATGTATGAGAGATGTAAGACAGTGGTGAGGTGTGCTGTCGGTGTGAGAGAGAGAGAGAGAGAGAGAGAGAGAGAGAGAGAGAGAGAGAGAGAGAGTAGAAGAGGTGACTGTTGAGGACCAGGAAGTAGCAAAGATTAGTAAGGGAGAAGTGAGGAGGGCATTGAAGAGGATGAAGAATGGAAAGGAAGTTGGTCCTGATGACATACATGTGGAGGTATGGAAGTGTCTAGGAGAGGTAGCAGTAGATTTTATGACAAGAATATTCAACAAGGTCTTAGAGAGTGAGAGGATGCAAGAGGAATGAACGAGAAATGTGCTTGTACCCATTTTTAAGAACAAGGGAGATGTGCAGAGTTGTGGCAACTACAGAGGGATAAAGTTGATGAGCCATACGATGAAGCTATGGGAAAAAATAGTGGAAGCTAGACTAAGGGCATCATTTGTGAACAACAGTTTGGTTTCATGCGAAGAAAGAGCACCACAGATGTAGTGTTTGCTTTGAGGATGTTAATAGAGAAGTACAGAGAAGGTTAGAAGGAGCTGCATTGTGCCTTTGTGAATCTGGAAAAAGCATATGACGGTGCCGAGAGAGGAACTGTGGTATTGCATGAGGAAGTTTGGAGTGGCAGAGAAGTATTTTAGAGTGGTGCAGGACATGTAAGAGAGAGATGTAAGACAGTGGTGAGATGTGCTGTCGGTGTGACAGAAGAGTTCAAGGTGGAGATGGAATTGCATCAAGGGTCAGCTCTGAGCCCCTTCTTGTTTGCTATGGTGATGGACAGGCTAACAGACGAGGATAGACAAGATTCCCCATGAACTATGATGTTTGCAGATGACATTGTGATGTGTATTGAGAGCAGAGAACAAGTGCAGGAAAATCTAGAGAGGTAGAGGTATGCCCTGGAAAGGAGAGGAATGAAGGTTAGTCTCAGTAAAACAAAATACATGTGTGTGAATGACAAGGACCCAAGAGGAACGGTGAGGTTACAGGGAGCAGAGATAAAGAAGGTGGAGGATTTTAAGTACTTAGGCTCAACATCCAGAGCAATGGAGAATGTGGAAAAGAGGTGAAGAAGCGAGTGCAGGCAGGTTGGAATGGTTGGAGAAAAGTATCTGGTGTGATGTGTGATAGGAAGATATCGGCAAGAATGAAAGGAAAACTGTACGAGACGGTGATGAGGCCATGGATGTTGTATGGTTTAGTGGCTCTGGAGAAAAGACAGGAGGCAAAGCTGGAGCTAGCAGAGATTAAAATGTTGAGGTTCTCTTTGGGAGTAACGAGGATGGATAGGATCAGGAATGAGCACATCAGAGGGACAGCACATGTCAGAGGTTTTGGAGACAAAGTCAGAAAGGCTAGATTGAGATGGTTTGGACATGTACAGAGGAGGGATAGCGAGTATATTGGTCGTTGGATGCTGAGGTTGGAACTACCAGGCAGAAGGCCGAGAGGAAGACCAAAGAGAAGATTAATGGATGTGGTGAAGGAGGACATGAAAGTAGTTCAAGTAAAAGTACAAGATGCAGAGGATAGAGTGAGATGGATGCGGATGGTTTGCTGTGGCAACCCCTGAAGGGATAAGCCGAGTCCTGTTTACTCCCTTCGGTCCTCTTTATGTCCTACTTTTTCTTAGCTAACCTCTTCTTTTGTACACACTCTTGCACTTCCTCATTACACCACCAAATCTCCTTATCTACTGTCCTTCTAGAGGACACACCAAGTACTCTCCTACCTGTCTCTCCGACCACATTAGCTGTAGTTGTCTAGTCATTTGGAAGCACTTCCTGACCACCCAAAACCTGTTTTAACTCCTCCTTGAAGACAACATGACACTCTTCCTTTTTCAGCTTCCACCACCTTGTCTTCTGCACTGCCTTTGCCTTCTTCACCTTCCTCACCATCACCATCATCCTGCACACCACCATCATAGGATGTTCTGTTTGGCACTCTTACCCACTACTACTTTGCATCACTGACTTCCTTCAAATTACATCGTCTCCACAAGATGTAGTCTAGCTGTGTGCTCCTACCTCCGCTTTTATAAGTCACCCTATGCTCCTGTTCTGGATACCAAACCTGCCCATCATTTCCTCGTCCCCTTTGGTGCCTGCACCAACATGTCCATTGAAGTCTGCACCAATGACCACTCTTTCACCTCAGGGGGTACTCTGTATCACTTCATCTAACTCACTCCAGGATCTCTCCTTCTCTTCTAGCTCACATCCTGCCTGTGGGGCATAAGCACTAACAACATTGAACATCACACCTTCAATTTCTAACTTGCGACTCATCACTCTGTCTGACACTATTTTCACTTATAGAACATTCCTGACAAACTCCTCCTTCAAGATGACTCCGACTCCATTTCTCTTCCCATCCACACCATGAAAAAACAGCTTAACCCCCCCCTAAGCTTCTAGCCTAGCTACCTTTCCACCTGTTCTCCAAAACACACAGTATGTCCACCTTCCTCCTCTGCATCATGTCAGCCAGCTCTCTACCTTTTCCTGTCATAGTTCCAACATTCAAAGTCCCTACTCTCAGTCCTAGACTCATGCTCTTCCTCTTCTCTCTCTGCCTACGAACACGCCTCCCGCCTCTCCTTCTTCAACCTCTCCTTCTTTGACCAACAGTAGTCCCATTTCCACTAGCACCCTGTTGGTTAACAGCACTGATGGCGGTCATTGTTAACCCGGGCCTCGACCGATCTGGTATGAAATTTCACTTTACGGTTTGCATTTTTTATTCTGGCAAAAGTTTTACACTGGATGCCCTTCCTGTCGCAAACCTCTGCATTTACCCTGGCTTGGGACCGGCGTGACGGCGGACACTTGTTTGTGCCTCCCCTCACGGGTGCATTAATCATACACTGAAAATGTCCTAGACATTTCATATAAGTGTCCTAGAACTATTTCATATCACGGAATATACCCAGGAAATGAATGGCAGCTTTTAAGGTATGTGCTGATAAGTGTGCACAGTCACAGGTCATTAATGGTCGTCAGGTGGTGAGAGTTTGGTTGAGACGTGTGTATTATAGTAACATGGTATTGAAATGTGTTTATTACGAGCTCTAAAAGATGGGAGGCTGTGGAGTGACATCACCATAAGCTTTGTCATTAAAGGCCATGAGTGGGAGGTGCACCATTTTATTTACACACCTCTCTCTATTGTCACAGATAAACACACCTCACACACACCAACTCGTACACCATGACAAATACACACACCCTTAAGCAAGTCAGTCTAATGGGATTATGTTATAGCAATAGCAATAGCCATATTCATGGAGTTTAATACGTGTGGCCCTGAAATGGCCTGGTGAGCTGTGGTCCAGGGTGTCCCCTGCCCTCACCCAAAGTCTGCTGAGATCGGCGCCAGCCTCCCTGTGACCCTAGTTAGAATTAAGCGGTTCAGATAATAAATGAATGGTGTGTGTGTGTGTGTGTGTGTGTGTGTGTGTGTGTGTATAAGCATTATCTTTACACTCATACAGTATCATCTTATAAGGCAAGTCTGTAGGGTTTGTTTGGCTCATCAAGGAAGGAGCTCATCCTAGTTCCTGTAGCATGACACAACTGTAGTGTTCAGTGGGGAGCTAGTCACCTTCCCAGTATTTTTACTGGTACCCATTTATACTGTTGTGTGGTGAAGGGGTACACTTGTAGTTCAGACATTATAGTTAAGACAGAGCCCTACTCTTACCACGGTGGGGGTCTAACGGGGATTCAAACCCCCAACCTCTCAATTACGAGCCTAGAACTCCCACCACACCCCAACTTGTGTCATCCTGTCTAGTCATACACAAGTCATTTGAGTGCTGCTGCATTCCCAGAGTTATGTTCACCATATAGTCTCAGATCACACAGTCTAGGGGCAGTGGTGGTCTAGTGGTATAGGGCGCTGGATCGCTGATCCAAAGGTTGGGGGTTCGAGTCCCACTCTCCACAGGGCTGTCACTGTCCCCCCCAGTGCGGCTAACTGGGTTATCAAAGGCGGGCCATGTCTGTCACTGTCTATGGTGAGAGGCATGTAAAAGAACCATTGCTGACTTTCGTAAAGAGTAGGCTGCAAAGTCGTCAGCGTGTTTCTGTCCCTTGCTAAAAGGGTTGTGACAGGAAGGGCATCCGACGTAAAAACCTCTGCCAAATCAAACGTGCGAATCAGATGATTCGCTGTGGCGACACCTGAGTAAAAGGGAAAAAGCCGAAAGGAAGACAGAATAGTCTCAGATCACACAGTCTGTGCTGGGAATAAAGTATTTACTGGATTATTAGTAAGAAAAAAGAGAAAGCAGACTGAAACCAAATTATATGCCAAGAATGATCTTGATTCAATCTCAAACTGGTTGCTACAATTTCTTTTGTCTGTGTGTAGAGATAACAGTGTGCCACAGATTCTGAAATTAACTGGACATGTTAGAGCAGAAGATGTTAATTATGTTGCATACTTATAGTTCCTCGTATTCTTTCAGAGTTTAAAATGTTACTAAACCACTTTTGGTCTTTGTGTTTTGAATACCTGGCTCATTTGATTGCTTGATTTTGATTGGACAGTAATAGCAATCAGCAGTCTGTCATTTCGCTTCTTGGCATCTACTACATAGGAATGAAGTTATCTGAGTGCTTCACTGTCTGGGGATAATTAACAGTTGTGCACTGAAGGTGAGAGGGATGTGACTGAATAGGCCCAGAGACGGAACATTGAGAAGATTATTCAATGCAGTGATAGATCTCGTAGATCAAGTCTAAGGCGAATAATTGTTTTAGTATATACTACACATGAACATTAGCTTAATAAAGCACACTAAAATGAAGAAAGCTACAACAGACAGTGTTCAAATTTTTCGAAGATAAAAAAATAAATGTTAGTGCACCTGGTACACACACCTTCTCACACTTGAGGTAACTTCCCAAAACCAGTCCACATATTGCCATGTTTTTGAGAGGCTGGAGGTAACCAGAGAACCAAAGGGAACCTGAATGGATATAGGAAAAGCTCCGAGTTGCCCACTCTTCTGGGTGATACTGGGCATTGGGATAATAAATCTTTATGAATACTCAGAAAGAACAGATTGTGAATAAGAATCATGGGAATAAGATCAGGGCCATGTTTAGGATTACAGCAGCCCTGAGGCAGAAGCCCACAGGATTCTATCTGAGAGGGAAAGAGTGACACACAGTGGCTCCAGGTTCGTTTTTGAGAAATGGAATCCAGGGACACCCAAGGATCAAAGAAGCATCACCCAACGGTCCATTTCTTCTGCATTGTTTTTGTTTTTTAACAAATTGGATTAAAATTGGATTAAAAAAATCACAACTAAGAATTTGAAAACAAGTATATTTAAGTGGTCTAATCATCAAAGTCATCTCAGACCTGATGGGTGCCAGAGTCGAAAGCTTTATAGCTTTAAATTGTTAAAAATAAATTTTGTGGCATAAAGCCATGCCAAGCAAGCCTGTGGAATTTATTTAAAAATTATAGGGGTCTCTGGCTTAAAAAAAAACCTGCTTTGGTTGACGACATGTGAAAAGGACATTTGTGTGCAATTAAGTAGCGACATGGTTTCTATTGCTGAACCAATGAACACCTCATGTTTATTAGCGATACTGGGCTTGGTGTTTTGGGCCGAGAAGCACCACAGTCCCGAGTGGATGAGCAGAGAGCTACTGGGTGGCCTTCAATAAGTTCATCATATTAGAGATCAACCAGACCAACCCTCTGCATCACTGATGCTCCGTCAAGTGGACATATGAACATAGCATCGGGTCATGAAGGTGCCCTCATTTGCTACTCTCCCTCAGGTCATGGAGGTAATCCCAGGTGACACCAATGTCATACTGCAATACTGCATTCCACAGCCTGAATGTCCTGCACAAACTTTTTGTTCCAAATGTTTTGTTTTTGTTTTCTGCAGCCATCATTGTTTTTTGTGTGTTTAGGATAATATATATATATATATATATATATATATATTAAAACCTTGTTTTATTTTGTTTTCCTCTAATATATACACACATCCTGAGTAGCACATCGGCAAGGTTCATAGGTTCAAATCCATCCATGACAAGAAATCAATGGGAGCTAATTTTCTGAGCTCTTACTAGAGGAAGGGATGGATTAGGTTTATCTCCCATTCACTTCATCAATCGAAAATTAACAAAGTCTATCTGCTATTTCATTCAAATGGCCAACAGACCTTGTTGTGATCACCAGCTGCAATCTCATTTGTACAACAGGGCAGATAGCGTTTTTCCTCTGAGTGTGTTAGATGATTCCTGAATGCAAATGTGCAGCAGTTCATAAAGATGCAGGCGAAACACTGTATGTCATAAAGAGGGCATGTTTACACCTCTCCCTGGTTGCTGGAGGTTGTACAGGTCCTTCTCAAAAAATTAGCATATTGTGATAAAGTTCATTATTTTCTGTAATGTATTGATAAACATTAGACTTTCATATATTTTAGATTCAGTACACACAACGGAAGTAATTGAAGCCTTTTATTGTTTTAATATTGATAATTTTGGCAAAAAAGTAAAGAAAAACAAAAATCCCTATCTCAAAAAATTAGCATATTTCACTCAATACTTGGTCGGGAATCCTTTTGCAGAAATGACTGCTTCAATGCGGCGTGGCATGGAGACAATCAGCCTGTGGCACTGCTGAGGTGTTACGGAGGCCCAGGATGCTTCGATAGCGGCCTTAAGCTCATCCACAGAGTTGGGTCTGGTGTCTCTCAACTTTCTCTTCACAATATCCCACAGATTCTCTATGGGCTTCAGGTCAGGAGAGTTGGCAGGCCAATTGAGCACAGTAATACCATGGTCAGTAAACCATTTAGCAGTGGTTTTGGCACTGTGAGCAGGTGCCAGGTCGTGCTGACAAATGAAATCTTCATCTCCATAAATCTCTTCAGCAGATGGAAGCATGAAGTGCTCCAAAATCTCCTGATAGCTAGCTGCGTTGACCCTGCCCTTGAAAAAACACAGTGGACCAACACCAGCAGCTGACATGGCACCCCAGTCCATCACTGACTGTGGGTACTTGACACTGGACTTCAGGCATTTTGGCATTTCCTTCTCCCCAGTCTTCCTTCAGACTCTGGCACCTTGATTTCCGAATGGCATGCAAAATTTGCTTTCGTCCGAAAAAAGTACTTTGGACCACTGAGCAACAGTCCAGTGCTGCTTCTCTGTAGCCCAGGTCAGCCGCTTCTGCCACTGTTTCTGGTACAAAAGTGGCTTGACCAGGATAATGCAGCACTTCTGGCCCATTTCCTGCACACGCCTGTGCATGGTGGCTCTGGGTGTTTCTGCTCCAGACTCAGTCCACTGCTTCCACAGGTCCCCCAAGGTCTGGAATCGGCCCTTCTCCACAGTATTCCTCAGGGTCCGGTCACTTCTTCTGGGTGTGCAGCGTTTTCTGCCACACTTTTTCCTTCCCACAGACGTCCCACTGAGGTGGCTTGATACAGCCCTCTGGGAACAGCCTATTCGCTCAGAGATTTCTTTCTGTGTCTTACCCTCTTGCTTGAGGGTGTCAGTGATGACCTTCTGGACAGCAGTCAGGTCGGCAGTCTTACACATGATTGCGGTTTTGAGTAATGAACCAGGCTGGGAGTTTTTAAAAGCCTCAGGAATCTTTTGCAGGTGTTTAGAGTTAATTGGTTGATTCAGATGATTAGGTTAATAGCTCGTTTAGACTACCTGAACATGATATGCTAATTTTTTGAGATAGGAATTTTGGGTTTTCATGAGCTGTATACCAAAATCATCAGTATTAAAACAATAAAAGACCTGAAATATTTCAGTTGGTGTGCTTCTGGTAAGGAGCCTAAGCACTTTTTTCATTAATAAATAATATCACAGTACAAAACTAAAAAGTTTTTCAGGGTGCATTGTACCTTCGCCAACCAAGATGGGCATCATTAAGTGGGTCAACAAATCAATGAATGTTTAAACAAACACATAAATGATTTTTGTTAATATTATTTTATTTGAATCTTTATAGAAGGTTTACAGTATTTCTTTACAGATTGGTGAGTGGATGTGAAGTCAAACTGATAACGAATTGTGTAAAAGGTAGGAATGTAATGTGTGAATGTGTGTTCTTGTGTGTGTGGGTGTGTGTGTGTGTGTGTGTGTGTGCGCACGTGTACGGGAGGGATTTTTGTGAATACTTTTACCTACCTCTAGAAAAAGGGGCCTGTTTTACACACAGTATATTTTGCATGTGGAATTCATGTGAAACGATCTGTCATTTAGGAAACTCGTTTTTGGTATAACATGGAAAGCAAAGGTGCATTCCTGCAGTGGGTGGGAGTTCAGGGACTGTGTGTGTGTGTGTGTGTGTGTGTGTGTGTGTGTGTGTGAGAGAGAGAGAGAGAGAGAGCGAGAGAGAGAGAGAGAGAGAGAGTATGTTCTGCATGACTCCCAGTAAAAGGTGCGGTCACGGGCTTATAAGATGCAGTCAATTAAACACCAGTTGAAGACCCAGATATCAATTTTTTTAACATCTCGGTCCACAATCTTGGTTCGATATTAATGCATCTGATGCTTTAGGGTATGTAGGAAACCCACACAGTATGGGGGACACGGGTTAACACCTTATAGAAAGACCATTGGCTGAGATTTGATCCCAGAACCTTCTCAGTGAATTGATCAACGTGTGTGTGTGTGTGTGTGTGTGTGAGAGAGAGTGCAAGAGAGAGAGAGAGTTTCCTGATGCATGTAAACATATTGATTTTTTAAAGAAAAATTATGCTATGTAACCACACCAGTTACCAAGTCACGCACACCACCTAGTGAACCCTTGCTAGCTCAAGACTTACAATCACTACATAAAAAGCTGTGATATATTGAAGACAGACCTCATGCCTGTGTTACAAATGTGTAATCAAGGTAGTAAAGTAGTACCAAGGACCTGCTGTTAGAACATGGACCTGCTGTAAAGTTATGGAGGCGTGTCTTCAGAACAGGCGTGTCGGCTTTATCTCTCAGTGACAGGTGTGCCAGCACACACACACACCCCCCCCCCCTCTCTGGGCTTTAATGCATATTTTCCAGAGGAGTGTCATACAGAGTCTCGATTTTTATGCATGTTACAATGAGGTATTTCAAGCATGCAAGACAAAAAATGTGACAAAACAACCTTTTTTTTTAATTGCCTCGGAAAGCAAAGTTATTTCACAATCACTGACTTGTAGACACCACGTTCTTTATACCCACTCACTCACCCTTCAGTCAAATTTGACTCCTATTGGACTATTATCTGACTCGTGAATCTTATAAGTGAGTCTACTGTTATAGAAATTTTCTTGGCAAAGGTTGTTACAGTGGGTGGCAGGGTGGTGTAGTGGTCAGCAGATCACGGCCAGAAGGACCTGGGCTCAAGTCCTGGACTCGGCGAGGGTGTTTCTGAGTGGAGTTTGCATATGTTCTCTCGGTGCTTATGTGGGTTTCTGCCAGGCACTCCAGTTTACTCGTACAGTCCAGAGACATGCAGGTTAATTGGCTATTCCAAATTGCTTTGGTCTGCTTTAACCTGGATAGAAGATAGGCCCTGGCGAATACTATACATTCATAACATTTGCTTGTGTGGGGCTGGTGGCGTAGTGGTTAGGGTGCTGCACTCATGATCAGGAGGTTGTGAGTTTGAATCCCACTGAGACCCTCACTGTGCAAAGAACCCTGGGCAAGTTCTCAACCACAAGTCTGTCTCTGTTCACCCAGCAGTATAAATGGGTACCAGTAAAAATATACTGGGAAGGTAACCTGCAATGGACTAGCATTCCATCCAGGGGGAGTTGAACTCCTGGTTACCTCACGCTATGGAAACTGGGGATAAGCACCAGCCTGATGAGCCACAAGGCTTGGGTGTAAAAACCCAATAGACTTACCTCATTACATTCGCTTAAGTGCTAATTTATCTTAATAGCTTTTCCTAATCTGTGTCGGTCTTTCATCAGGTCTACTGACTAACTTATTGCCCTCTGTTGTTCGTACTATTACTCGGGCCAGAATCTCAGTCCATTCTCTACCCAATAGATCATAAACTACAGGTGCCCTGTTTCCTGGAGAGGAGAACCCGCCGTTCTGTACACTGTATTGTACTGTATTGTCCTGTACTGTACAATGCTCTGACAGTCTGAATTCGGCTCAAGAAGGAGCATTCGAGTGACTAGTGGAATCGATCAGGAACGACATTCAAATATGCAGAGCAAAGGGGACTCCGTAATCAGGGTGGGGAATCTGTTGAAAGGCAGCAACACAGGACCAACCCTGAACAGGTATTATTCTACTTGGGTGATGCTTCATGCTTGGTATAGCGCTGACACTGTCATGGTAGTGTGCGCGTGTGTGTGTGTGTGTGTGTGTGTGTGTGTGTGTGTGTGTGTGTGTGTGTGTGTGTGTGTGTGTGTGTGTGTTGGGGCAAGTGAATCAGGTAAAGCAGCATTTCCTGCATATTTAATCACCTCAGTATGACCACAAGATTGGGAAACAGAAAATACGTTAAATATTTCCAGCCAACAACAGTAGTACAGTGGTGACAAGCGATACTGATGAAAGCATGAGTTGTTAAAAAAGTGGCTCCACAAATATGATTGGAAGCAAACCTCTCACACCAAAGGTGTCTCAGCTGGTTGATTCACAAAAGGTTCTGTGAAATGTGCAACAGTTATGCACCGAATGTGAGGCAGATGAGGCAAATAATTTGTGAACCGAGAGTTAAAAAGTTCTATCTGCTATTTCATTCAAATTAGTTAACAAATTGGTCTGGAATGAAAAATTGTTTGAGTAAACACTACACCAGAACAAGAAAAAACATCAGGCTTTTATGGCTTATTGCTAATATTTTTAAATCAAATGAAATTTGTGCATTTCTTAAAATCACGGTCAATGCAGGTGAGCTCCAAGCTCGCTCATAATCATGTCTCTTTAACTGGCTTTCATAGTTGAAGTAAACACTAAATGCAAACATAACGAAAAGCGAACTCAACATTGTTTGTATTTACACATATTAACCATGGTAGAGGCAGGTCAGGTGAGCAACCTGTGGAATCTTTTGAGATTAATCATAATAATGCACTGTATAACTATATGCTACGAGGAAACACAAGGAAATCAAACTAAAAAATATATATCTATGGTTTATTTCTTTATTTTAATATGTAATGATGATGCAATCTGCTCCAAGTACCATGAAAAATTGTGATTGACCGTTGTTTTGATTCAGGCATTATCCATTCGGAATAATTATTATTATTTTTTTTTACCCCCACCATAGTGGACCAATCAAGTTGCACCATTTATGTGTGGTATATAATAATTCATTTAAGGCTAAAAAGTTTTTTAATTTGAAGATCATGTGTGTGCAATGTCACCTCATACTGAGGATATTAGTATTAGTGGGGTGTATAGTGGAAAACAGCTGGAATAATGTGGAGATCTCTGGTTCGAAAGTGTGTGTGTGTGTGTGTGTGTGTGTGTGAGAGAGAGAGCAAGAGAGAGAGAGAGAGAGAGAGAGAGAGAGAGAGAGAGATTCATGAATTCAGGATCCACCCTAAGATCAGGAAAAACCAAGACAGCTAATCATCTTAAATAAATAATAATACAAATAAAACTAGCAACACTTTAACACGGCCAAATACAAATGAGTCTGATCTACTTACATAAGATTGTGTGTGTGTGTGTGTGTGTGTGTGTGTGTGTGTGTGTGTGTGTGTGTGTGAGATGACAGACACGCCCAGCTTACCCAGAAGAACCTGCTAAGCTGGACTGACCTTAAACATACTACAAGTCCTTCACACATTCATGATCGGGGCAGGGCAGAGAGACAGGTTGTTTTCAGGGTCATTCCTTCCATTTCCTACATGAAAAAACACACACACACACACACACACACACACACACACACACACACACACACACACACACACATTTCACACCAGCTGTTGCAAATCAACACATAATCATTAGAGTCACAGGGAGGCTGGTGCCCATCTCAACCGATTCTGGGGTGAGGACAGAGTGCACCCTGCATAGCTTGCCAGGCCGTCACAGGGCAGAAACAAAATTTTTTTGATGAAAGTCAGCAAAGGTGCTTTTACATGAACCTCTCACCATAGACAATGAGAGACATGGCCGACCTCTGATAACCCTATTAGTTGCACTGGGACCAGTGTTAGTGGGGCTTGAAAAAAGCTAAATTTAATAAGTTAAACACATTATACAACAATTTAAATGTAAATAGAATGAAATGTCATAAAATAATGTAAAAGTATTTAAAATCCATGACGAGTCACACGACATGTCCTGGTGTATTAATGACATTAAAACACATTTCTTTATAGCGGTTTGTGTGGCAGAAATGTCATAATCATAAAATAAGACTTGTATAAGTCTTGCTGGTCTGCTGGTCTGTTAGTGCAGGTGTATAGGAAGGCCATACGCGATGGGTGCGGCGCCGATCATGTATTTGAGGTGTGCTGCATCACGTGATTTTACATGAACCTCTCACCATAGACAATGAGAGACATGGCCGACCTCTGATAACCCTATTAGTTGCACTGGGACCAGTGTTAGTGGGGCTTGAACCCCTGACCTTCAGATCAGTAATCCAGCACCATGCCACTAACATTAGATTGTATTAGGTTATATTATTTCAAGTTATGTTATGTTAAATATTATAAATTTAATTTAGGTGTGAATGTTGATGTTGGATGAATATTGATTCATTTTCTGAACCACTTAATTCTAATTAGGATTGCGGGGAGGCTGGCAACCATCTCAGCCAACTCTAGCTTGACAGCAAGGCAAGGCAAGACAGCTTGCCAGGCCATCACACGACACAACCATCCACACTCACACCTACAGGCAATTTGGAACAGCCAATTAACCTACTATGCATGTTTTTGGACTGTAGGAGGACACCAAAGTACCCAGAGGTAGTAGTAGTAGGCCTCCGTCAGTCTCGAAGGACTATGGAGCTGCGCTCTGGCTGGTATCCCGGCTGGTGATACTCTCTAGTGCGTAGAGCCTGGGTAGGAAGTATGGAGGACAGGCTGTTACCCAAGCAGCCAGTCCTCCCTCTCTGCACAACCGGAAGGATCCAATAGAAGGGCAAAAGCCAATATGACTGGGTTCCAGTGCTGTTGCAGGAGTTACTAGAATGTCGCTGTGAACAAACTGCCTCAGGGGACACAGACTCCCGATTAGAAACACGCTGACAGTTATGCAGCCTACCCAGCCTTGCTGAGTACCCAGAGGAAACCAATGCAAACACAGGGAGAGCATGCAAACTCCACACAGAAATGCCCGAGCTGGGAATTGAACCCAGGACCTTCTTGCTGTGAGGCGGATGTGCTAATCATTGCGCCACTGTGCCATCATCATCATCATCATCATCTTCTTCCGCTTAGTCCAGGGTCGGGTCGCGGGGGCAGCAACCTTAGCAAAAAGGTCCAGACATCCCTCTCCCGAGCTACTTCCTCCAACTCTCCCGGGGGGACACCGAGGCGGTCCCAGACAAGCCGAGAGACATAGTCCCTCCAGCGTGTTCTAGGTCGACCCGGGTCTCTTCCCGGTTGGACATGCCCGAAACACCACACCAGGGAGGCGTCCGGGGCATTCTGACCAGATGCCCGAGCCACCTCAACTGGCCCCTCTCAATGCGGAGGAGCAGCGGATCTACTCCGAGCTCTCCCCGGATGGCGGAGCTTCTCACCCTATCTCTAAGGGAGAACCCCGCCACCTGGCGAAGAAAGCTCATTTCAGCCGCTTGTATCCGTGATCTTGTTCTTTCGGTCATTACCCAAAGCTCGTGACCATAGGTGAGGGTTGGAACGTAGATCGACTGGTAAATTGAGAGCTTCGCCTTGCGGCTCAGCTCCTTTTTCACCACAACGGACCGGTACAGGCACTGCTTAACAGCAGAGGCGGCAGCGATCCGTCTGTCGATCTCTCGCTCCATCCTTCCCTCACTCGTAAACAAGACCCCAAGATACTTAAACTCTTCCACTTGGGGCAGGACCTCATTCCCGACCCGGAGGGTGCATTCCACCATTGTCCGACTGAGAATCATGGCCTCGGACTTGGAGGTACTGATCTTCATCCCGGCTGCTTCGCACTCAGCTGCGAATAGCTCCAATGAGAGCTGGAGGGCCCGACTTGATGAAGCCAAAAGGACAACATCATCCGCAAAAAGCAGAGACGATATCCGATGGCCACCAAACCAGAACCCCTCATCGCCTCGACTGCGCCTAGAAATTCTGTCCATAAAAATTATGAACAGAATTGGTGACAAAGGACAGCCTTGGCGGACTCCAACTCCCACTGGAAACGAATCCGACCTGCTGTTACCAATACGGACCAAACTCTGGCTCCGGTGATACAGCGACCGAATCGCTCGTAGCAACGGATCCGAACGCCGTATTCTCGAGCACGCCCCACAAGATCTTTCGAGGGACATGGTCGAAAGCCTTCTCCAAATCCACAAAGCACATATGGACAGATTGGGCAAACTCCCATGCCCCCTCCAGAATCCTGTGGAGCGTATAGAGTTGGTCAAGAGTGCTGCGGCCAGGACGAAAACCACATTGTTCCTTCTGAATCCGAGGTTCGACTATCGGTCGGATCCTCCTCTCTAGTACCCCTGCATAGACTTTCCCAGGTAGGCTGAGGAGTGAAATTCCCCGATAATTGGAACACACCCTCCGGTCCCCCTTCTTAAAAATTGGGACCACCACCCCAGTTTGCCAATCCAGAGGTACAGCCCCCGATGACCACGCGATGTTGCAGAGACGTGTCAACCAAGACAGTCCTACAACATCCAGAGCCCTGAGATATTCCGGGCGGATCTCGTCCAACCCCGGAGCTCGACCACCGAGGAGCTTTTTGACAACCTCAGTGACCTCCACTCCAGTGATGGGCGGACCCTCACCCGAACCCCCAGGGTCTTTCTCTTCCACGGAGGGCGTGTTGGTGGGATTGAGAAGGTCCTCAAAGTATTCCCTCCACCTCTCAACAACATCCCCAGTCAAGGTAAGCAGCTCCCCACCTCCACCGTAAACAGTGTTTGTGAAGAACTGCTTCCCCCTCCTGAGGCGTCGGATGGTGGCCCAGAACCTTTTTGAGGCCAACCGATAATCACTCTCCAGGCCCTCACCGAACTCCTCCCACGTCCGAGATTTTGCATCTGCGACAGCCTCGGCTGCAGCACGTTTAGCCTGCCGGTACCCGTTTGCTGCCTCAGGAGTCCCACAGGCTAATAAAACCCGATAGGCCTCCTTCTTCAGCTGGACGGCCCCCTTCACCGCGGGTGTTCACCACCGGGTTCGGGGATTACCGCCACGACAAGCACCGACGACCTTACGGCCACAGCTATGGGCTGCCGCCTCAGCAATGGAGGCATGAAACATGGCCCATTCGGATTCCATGTCCCCCACCTCCTCCGGAACGTGGTTGTAGCTCTGCCGGAGGTGGGAGTTAAAGGCCTCTCGGACAGGGGGCTCTGCCAAACGTTCCCAGCAGACCCTGATTACATGCTTGGGCCTGCCAGGTCTGGAAGGCAACCTCCCACACCACCGAAGCCAACTCACCACCAGGTAGTGATCGGTAGACAGCTCAGCTCCTCTCTTCACCCGAGTGTCCAGAACATATGGTCGCAAGTCCGATGACACGACTACAAAGTCAATCATCGAACTGCGACCTAGGGTGTCCTGGTGCCAAGTGCACTTATGGACACCCTTATGTTCGAACATGGTGTTCGTGATAGACAAACTATGACGAGCACAGAAGTCCAACAACGACACACCATTCGGATTCAGACTGGAGAGGCCGTACCTACCGATCACACCCTTCCAGGTCACACTATCGTTGCCCACATGGGCGTTGAAGTCTCCCAAGACAAGGAGCGAGTCTCCCGAGGGAGCGTTCTCCAACACCCCCCCCAAAGACTCCAAAAAGGGTGGGTACTCTGAACTGTCATTTGGTGCATAAGCACAAATGACAGTCAGGACCCGCCCCCCCCACCCGAAGACGGAGGGAAGCTACCCTTTCGTCAACCGGGGAGAACCCCAACATTTGGGCACCAAGACGGGGGGCAACAAGAATACCCACACCGGCTCGCCGCCTCTCTCCATGAGCAACTCCAGAATAGAAGAAGGTCCAGCCTCTTTCGAGATGGATGGTTCCAGAGCCCAAGCTATGCGTTGAGGTGAGCCTGACTATATCTAGTCGGTATCTCTCCACCTCACGCACCAAATCAGGCTCCTTTCCCGCCAGAGAGGTGACATTCCATGTCCCGAACGTCAGAGTAAGCAGCCGAGGATCAGTCCGACAGAACCCATGCCTTTGGCTGCCACCCAACTCACACTGCACCCGACCCCTAAAACTCCTCCCACGGGTGGTGGGTCCATGGGAGGGCGGACCCATGTCTCCTTTTCGGGCTGGGCCCGGCCAGGCTCCATGGGCATAAGCCCGACCACCAGGCACTCGCCTTCGAGCCCCTCCCCTGGGCCTGGCTCCAGGAGGGAACCCCGGTGACCCGCGTCCGGGCAAGGGAGACTGCTTCCTTTGTTGTCTCGTGTCTTTAGGGGTTTGTTTTGAACTGGTATATTTTTAAATATAAAAGCGTTGACCATTGTCTTCGGGTAAAATATACAAGGTACACTCAGAACCATCTGGGTTTGGGATACAGTGTGAAGAAAGAAAGAAAAAAAAAACAAAACTGGATAACATTGTGCCCAAAAATAAAGACAGAAGGGGGTGGGGAGAAAAACAAAACAAAAAAACAAAACAAAACAAAAAAAAAACAGGTTGTACAGATAAGACTGACAAATGTCTGCGTCAGGTAAAATCCATCAGGAATAAAAGTTGAATAAAAATCTTATAAAAATATAAATGGAATAAATATTATTACTGAAGCAGATTGTCCCCTCCTTGTATCACCACCTTATCGTGGTGGAGGGGTTTTAATTATGCTAGGAGCTATGTTGTCGAGGGCATCATGTCCTTGGTAGGGTCACCCAAGACAAACAAGTCCTAGGAATGAAGGTTCAGGCGAAGCGCAGTTCAGAAACCCCTATGGACAAAAGTAAAAAGACACGGTTTGCATCACTTGCCCGGATGCGGGTCACCGGGTTTCACACTAGAGCCAGGCCTGCAGTAGGGTCTCAAAGGCAAGCACCTTGTGGTTGGGTTTCTGCCCATGGAGCCCGGCCGAGCCCACCATGAAAAGGAGACATGGGTCTGCCCTCCCATGGATCCACCACCTGTGGAAGGGGCTATACGGGTCGGGTGCAGTATGAGTTGGGTGGCAGTCAAAGACATGGGTTCTGTTGGACTGATCTTCAGCCACTGACTCTGACTTTTGGGACATGGAATGCCACCTCTATGACGGGGAAGGAGCCTGAACTGGTTCATGAGTTGAAGAGATACTGACTAGATATAGTCGGACTTACCTCAACTGTGGAGGCATACAGTAATAACAAACCTTGGTTTACAAAAGATATCTTACTCATACGCAAGAAAAAGAACTCTGCTTTCCTCAGCGGAGACAAGGAGTCATACACCACTGCCAAATATCAATTGAGGTCTGCAATCAGGAAAGCTAAATCAAACTATGCAATAAAGCTGGAACATCAGATCACATCAAACAATACCCGATATGTATGGAAAAAACTAAAGGACATGACTGATTACAAGAGAACCCCCTCCATTTCATCTGACATTGATATGGACCTTCCTAACAAACTGAATGAGTTCTATGGGAGGTTTGAACAGTCCCCAGTCCCCCTATCCCTCCCTCACCCCTCCCACACCCCTCATTTCACATCCAGGAGGAAGAGGTCAGGAACATCTTTAAGAAAAATAACAAGAGGAAAGCAGCTGGCCCAGACGGGATCACCCCTGCTGTTCTTAAGTACTGCGCAGCTCAACTGGCCCCAATATTCACCTCCATCTTTAATACGTCCCTCCGCCACTGTACAGTTCCACTATGTTTCAAGGTTTCATCCATAATCCCTGTCCCAAAATCATCAAAGATCTCATGTCTCAACGACTACAGACCAATCGCCCTAACATCCGTGGTCATGAAGTCATTTGAACGCATCATCCTCAATCATCTGAAGGCATCCACTACCCCCCTGCTCGACCCTCATCAATTTGCTTACCATGACAACAGGTCTGTTGAGGATGCCGTCAACCTAGCCCTCTACCACATCTTACAGCACCTTGAGTCTCCTAACAGCTATGCTCGTATCCTTTTCATTGACTTCAGTTCTGCTTTTAACACAATAAACCTGGTCAACCTCTTCAATAAACTGATGGACATGAACATTGACCCCTGTCTACGCCATTGGTTATGGAGCTTCCTATGGAAAAGGCAACAAAGGGTTAAGATGGGTAACCTCTCATCTCGACCTCTGACCCTCAGCACAGGTGTCCCCCAGGGTTGCGTCCTCTCACCATGGCTTTTTTCTCTGTACACAAACCATATGACATCCCATCACAGTTCAGTTTCCATTTTTAAGTATGCAGACGACACTACTATCATTGGACTCATAACTATGGATAATGAACACCAGTACCGCCAACAAGTAGCCCAAGCTGTCTCCTGGTGCCAAGAAAACAATCTCCAGCTCAACCCATCCAAAACACAAGAACTAATAATTGACTTCAGGCACACAGCCTCACTCAAAACTCCCATTCACATCTCTAATGAACCCATAGCCATAACTGACTCTTTCAAATTTCTCGGCACTCACATTAACAATACACTAAAATGGAACACTAACACAGATTACATTCACAAAAAAGTCCACCAAAGACTGTTTTTCCTGAGACAGCTCAAGAAATTCAGAGTGAAAACAAATCTCCTCCTCCGGTTCTACTCCGCCATCATTGAGAGCACTCTCACTTCATCCATAACGGTTTGGTATGGCAGCCTAGACAGCAACTCACAGAAAAAACTACAGCGCATTGTCAATAAATCATCCAGGATCATTGGCACCCCCCTTCCATCAGTCCAATCAATTTATCATAAACGCTCAATCTTAAGAGCACAAAAAATCACCTCTGATCCCTCTCACCCTGCCCATCATTTGTTTCAACCGCTGCCCTCTAGGAGGCGATATCGATCTCTACCCACCAGAACAACCCTTTTCAAGAACAGTTTTTTCCCTACAGTCATAAGGACTCTGAACTCTTTGCACTGAATGTACATTACAGCCATGTCTGTCTTTTTGTTGTCTGTTATTACTGTAGTTGTTATGGATATGTTTGTAATCATTTGTTTTCATGTGTGCTGTCTTTGATGTATGATGTGTGTTGTTAATGTCCTTTGTAACTTTTGTCATAATTGAGTTCTGTACCGACAGCAAATTCCACCAACTTGGTTGTGTGGTCATTAATAAATAAATGAAAATGAAATGAAAGAATGAACTCATAGTTTGGGCTCTGGAACCACCCGTTTCGAGAGGACCTGGACCTTATTAAATTCTGGAGTTGCTCATGGGAAGAGGCAGCAAGCTGGTGTGGACATCCGCTTTCGGGTTGGGGGACGGGTCCTGACTCTTGTTTATGCTTATGTACCAAATGACAGTTCAGGGTACCCACCCTTCTTTGAGTACGCTGCCCATAGGGACTCACTCGTTGTCCTGCGAGACTTCAACAAACATGTGGGCAATGATTGTATGATCTGGAAGGGTGTGATTGGTAAGTACGGGCTCTCCAGTCTGAACCCAAATGGTGTTTCATTGTTGGACTTCAGTGCTCATCACGGTTTGTCCATCACGAACACCATGTTCGAACAAAAGGGTGTCCATAAGTGCACTTGGCACCAGGACACCCGAGGTTGCAGTTCGATGATTGACTTTGTAGTCGTGTCACTGGACTTGCGTCTGCATGTTCTGGACACTCGAATGAAGAGAGAAGCTAAGCTGTCAACCGATCACCAAATGGTGGTGAGCTGGCTCCGATGGTGGGGGAAGGCTACCCTCCATACCTGGCAGGCCCAAGTGAGTAATTATGGTCTACTGGAAATGTCTGATAGAGTCTCCTGTCAGAGGGGTCTTTAACTTCCACCTCTGGCAGAGCCACAACCATGACCTGAAGAAGGTGGGTGACATGGAATCCGAATGGGTCATGTGTTGTGCCTCCATTGTTGAGGCAGCAGCCCATACCTGTGGCCTTAAGGTCATCGATGCCTGTTGTGGAGGTAACCCCCGAACCGGGTGGTGGACACCTACGGTAAAAGGGGCCATCCGGCTAAAAAAGGAGGCCTATCAGGTCTTATTGTCCTGTGGGACTCCCGAGGTAGCAGACAGGTACCAGTAGGCCTAACGTGCTGCAGATCGAGCTGCCAATTCTTGGGCATGTGGGGAGTTCGGTTAGGGCCTGGAAAGTGATTATAGATTGCTTGGTCTGCATTGGTAACAACAGGTTAAATTAGTTTCCAGTGAGAGTCCATCAAGGCTTCCCTTTGTCACCGATTCTGTTCATGATTTTTATGGACAGAATTTCTAGGTGCAGACAAGGTGTTGAGGGTCCTGGTTTGGTGGCCATCAGATCTCGTTTCTGCTTTTTGTTGATGACCTCCTTTTGGCTTCAGCAATCCAGGACCTCCAGCTCTCATTGGAGTGGTTTGAAGCTGAGTGTGAAATGGCTGGGATCAGAATCAGCACCTCCCAGTCCGAGGCCATGGTTCTGAGAAGGAAAAGAATGCACCTTCCAGGCCTGGGATGAGGTCCTGCCCCAAGTGGAGCCATTGAAGTATTTTGGGGTCTTGTTCATGAGTGAGGGAAGGAAGGATGGAGCAGAAAATCGACAAATGGATTGCTGCAGCCTCTGCTGTAAAGCAGAGCCAGTACCAGTCCATCATGGTGAATAGGGAGCTGAGCTGCAAAGGAAAGCTCTCAATTTGCCAGTCGATCTACATTCCAAACCTCACCTATGGTCACGAGCTTTGGATAGTGATCGAAATAACAAGATTGCGGATACAAGCGGCTGAAATGAGCTTCCTTTGCTGGGTGCCCTGGCTCTCCCTTAGAGATTGATTGAGAAGCTCAACCATCAGAACTGCTGCTCCTCTGCATTGAAAGGAGCCAGTTGAGGTGGCTCAGGTATCTGGTTAGAATGCCTCCTGAACACCTTTCCATTGTGGTGTTTCAGGCATGGCCAACCAGGAAGAGACACCGGGGTTGACCTAGAACTTGCTGGAGGCATTATGTCTCTTGGCTGGTCTGGGAACACCTTGGTATTCTCCTGGAATAGTTGGAGGAAGTGGCTGGGGAGAGGGAAATTTGGATTTAGCTGTTTAGACTGCTGCCCCCACGATCTAACCCTGGATTAAGTGGAGGATGATGATGATGATGATGATGATGATGAAGCAGATTGTTTTGTTATCTATGTTGGCACCATGATGCCTCCGAGCAAGGCTCTGTGCCTTGATTTGGTCATCTTCCCTTCTGAAAAACATCGCTCAGACTTCTCCCCCCACTGGTCCTCAGTGTATGGATGCATCCATGAGCTCTCTTCAAATCTATTCCAGCCGAAGCACCAAGTTTAAACTGAATTTTAATATACCTCTTAGAATCTACTATTCTCTTTCTCTTACTTCTGTTCTTTTCTCTTTCTCCTTCTTCCCTCTCCACATCCTCCTCTGCCTTCCATCCTTCTTTTTCTTCTTCTTCTTTTCCCCTCCTTTTCCTTCTCCTCCTTATCATTTTCCTTATCCTCCTTCTTATATTTTTCTTTTTTCTCTCCTCTTCCTCATCTTTTTTTTTGCCTATTTTCTCTTTTCACATGACTAGTCAAGTTTTACAGAGATGTTTGTTCTTCTGTTCTGGACAACATCTGGAGTTCAATCAAAAGGAATTTTAGGTTGCTTGTTGGCCAGTTTGACTTCCACAGAAGGCTTCTCTTTCTTTCTTTCTTTCTTTTTTTATTACGCATATTGTAGAATATTGACTTCCAAAATTTTTTTAACAAATAAAAATTATTACTATATGTTATTGTTGTTGCTGCTGTTGTTGTCGTCGACATTTCTGTAATGAACGCCTTCTATATACAGATAAACAGAGTGACAGAGGTGTCTGTTCTCATTCAGGTTTTAGGCCGCAGATTGATTTGTGTTCCACAACATTATTACTGACTTGATATTAAAATAATCCTTGCTGGAGGAGGGCCAATAATTGTGGAATTGACCTAGATAGATAGATAGATAGATAGATAGATAGATAGATAGATAGATAGATAGATAGATTACTGTACTGACTGTAGTCAGTATGCTAATTTCCAAGACTCACAACACGAATTAATAATAAGTGCCATTTAAAAATATAGGCTAAATAGAAAAATAAACACAATAACTAACTGTACCTCATATCCATCGAAGAATCCATCGTCGATTAAATAAATAAATAAATATGTATTGAGTTATTTGGAGGGAAGTGTGTAGTCAGAGCGCCCTCTGTGTGTGACAGAGAGAACCGCAGGAAGATTTCCCACGGATCAGTATTAAAACTCCACCCACGTGTTTGAGTGTCGGGGTCACCCCAGTCCTCGGCAGCCAGTGTGTTATTGACCTGATCCTGATGCGGAGGATGAGATAAATGTGTTCTCTGTTCCTCTGAGACCCTCAGTGTGACTGAGGTACTGGAGATGTCCTGTCTGAGGAAAACAGAGCTGGAGCATTTTGATGGACTTTCTCTCATCTACTGGTAAGAAGAAAAAAAATCAGAATAATATCAAGTAACTTAGACCCTGAGATTCTGTTCCTTTAGAATTCCAAAAGGTTTCTTTATGCAGATCATTAAGAACATGTAATTTAGTGTGTAAACTGCATGTCAGGGAGTTTTCCTCCTTTTCATTGTTAATGTTCATATAATTTACATCTTTCCTAAAATAAATTGGAGTAATTGATTGTTTTAGGTTTTTGAGTAAAATAATATCCTTAGAATAAACTTCTGTGTATTAGTGTGGCTTAGCTATTTTAAAAAGGTTCCAAGTTTCAATTGAGAACCACATGCTATACACTTACAGTTGGCCTCAGTGTATAAATATCATTAGAATATGGTTTTATATCTAAATATCTTTGGTATGTTTTTAATAAAAAAGATTCTATAGGTTCTATAGAGAACCATTAAGCTTGTAAACATAACTGGAAACATACTGCGTACTGTATAACACATTCTGTGTGTACCATTGGGAATAGGTTCTATATCTAAATATATTTGATAGGTTTCTATAAAAGCTCCATAGAGAACCATTAAGCATGTAAACCTAACATCTCAAAACACACTATACATGTAGTTTTTGTGCATCGATTTCCTTGGATCAGGGTCCAATATATAAATAAGATTGTTTGTTTGATTGAAAGTGGTTCCTGGGGTTCTATATGTAACATTACATATGTTACATTAAACATGTCAACATCTTTGGAAATGCCCACTATACACTAGGTTCTGTGTATAAATATTCTTCGGTCAGGCATCTGTGTACAAATAAGGCTATTAGGTCTGTTTGTAACGGTTCTAAGGCTCTATAGAGAAGTATTAATCATGTAAGTATCACTGGAAATATATATTACACACTTGGAATCGAGCCGTGCATGTAAATGTATCTACAGTAGGGTTCTATAGGTAAACAACCTAGTTTGGTTTATTTAAAAGAGTTTCAGGGTTTTATGGAGAACAGTTAGGCGTGTTCACCTCATCTGAAATACACGCTTACATCTTCTTTACAAAGGCTCTATGGTTCCATAGAGAACTTATCAGCTCTCTTTATTCTTTAAATTAAGAACATCTCTGAAAATACATACACATAGACCACAGCTCTGTATACAGAGGTCCTTGTAACAGAGAAATTAAACAGGTACATATCACTGGACAAACATTCGAATACACTGATGATAGGTTTCTCTGCTTAAGAAATTAGGTATTTTATAAAAATTCTAGTGGGCAGCCCTGCCTTTTATAGGGTTCTACACAGAACCCTATAAGTGTGTACGCATTGCAAGAAACACATATGGTAATGTTTGGAAAGCTAGGTTCTTGTTTACACAGGAATCCTGGGTCAAAGCAGATATTAGTACAGAATGAGTGTACAGTATACATCAGTGTGTGTGTGTGTGGAAATTGGAGATAGAATAGAATAGTAATTCTTTAATACATTATTGAGGTAGTGGGGCTGGTGGCATAGTGGTTCGGGTGCTGGGCTCATGATCAGGAGGTTGTGTGTTTGAATTCCAGTTAGACCCCTACTGTGCTAAGATTGCTGTGCAAGATCTTAACCACAAGTGTGCCTCTGTTCACCTCGCAGTATAAATAGGTACCAGTAAAAATATACTGGGAAGGTAACCTGCGATGGATGAGCATCCCATGCAGGAGGAGTTGAACTCCTGGTCCCTTCAAGCTACAGAAACTAGAAATAACCACCAGGCTCAGGTTTTTAAAGCCCAACAGACTACATTAATGAGGTAATAATTGGATTAATGAAGTTTCGTTTAATTAAAAGTTTTATTTTTGTTTTTGTGTTGTACATTTATGGGAATGTTTTCTTGAACACATCTCTTCATATTCATCATCATCATTTTCATCATCATCTTCTTCATCTCTATCATCATCATCATCATCATTGTCATCCTCATCATCTTCTTCACCATCATCATCTTCACCATTTTTATCATCATTATTATCATAATCATCATCTTCATTATTATTTTCTTACTTTTATTACTTGAAAATATGATCTTGAATATTAAGCTCTGAATTCCTGGCAGTACTTGTATGTTCGATTGTGCATGTGTGTCCGCAAAGTGTGTGTGTTTGTGTGTGTGTGCGCGTGCGTGTGTGCATCTGCATGTTTGTGTTTGTGTGTGTGTGTGTGTGTGTGTGTGTGTGTGTGTGTGTGTGTGCTTGCGTGTGCGTGCATGTGTGTGTGTGTATGTGTGAGTTTGTGTGTGCGTGCGTGTGTGCATCTGCGTGTTTGTGTGTGTTTGTGTGTGTGTGTGTTTGTGTGTGCATGCATGTGCGTGTTTGTGTGTGTGTGTGTACTTGCTTGTGCGTACATGTGTGTGTGTTTGTGTGTGCATGCATGTGCATGTTTGTGTGTGTGTGTGTGTGTGTGTGTGTGTGTGTGTGTGTGTGTGTGTGTGTGCATGTGCCTGTTTGTGTGTGCGTATGTGTTTGTATGCGTGTTTGTGTGTGTGTGTGCGTGTGTTTGTGTGTGCATGCATGTGTGTGTTTGGGTGTGTGTACTTGCGTGTGTGTACATGTGTGTGTGTTTGTGTGTGCATGCATGTGCATGTTTGTGTGTGTGTCTGCAAGTGTGTGCGTGTGTGTGTTTGTGTGTGCATGCATGTGCATGTTTGTGTGTGTGCTTGAGTGTGCGTGCATGTGTGTGTGTTGTGTGTGTGCGTGTGTGCATGTGCGTGTGTGTGTGTGTGTGTGTGTGTACTTGCTTGTGCGTACATGTGTGTGTGTGTGTGTGTGTGTGTGTGTGTGTGTGTGTGTGCATGTGCGTGTTTGTGTGTGTGTGTGTGTTTGTGTTCGTATGCATGTGTGTGTGTTTGAGTGTGTGTGTGTGTGTGTGTGTGTGCTTGCGTGTGCGTGTGTGTGTGCGTGTGTGCATCTGCGTGTTTGTGTGTGTATGTGTGTGTGTGTGTTTGTGTGTGCATGCATGTGCATGTGTGTGTGTGTGTGTGTGTGTGCGTGCGTGCGTGTGTGCATCTGCGTGTTTGTGTGTATGTGTGCTTGTGTGTGCATGCATGTGTGTGTGTGCATTTGCGTGTTTGTGTGTATGACTCTGGTCAGGTTCATTTAGCTGAAAATTGTTATGGTCTGTGTTTGGGGGGACTTTGAATGTGGCGGCTTTTCTAGCTCTCTGCTTCCCTGTGTTCTCTCTGGCCCCTGGTTCCAGCTCTGCGCTCGACCAGTTACCTGCGCCTTAGTTCCCAGTGCTTAATGTTTATTGTGTTTTTCTTCGTCAGTAGTTACCGTGTTTGCCTCCTGCTTAAGTGCTCCCCCTTTGAATAATAAATCGGCTCTGTGTCATCTCACACTATCTCCTGCATTTCTGGGTCCGGCTGAAAGTTCACTCCGTAACAGAATCTTCTGGCCACTTGGACACAGCGGAAACCGAGCAGCTCATACCGGGTTTTGGACAGCCCCCAACAATTACCATTGCTCAGCTTGGCGGAGGGATGGACACCATCGCTACCCAACTCTACCTACCCGTAACACTACCTACCCAGTCCTCGCCCACCGACCCTTCGCTCGCCGCACCGGTAGCATCACCAGCCCTGCTCATCACACACCGAGAGCCGCTCATCCTCATGCCGGCAAGGTATTCAGGCACGATCGGCACATGTGCTCAGTTCCTCCACTGTGCTCACTTGTCTTCAGTCAGCAGCCATTCACGTACACCACGGACCAAGCCAAGACCGTGTTTGCTATAAGCCTGCTTACAGATCAAGCCTCATCTTGGGCGCTAGCAGTTGCCAACCATGCCCTGGAATTTTGCTCATACTACGACCAATTTGTGCTGGAAATGAAGAGTTTTTGATCATCTGCAAAATGCGGGGAGGCAAGCAGCCAGCTGTTGTGGATCAAACAAGGCTCTCAGTCAGTATCGGAATACGTAATAGCCTTCTGGACCCTTGCCATAGAAAGCGGCTGCAATGACCCTGCGCTCTGAGGAGCATTTGTCAAAGGGCTAGCTGACAAACTCAAAGACAAGCTAGCTGCGCAGGATGAGCCAGCTACACTCGAGGGCCTGATTACGCTCGCTATCTGGATTGACAATAAACTGAGAGAGAGAGAGAGAGAGAGAGAGAGAGAGAGAGAGAGAGAAAGCTTCTGGGAAGATAGGGATGGTCACATCGCCCCATCTCCAAATGTTTCTGCGATGTCAAACACCGCTCGTCCTATCTCATCTCCATCTTCCTCGGACGACTTCTCACCGGCCCAAGGGGACCACCATTAGCCCATGCAGCTTGGCTGAACCAAGCTGACGCCGTAGGAAAGACGACCCCGCTGAACAGCCGTCTCTGCATTTACTGTGCCAAAAGTGGGCATGACCTCGCCCATTGTCCAGCAGTGCCGGGACTGCCAGCAGGCAGGAGGGCGGAGCCAAGCCAAGCCTTCTCATCTCCCCGGAAGCGCATCCAGATCAAGGGTAACCTAAACTTCGCATGACAGACACACCCAGTTAGCGTATTCATTGACTCGGGGGTTATGACAATTTTATCAACACGGAGCTGGTTAGGCTCCTTCAGCTCCCAGTGTATGAGCTTGAAAACTCTAAAGAGGTGGTAGCCATAGACAGTCGACTCATTGATCGTGTTATGCAGAAGACGGAACCTGTCAAGCTCAGCCTATTGGGCAATCACCATGAGTACGTAGAACTGTTCGTCATTTTGGCCCCACTCACTCCCATGGTGTTGGGGTGGCCTTGGTTCCAAGCCCATAATTCCCACATTGACTTGGCCTCCCTCACCATCCGCAATCAGAGTGATTACTGCCACCAACACTGCCTGCTGGCCGCTGTTCCTTCCCAAGTTTCCCAAATCCCTGTCTCGCCGGAGAAGAAAGATTTGACAAGTGTCCCCAGCGAATATCATGATTTAAAAAAGGTTTTTAGTAAGGACCGAGCCCTTTTGCTGCCACCGCACTGCCCATACGACTGCTCGATAGATTTGCTTCCCGGATCCGCACGCCCCACAAAAAGATAATCTATCAAAACCCGAGAGAGAGAGAGGCTATGGAACAAGACATCAGAGACTTGCTGGCGGCAGGTGTTATCCGTCCCTGATCATCTACGGTAGGGGCGGGGTTCTGCTTCGTTGAAAAAAAGGACAAGACTTTAAGAACCTGCATCGACTACACAGGACTTAACAGCATCACCGTTAAAAACAAATACCCCCTTCCTCTCATCAACTCGGCCTTCCTTCCTCTCCACGACGCTACTGTCTTCACTAAATTGGACTTGAAGAACGCTTATCACTTAGTCCGAATTCGAGAAGGGGACGAATGGAAGACTGCCTTTAACATGCACCTGGGGCATTTTGAATATTTGGTGATGCCTTTCGGGTTGACTAACACTCCTGCGGTCTTTCAAGCACTCATCAACGACGTTCTCAGGGACATGTTGAACCGATTCGTTTTTGTGTACCTTGATGACATCCTGATCTTCTTGAAGACTCGCGACAAGCATGTCCATCACGTAAGAACAATTCTACACCAACTACTAGAGAATAAGTTGAACAATAAGGCTGAGAAGTGTGAATTTTTTGTCTCCACAGTGTATTTTTTAGGGTATATTGTGGAGAAGGGCGGATAAAACTGGATCCGGAGAAGGTGAAACCGGTGGCAGAATGGCCAGTTCCTGCAACATGCAAAGAACTACAAAGGTTTCTGGGATTTGTGAACTTCTGCAGAAGGTTCATCTGGGATGAAAACCGCCTAGCAGCACACCTCACACAGCTAACATCCAAAAGATACCCTTCCAGTGGTCCCCTAGTGCACCAACAGTATTCGATAGATTGAAAACCAGGTTCATCAACCAGGTTCTGATCCACCCAGAGCCCACACTGCAGTTTGTGGTGGAGGTGGACGCGTCAAATTTGGGAGTGTGGGCTGTCCTCTCTCAGTGCTCCCCTGTGGACCAGAAATTACACCCATAAGCATTCTTCTCCCGTCGGTCTGTCCCCAGCAGAACAAAAATTACGACGTGGGGAACTGTGAGCTGCTGGCTGTGGTCCTGCCACTCCAAGAGTGGCGGCACTGGCTGACAGCCAGTGTAAATCAGAGGAAATCTGAAGGACCAGATGGCATCAATCCCAGGCTGCTGAGGACCTGCGCAGACCAGCTCTGTGAGGTACTATGCTACCTATACAACCCGAGCCTCAGCCTGGAGAAGGTTCCCGTCCTGTGGAAGACCTCCTGTGTGGTTCCGGTTCCCAAAACAGCACAAGCGAAGGAACCAGCCCACTACAGACCTGTTGCCCTGACCTCCCACCTTATGAAGACCATGGAAAGGCTCCTCCTCATTCACCTCCGCTCTATGGTGAGCCTCACCCTAGATCCACTGCAGTTTGCCTACAGGCCCAACATCGGAGTAGAAGACGCCGTCATCTACCTTCTGCAGCGGGCACTCACCCACCTGGAAATCGCTGACAGCGCTGTGAGGGTCATGTTCTTTGACTTCTCCAGCACCTTCAACACCATCAGGCCAGCGCTTCTGCGGGGGAAGCTGGAGGACGTGGGAGTGGACGGGCATCTTGCTGCCTGGATCACTGACTACCTTACTAACCGTCCACAGTACGTGCGGCTGCGCGGCTGTAAGTCAAAAGTGGCAGTCTGCAGCACGGGGGCACCGCAGGGCACCGTCCTCTCACCCTTCCTTTTCAGCATTTATACCTCGGACTTTAGCTATAGCACAGACAGCTGCCGCCTCCAGAAGTTCTCGGACGACTCCGCCATTGTGGGCCGTGTGTCAGAGGGGAACGAGCTGGAGTACCGGTCGGTCATCGTTGACTTCGTGGACTGGTGTGAGCGCAACCACTTGTGCTTGAACACCAGGAAGACGAAGGAGATGGTGGTCGACTTCAGAAGAAGCACACTAACACACACACACACACACACACAATCACTAGTGAACGTCCAGGAACAGAACATTGAGATAGTGAACAGTTTCAAATACCTGGGCGTTCACCTTAACAATAAACTGGACTGGTCCCACAACACCAACGCCCTGTACAAGAAGGGCCAGAGTCGCCTCCACCTTCTGAGGAGACTCAGGTCCTTCGGAGTATGCAGACCTCTGCTCAGGACTTTTTATGACTCTGTGGTAGCCTCTGCAATCCTCTACGCTGCCATCTGCTGGGCCCCGGGCAGCACAGAGCGGGACAGAAAGAGACTGAACAAGCTGGTCAGGAGAGCCAGCTCTGTCCTCGGCTGCCCACTGGACTCTGTGGAGGAGGTGAGTGAGAGGAGGATGGTAGCAAAGCTCACATCCATCATGGACAACAGCTCTCACCCACTTCACCAGACTGTAGAGAAGCTGAGTAGCTCCTTCAGTGGACGACTGAGACATCCTCAGTGCAGGAAGGAGCGCTACCGCAGGTCGTTCATTCCCACCGCTATCAGACTGTACAACGCCACTTTGTAACTGTCTGTGAAAATACCGGTTATGTGCAATAAAAACCCCGTGCACTTTAATCAACCACATCTACCCCACTGACTGTGAACCATATCAACCCATCCACTCTGCACTCAGATACATTACACTTTACTATAGACCAGTCTATAAAGTCGTTCCCTTCTTTTCTTTATTGTTTATTAATTTATACTACTTGTGTATCTATTTATTTATTTACTTATATAATATATATGTATGTGTGTATGTTTGTATTTGTATATATTTTTGCACCCCCTACTGATGGTACCCCAAGAGCCTGTAACAGTGAATTTCTCCATTGTGAGATTAATAAAGCTGTATCTTATCTTATCTTATCTTAAAGGAGCAGCCTATCCCTTCATCGTCTGGACTGACCACAAGAAACTGTCATACCTCCATTTAGCGAAGAGATTGAACTCCCAGCAAGCATGATGGTCCCTCTACCTGGGGAGGTTCTACTTTACCCTCATCTACCATCCCGTTTCACGAAATACTAAAGCAGACGCCCTCTCTCAGCAGTACTCCCCATGGGAATACACCACCACAGAAACCATCCTGCCCACCTCCTGTGAGCTTGGAGCTGCTCAGTGGGCGGTGGAGTGCCTGGTCCAGGACGCCCAGCAAGAGGAACCAGAGCCCAAAGGGTGTCCCCAGGAACGGTTCCTCCACTGGCCAGAAATCCAGTGCTCCAGTGGGGACATGCATCCAAATTGGCCTGTCACCCCGGAGTCCGCCAGACCCTTTTCCTCCTCCGACAACGTTTCTGGCGGCCAACCATAACAGCTGACACCAGGGAGTTCGTCAGAGCTTGTGCCACCTATACCTGAAACATGTCCTCCCAGGTTTCCTCCAACCCTTGCCCATACCTCATTGCCCCTGGTCGCACATTGCCGTGGACTTTGTCATTAGGCTAACTCCGTCTGAAGGCAACACTGTCATCTTGACCATAGTGGACCACTTCTCAAAGGCAGTCCATTTCGTCCCCCTACCCAAGCTCCCATTGGCGATAGAGACAGCTGGTCTACAGGTCCAACACGTGTTCCCCCTTCATGGGATCCCCCAGGACATTGTTTCTGACCGATTCCCCCAGTTTGCGTAAAGTGTATGGAAGCCCTTTTGCGACACCCTTGGAGGTTCCAGCAGCCTGACCTCCGGTTACCATCCACAATCCAACGATCAAGCGGAGCGAACTAATCAGAGCCTTGAATCCTCCCTGCACTGCAATGCCTCCTGACTCCCAGCCTCCTGGTCCACACACATACCGTGCATCGAGTACGCCCATAACTTCCTGGTCTGCGCCGCCACCTGCTGCCCAGTCAGGAGATTGAAGTGGCTGTCCCATCAGTCCAGGCCCACTTTCACAGATCACACCGGGTCTGGAAGGAGGCTCGTACTGCCCTGGAAGGGTCGGCAGCCCAGAGCCAGCGGAATGCCGATCGTCACCAGACACTGGCACCAGTCTACAAGGTTGAGTATCAGGTTTGGCTCTCCTCCAGAGACCTTCTCCTTCACACTGACTCCAAGAAAATGGCTCTGAAGTACATCGGTCCGTACACCTTCAAGCACATCATCCGGCTGAAACTCCCAGCGGCTCTCAAGGTGCACCCGGTGTTCCATGTCTCCCTGGTGAAACTCGTCAAGGAAAGACCCTATTCACCCTCCTATGGACCATCTCCCTGGCTGGTTGATGGATACCCGGCGTACTCGGTCAACCACATACTTGATATCTGCAGGCGGTAGCATGGCTACCAGTACCTGGTGGACTGAGAAGGGTATGGTCCCGAGTAACGCTCGTGGGTCCCTTGATCCCTGATCTTGGATCCAGACCTGCTGTCTGACCTCTTCTGACTGCTGTCTGTTCCCAGATAAGCCTGGTCGGATGTCAGGTGGCGTCCCGGGTGGGGTGTGTGTGTGTGTGTGTGTGTGTGTGTGTGTGGGGGGGTACTGTTATGGTCTGTCTGGGGAACTTTGAATGTGACACCTCTTCTAACTCTGTTCCTTCCCAGCTGTGCAGGCTCCAACGGAGGGGCATGGCTGACCTGCGTGGGCTGATTGTAGTGCACACACCTGATCCCACTCCCTAGTCTACCACTCTATAAAGACAAGCAGTGCGTTCATCTCAGTACCAGAGGATTGTCACGAATAAACCATAAACGTTTTATTTGATAGAGCGCCAATCTTGATAAAAATCTTCGAAGGCGCTTTAAAACATGAAAAGATAAACATGAGATTTTGATAAACATAAGAAAAAAGTGGCTGAAAGTGGTAAAAACACACATATTATAAATACAACTACTTATAGATAAAATGCACATGAATGAGTTTAAAACTGTCGAAAAAGATGTGTCTTTAAGACGCGCTTGAAGTGATTCTGACTGTTTCTGACTGCTTGATATGGTTCAGAAGTTCATTCCACCAGATAGGTCCCGTGACATTGAATGCACGATCTGCAAATGTTTCTCTGTGGACAGGTGGAACCTTAAGCTTGAGATACTGATGGTTGGAACGCATGTTTTCCCTGAGATTCTCCTGAAATGTCAATGTTGACCGGAGATAGTCAGGAAACTGTCCATGAGCGTTTGCATAGTCTAAGTGGGAAATGACTGTTCCCAGCACCAACGTCTGACACGCTTCCTGTGTCAGAACTTGTCTAATATTTCTTATGCTTCAAAGACTGTACATCACCTTTTTGCACTTTGAAGTTATGTGCTCCGAAAAAGTGAGCTTGTCATCCAGGATCATTCCAAGATATCGAATCTTGTGTGTTCTCTGAACATTTTCACTGTTGATGTTACTATCTGTCGCCTTGCACTTCCTAAGTCTTTGCCGAGAGCCGAAGTATATGAACTCGGTTTTAGCCAAATTCATTTTGAAACAGTTTTGGTCCATCCAGTTTTTAATCTGCTCTGCAAGTTGTTGCTGTTGATATTTGGCTTGCATTTCAGACTGAACATTTGTTGTCCCAAAGGAGTTCATAAAGGCATGATTGTCCGCATACCCATAGATGATCATGGGTTTTTGCACAAGATTTTTCATTGTGCTGGCGTAAATAGAGTACAACACTGGTCCGAGATACGAGCCCTGTGGTACAGAAAACTCCAATGGTCTCTCTGTAGAGTACACCTCACAAATATTGATCTTGCATGCTCTCGGGCGTAGGTACATGTCAAACCAGTATAAAGCCACACCGGGGATTTAGCTGAGTTGGTAGCGTGTCCACTTTATCCCTGGAGAGCTGGGGTTCGAATCCGGCTGTGTCATACCATGAGATGTTAAAATTTTGGAGTTGTTGCTTCCTGCTTGGCGCTCAGCATCAAAAGGATAGAACAACACAACAACTGGTGCTGTACAGTGGCATTGGGTGCCTGGAGTGCTTTGGTCTCATGCGCATTGGGCATACGCATGTATGAAATTGCACTATATAAGCATCCACGATAATAATAAAAAGCCGAAACTCCAAACCTGTTTTTCAGTACCGCGGCACTCAAATCTATGGCAACAAGCGATGACACTTGCTGATGCTCCATGCTCCACAGTATATCAGTAACCAATCTCACAAGAGCAGTTTCACAACTGTAGTTCTCACAGTAGGCGGATTGGTAATCAGGTAAAAGATTGTTGGTATTGCAATGCTGCATGAACTGTTGAAGCGCGGCCTTCTCCAACACCTTTGAAAGGAAACCTAGGTTATTCACTGGTCGATAATTGGACAAAACTAGATCAAGCCCTTGCTTTTTAAGTAATGGTCTAATTATTGCTGATTTCCATTATTCTGCAAAGACACCAGTCTTCAAGGATAAATTGACAATTTTGGTAATAATAGGTAGGATGGATTCACTAACTTCTTTTAGCAGACGAGTCGGCATACAATCCAATTCACAAGATTTTGTTTTCAAGGAGGCTACTATTTTTCCTATTTCTGTCTCTGAGAGTGGTCTGAATTTTTCAAATTTTGTCACATCTGTGCCTGTTGGTATGTACTTATCAATAAGTTTTAAATCTTCTCTGATCTTCAAAATTTTGTTCATAAACAGATCAGTAAAGTCCTCCGCCAGCTCTTGATCTGATTTAGGATCCGGAAGTGGGTTAGATTGATTACACCCCGTTATGGATTTAAAAATCCGATACAGTTATTTTGTATCACCTCTTGCCTCGACAATCCTGTCAGAGATCACAGCATTCTTAGTTTGCTTCAAGAACCAGTTGTATTTGTTCCTCTCTTTTCTTAGCACTGTAGCATGGTGATCTTCTCCCTATTGACGAAATATCCTTTCACATCGCTGCACTTGATGTTTCTGCTGTGCCAGTTCCTGTGTGAACCAGGACTTCTTGTGTCTGACTGTCACTGTCCTTGATTTTATAGGAGCATATTTGTACAGAATCTTCTTTCAAAGGAATGTGCACTTCTTTCCTGAACTCATCCAGAGGAATGTCAGCTATCTTTCGTTTCGATACAAGATTTTCTTCCAATATATGTCCTCCCTGGGAACATTCAGTGTTAGTCTGATGAGGCAGTGATCAGTACAAAATGTTATTTTGACGTCACCTCCTACTTCTGTGTATACATGATCAAGTACATGACCATGAATATGTCTTGCGAACTGTACGTGTTGTTCCAGTCTCATAGAAGTCATGATGTCAATGAAGATGTTAGCATCAGTACTAGTCTCATCATCGATGTGGATGTTGAAGTCACCATGATAGTGGCATTTTTCGTAGTTGGGAGTGTGTCGACCAAGAACACTGTGAATTCATCTGTGAACTGACTTGTTGTAACTGGATGTTTCTCAGAGTATGGAGGCCTATAAATTCCGATGATGTGGAAGCATATGTAATTAAGTATAAACTTCCAGACTGCATACTCAAACGATTTGCACATGGCATTCTTCACTATCTTCACCTTATAACCTTCTCGATACACTAATCCAAGACCACCTCCTGATCTTTTTGTTCTATAACAGTGATTGAATAAGGTGCCATCTCTATTAATAGCACTTTGTAAAGACCAGGTGGCATCCTTTTCTTGCAGCCATGTTTCGCTCAATAACAGAGCAGCTAGCTGATAATTGTCAGATATCCTTAACATACGCATCTTTGTTTTTGATTGAACATTCAGTAATCTTAGCTAAACATCGTTCTTCAGTGATGATTTTATAACGCTTCTTCACAATGATGATTTTATGATGCTGTTACAGTTCTGAGGTTCAATGGTAATGATGCTACTCACATTTCTCCCTCTGTTGAATTCTTCAGCTTTTTCACTTTGTCTCTTCTTCAACAGTCTGCCCCCTTTTCTTCCTCTACATCTCTTAATGATTCGTAGCTTTCTGATGTTGAGAGATATGGCTGGATTTAGTTTACCTAGAAACTTGTTTTCGCTCACACGATGTCCAATCCTAAGCAGGTAATTATATTTAGCTGTATGATCTCGCTTGACCGATTTCATGGCCACCTACGAGCATACAGTGGAGCCTTGGTAATCGAACTTAATAAGTTCCAGACGGCTGTTTGGATTCCGATTTGTTCGGATTCCCAATCTGCTTTTCACATTACAAATACTGTAAATGGTCGTAATCCGTTTCGTCGTCTTTTGAATAGAAGTTAACAGTACCATAACTAATACCATAAATCCGCAAATTAAGTGAAAAAATTATTGAATACAGTACACTATGTTATGGTCTGTGTTGTGAGGGACTCTTTAACTGCACTGTGGATTTTTAGTGTTATTGTCTCTTACAAATAAGTTGCGCATTACAGAGGGGCGTGGCTGCCACCCGCGGGGTGGAGTGTTAAACAAACACACCTGATTCCATTTAATCACGGGCTATAAAGACCAGCACACACACACACACACACACACACACACACACACACACACTCTTTGTCTCTCTCTCTCTACACACACACACACAAACTCTCTCTCTCTCTCTCTCTCTCTCTCTACACACACCCACACAAACACTCTCTGTCTCTCAGAGAGAGAGAGAGGGAGTGTGTATATATGTGTGTGTTGTGTTTGTTTAGCATTCCATCCCGCATGTGGCAGCCACACCCCTCTCCAACGCACATTTCAACACGCAACTCATTTGGAAGAGACCATAATACACAGTGCAGTTAAAGCATAAAAACCATAAAGATAAGAACTTTAACCTTTGTGGTGGTGAGCAGCTGGCATACGTAAATGTTGGAGAGGGAGAGAAGTGCAGGATTCCCTTCCATAACTGGGGCTTTAGCTCAGTTGGTAGAGCCTCCGATTTATCCTCCGGAAGGTTGGAGTTCAAATCCGGCTGCATCATACCATGAGACGTTAAAATTTGGGAGTTGTTGCTTCTTGCTTGGTGCTCAGCATCAAAAGGATAGAACAACACAACAACTGGTGCTGTACAGTGGCAACGGGTGCCCAGAGCACTGGGGTCTAATGCGCATTGAGCATACACGTGTATGAAATTGTGCTATATAAGCATCTGCAATAAGGACAGAGGAAAGTTTATTTCATTCCATAACAGCTTCAGGTAAATCAGCCAAATGTGTTTTTTTCACTTGCTACCGCGTTGCATGAATGACTCTCTTCAGGATGTTGCTTTCTTTTCTTTAAGAACATTTTCTTGTTTCTGCCTTCTTTTCAAAACCTTACGGAAGTGGCTCATGACCTCATACAAAGGTGTTCACAGCGTTGCTAGCGCTTTAGCTTAGCTTTAGCGCTTTAGCTTAGCTGACATACATACATCCTCTTCAGCTTCGTTTAGGTGGTTATGCCTATAAGCCGATCTGTGGGTTTTCTGTTCCGTACTCTAAATCATATTTGTCGCTGGAGGTGGTATATGGCGTTAGTAATTAGATAGCTTTAGTGCTTTAGTGCTAGCATTTGCTTTACGTACATAGTACTGTATCAACAACTACCAGACTTCCATAGAACATACATAGTATCAACAACTTCCGGACTTCTGGAAGTCGTGAACTTTTCCTCCCTCTCGGTCTTGTTTTTTCCTCACGTGTTTCTCGAGTTTGACTTCGAATTTGGTTAGGTTTCCCCGAACGGAAGAACTCGCGGATTTTGTGTTCGTATTTCGATTTGTTCCGACTCTCGATCGTTCAAATTCCGAGGCGTCACTGTAATGTTGTTTATGTCGTATATCCGGTTAAATTCATTTCTGCGTCCATGATGGTGCACATATGAAACACGATGGTCCAAACCAACAACCACAGCCCATAGATGGGCTTGGCGGAGTAAAGAATAAGCATAATAGCAGATAACAACTGAGCTGTCATTCATGTCGCCTTCACTCAAGCATGAGTGAACATCACATCTCTGCTTCCCTGTGTTCTCCCTGGCTCCTGGTTCCAGCTCCACACTCGACCAGTTACCCGCACCTTAGTTTCCAGTGCTTAACGTTTATTGTGTTTCTGTTCGTCACCAGTAGTTACCGTGTTTGTCTCCTGTTTAAGTACTCACCCCTTTGAGTAATAAATCGGCTTTGTGTCATCTCACACTGTCTCCTGCATTTCTGGATTCGGCTGAAAATTCACGACGTAACAGAAAATGAGTTGCGTGATCCACAGTTTGTGCAAAATGGTTCTCTGAAGTAACAGTAAATTATTCAACAAACATGTTATTGAATCCATTAGATTTGTGCTTTTAAATTCAATAGATGAATGTATAATATCTTGTGTATTTTTGATTTTCTAAAACTAAAGGATTAAATTCCTGACAACACAACTAATTATCTTGAAACATTAAATTTTAAGATAAATAATAATCAGTGTTCTCATGAAACTGCTGGCATACTTTTAATACATCAACATGCAAAGTTTCATGCATAAACATCAAACACCAGAAGCACCAACTTGAACCTTGAACTGGCTGAACTGGGATGTTCACTCATGGCTAACATTAATACTTGGAACTCCACGTTGTCGCTATAACATTATTTTGATAATCCACAAGGTATTAATGAATAAATGTAGAAGCTTCTTCACTAATTTGTACGATATGCTTGTAGCAAATCTTCGATCTTATTTTGGTAACATAGCCATCATCATTAATGCTAATCTTAAAACGAATATTTTCTGAACGTTTTGGCATGTACCTGGCGTATCGGCCATTTGTGTTTTTGTTTACGACATACGAATTCATTTTCGGCAGTGTGCGGTATTACGCACTACATTAAGGAAGTGAAATATGTACGTGACTGTTTCATTATTTGCGGGTTTTGAAAGACCGCCGACCAGTCACAAGACCGATTGTTGGGTCACATCAATTGTCTAGGCTTGTATGTGCATGCATGTGTGTGTGTATGTGTTTGTGTGTGTGTGTGTGTGTGTGTGTGTGTGTGTGTGTGTGTGTGTGTGTTTCATCATACTTTACTGAATATAATTCTGTTCACTCTAATAGATAGACAGCATTAGATTCAGACACATTGAGTGATTGACACATAATAGATTGATACATAATTTATATGACTGGTAGAGTACTGTAAATAAGACAAAGTCTGTCAATGTAGCAGTCTATTTAGGTAGATACATAGAGGTCAGGCTCAGGATGTCTCCATTTTATACTGTATATTCTAATACACACTGATTCATTCTCATTCACTCTTATAAAGTACACTTTTATTCACTTTTATACACGCTTATCTTGTCTTATATACTCTTAATTACTCTTATTCATTATTATATACTCTGATTCGCTCTTATTCTGTTGTTAACTCTTATACACTCTGATACTACACGCTTATTCATTCTTATTAACTCTAATACACTCCTATACACTTCTATACACTCTTATTCACTCTTATACGCTCTTATTCACTATTATTCACTCTTATACACCCTTTCCCCTCCTATTCACTCTTATTCACTATTTTACACTTATACACTCTTATTCACTCTTATACACTATTATTCACTCTTATTCATTCTTATTCACGCTCATTCACTCTTATTCACTCATGTATTTTTATTCACTTTTATTGATTCTTATTCACTCTTATTCATTCTTATTCATTGTTATGTACTCTTTTTCACTTTTATACATTCTTATTCACTCTTATATACTCTTATTTACTGTTACACACTTTTGTGTAATCTTAATTACACTTAAACACTCTTATTCACTCTTACTCAATCTTATTCACTATTATTCACTCTTATATACTCTTAATTACTGTTATACACTTTTGCGTACTCTTTATAAACTCTTATTCTTGCTAATACACTTAAAGTCATGTTAATACTCTCATATTCACTTTTATAGACTCTTATTCACTCTTATACACTCTTATGCAATCTTATATGTGTTTATACTATCAGATTCACTCTTATACACTCTTATTCATGTTTATACTCTTATATTCACTCTTATTCAATCTTATACACTCTTATTCATGTTTCTTCTTCTTTTCCTTTCGGCTTTTCCCTTCAGGGGTCGCCACAGCAAATGATCTGCCTCCATCTCTCCCTATCCTCTGCATCTTCTACTCTTACTCCAACGACCTTCATGTCCGCATGTCTTCTACTCTTACTCCAATGACCTTCACCACATCCATAAATCTTCTCTTTGGTCTTCCTCTGGGCCTTCTGCCTGGTAGTTCCAACCTCAGCATCCTACTACCAATATACTCACTAGCCATCCTCTGTACATGTCCAAACCATCTCAATCTAGCCTCTCTGACTTTGTCTCCAAAACCTCTAACATGGACTGTCCCTCTGATGTACTCATTCCTGATCCTATCCATCCTCGTTACTCCCAAAGAGAACCTCGACATTTTAATCTCTGCTAGCTCCAGCTCAGCCTCCTGTCTTTTCCCCAGGGGCACTGTTTCTAAACCATACAACATCGCTGGCCTCATCACTGTCTGGTACACTTTTCCTTTCATTCTTGCCGATACCTTCCTATCGCACATCACTCCAGATACTTTTCTCCAACTATTCCAACCTGCCTGCACACGCTTCTTCAACTCTTTTCCACACTCTCTATTGCTCTGGATTGTTGAGCCTAAGTACTTAAAATCCTCCACCTTCTTTGTCTCTGCTCCATGTACCCTCACCATTCCTCTTGGGTCCTAGTCATTCACACAGTTGTATTCTGTTTTACTGAGGCTAACCTTCATTCCTCTCCTTTCCAGGGCATACCTCCACCTCTCTAGATTTTCCTGCACTTGTTCCCTGCTCTCACTACAGATCACAATGTCATCTGCAAACATCATAGTCCATGGAGATTCTTGTCTAACTTCATCTGTCAGCCTGTCCATCACCATAGCAAACAAGAAGGGGCTCAGAGCTGACCCTTGATGCAGTCCCACCTCCACCTCGAACTCTTCTGTCACACCAACAGCACACCTCACCACTGTCTTACATCTCTCATACATGTCCTGAATCACTCTAACATACTTCTCTGCCACTCCAGACTTCCTCAGGCAATACCACAGTTCCTCTCTCGGCACCCTGTCATATGCTTTCTCCAGAACCACAAAGGCACAATGCAGCTCCTTCTGACCTTCTCTGTACTTCTCTATTAATATCCTCAAGGCAAACACTGCGTCTGTGGTGCTCTTTCTTGGCATGAAACCAACCTGTTGTTCACAAATGCTGACCTCTGCCCTTAGTCTAGCTTCCACTATTTTTCCCATAGCTTCATCGTATGGCTCATCAACTTTATCCCTCTGTAGTTGCCACAACTCTGCACATCTCCCTTGTTCTTAAAAATGGGAACAAGCACACTTCTCCTCCATTCCTCCGGCATCTTCTCACTCTCTAAGACCTTGTTGATTGTTCTTGTCATAAAATCTACTGCTACCTAGACACTTCCATACCTCCACCGGTATATCATCAGGACCAACTGCCTTTCCACTCTTCATCCTCTTCAATGCCCTCCTCACTTCACCCTTACTAATATTTGCTACTTCCTGGTCCTCAACCGTCACCTCTTATACTCTTTTTTATCTCTCATTTTCCTCATTCATCAGCTCTTCAAAGTACTCTTTCCATCTTCCCAGCACACTTCTGTCATCATTCAACACGTTTCCCACTCTGTCCTTAATCACTCTAACTTGCTGCACATCCTTCCCATCTCTATTTCTCTGCTGTGCCAACCTGTATAAATCATTTTCTCCTTCCTTACTCTCCAACCTAGCATACAAGTCATCATACGCCCTCTGTTTGGATTTTGACAGCGCTACTTTCGCTTTACACTGTGTCTCCTGTACTCCTGTTTACTTTCTTCTGTCCTCTCAATTATCAAGAGCATCCTCACGACATGCATCACTGTGTGGTACAGCAACACCACACAGGCAGAGAGGAAGGCTCTGAAAGGTATCATAAAGACTGCAGAGAGGATTATCGGAACTGAACTTCCTACCATAAACACGATTTACACACAGCGCTGTCACAAAAGAATAAAACAGATCATCAAAGACACACTACATCCAGCTCACTCCCTACTTAAACACAATCAGAGCACATACAACCTCAGGCACAAATGGGCGGACAGTATTGTCAAACATAGAACTCGCTTCTTCAACAGCTTCTTTCCTGCTGCAGTGAGACTCTCAAGCCGAACAAAATGATGGGCATAGTGCGACATGGATACATATACCTGTGTGTGTGTGTGTATGTATATATATATATATATATATATATATATATATATATATATATATATATATATATATATATATATATATATACAGGTATATGTATGTATGTGTATGTGTGTGTATTTATGTATATATACAGTCGACCCTCTACTTACAAAATTAATCCGTTCCAGAGCCTTTTTCGGAACCTGGAGTTTTCGTAAGTAGAGGTGCATTTTGCATTCGTTCCAAGGCTCCCAAGACTACCCCATAAACCCTTTAAAAATGATACAAGTACACCAATTTTGTATGAAATATGTGTTAAAAGTAAAAGAAAATTATTTACTAAACCATTTAAACATTTTATTAACATATTAAACCATTTTATAAACATATTTATTAATTAAACCATTCTTAAACATTTTTTATTAACGCACATACACACACACACACACACACACACACAAAATACGGTCTCTCTCTATCTCTCTCTCTGTGTCTCAATCTCTGTCTCTCTCCGTCTCCCACACACACACACACACACACACACACACACACACACACACACACACACACAAAACTCTCTCTCGCTCTCTCTCTCTCTCTCTCTCTCTTTGAGTGCGTGCTCTGCCTAATGCGGGCTCAGCTCCCTCCTGGCCAGTGGGATGTTAGGAGACAGCCAATGAGAGGGCAACTCGCGCATTGTTTGAATTTTTGAGTGGCGCGTTTGAATTTTTGAATGGCGCGTTTGGCACTTTTCATAAGAAGAGGTTGTTTTGTATATAGAGGGTGAAAATATAGGAAAATGTTTTTTGTAACCTGGATTTTTCATATTCAGAGGTTTTTGTAAGTAGAGGGGTATATGTGTGTGAATATATATACAGTAAAACCTCCGCTGACGAACGCTTAAGCTCACGAACTTTTCGCCTCAAGAACATTAAATTTGCGAGCATATAGTCTCTGCTGACGAACTAGTTTTCGGCGGACGAATCAAACCACGCGGTTGAACAGCGCCACGGTGGCGGCCACGAGAAGCTGACGCACGCTCACGGCGTCACAGTTCGTCACCCCCTTTCTTTGAATGCGGAAGTGGTTTGTGTTTGCTCGACATTTTGAACCATATTGAGTGTACTTTTGCTATTATGGGACCGAAAAAGACCCCACCACAGGCGGAGATCATTGAAAAACATGAACGAGGTGTGCGTTTGTGTGACTTAGCGTCCCAGTACCAGTACGCTAAGTCTACCATTGCTCCCATCCTTAAGAACAAGGAAGCTATTAAGGGTGCGTGTGTGGATAAGGGTGTTTCCAAACAGTAGGCGTTTCCAAACTCTCCTTCCAAACAGTAAGTCCTTCCCTCCCTCCTCCTCCCACTCCATTCCATCAAGCCATCAACTACCATCACAAAGGTAAATAAAACCACTTTATTATACAGTACAGTTTATTTCTTTAATTACAATACAATAGCACATTTATTATACATAAAATAAGGTATATTTTTGTGTAGTTTTAAGGCTTATTTAGTAGAACATTATGTTTTATGGGGACCTGGGAACGGATTATTCTCATTTTAATGGTTTCTTATGGGAAATAAATGTTCGGAAGACGAACTTTTCGCCTTACACACACTTTCTGGGAACCAATTATGTTCGTGAGCAGAGGTATCACTGTATATATATATATATATATATATATATATATATATATATATATATATATATATATATATATATATGTGTGTGAGTGTGAGTGTGTGTGTGTATGTATGTATATATCTAACACTATATAACAGTGCAATATAATTTTTATGTTGTGTGTTGAATGACTTTGCTGTTGCATCTACTGACTCACGTATTTATTGTATTATTATTATTATCAGTATTATAGTAGTAATAATATTACTATAACTATAATATTGTACTCTAATTGTGCTGTTTAAGGTCCCTTCTAAACATATGACTTAGGTACCTCTTCCGTAGTCGTATATGTTTTTTCTGTTCTGAGCGTCCTGTTTTTCTTTGTTTCTTTTCCACAACTTTGACTCTTTGCACGACTGCACAAGAAATTCCTATATATGTAAAAAGCAGAAATGGCAATAAAGAATCTTGAATCTTGAATCTTATTCACTCATACACTCTTGTTCGTGTTTATACTCTCATATTCACTCTTATGCACTCTTATTCACCTTTTCACTCTTATACACTCTTATTCACTTGTGTACACTCTTATTAATGTTTATTCTCTCATACTCACTTTTATTCACTCTTATACTGTACACTCTTATTCACTCTTATACACTCTTATACACTCTTACACTCTTATATGCTCGTCTTCTTCTTTTCCTTTCGGCTTTTCCCTTCAGGGGTCGCCACAGCGAATCATCTGCCTCCATCTCACCCTATCCTTTGCATCTTCTCTTACACCAACGACCTTCATGTCCTCCTTCACCACATCCATGAATCGTCTCTTTGGTATCTAACTATGCGAACTATGCGAATCACAAGAAAGAATCACACTCTTATATGCTCGTATTCACTCTTATTCACCTTATTCACTCTTATAGGCTCTTATTCACTCGTGTACACTCTTATTCATGTTTATACTCTCATCTTCACTCTTATTTAGTCTTATACACTCTTATACACTCATATTCATGTTTATCCTTTCATATTCACTCTTATGCAGTCTTATTCACTCTCATACACTCTTATTCACTCTTATTCATGTTTATACTCTCATATTCATTCTTACTCGGTCTTATACATATATTCCTATTCACTCTTATACAGTCTTGTTCACTCTTACTTTGTCTTATATATTCTTAATTACTATTATTCACTTTTATTCACTCTTGTACACTATTATACATTTTTATTCACTCCTATTTCTTATATACTCTTATTCGCTCTTATTGTCTCGTATACGCTCTTGATGTTTTTTAAAAACTTTTCAATTATTAGTTTACCTCATACCCAGACAGTTCAGACATGTGGTGCTTCTATTAAAATGTATGTGAAGTACACAGCAGGTTTTTTGTTTGTTTGTTTGTTTGTTTTATTAACCTGATGCTAATAGGGTGAGGGTGGGAAATGATGAGTACCATATAGGATTTTCGTCAAGTCTTAAAATTGCCAAGGTGTCGCTCAAAGCCTTGGAACATGAACCAGCATGCAAGTCCTTGACCTGCCTCTAGAGGACAGAGCACAGCAGCCTGTTCATCTCAAATCCCGAGATTTAAACCTTTTAATATCCCACCGAATAAAGGACAGAAGACAATGTTTGGAAAACAGAGGCATGAAGGCATGAGCAAAAATTTTGAGATACGTATTTACATATGACCAAGAAAGGAACTTTAACCTCGCACTACTTCCCTTTGAATCGATATTTTCATGCAGCCAAAAACCCTCCTTCTGAAACACCACCCAGGCTTTCTGATGTTTGTCTCATATCATGACAAAACAAAAAATCAGATCCATCATCTAATCTGGGATCCAGTTACAGATATCGTCTCTCTCTATGTATCCAGCATACAACCGTCTGCATGAATAATAAACAGGTTGACGGATGAGAGAGAGAGAGAGAGAGAGAGAGAGAGAGAGAGAGAGAGAGAGAGAGAGAACAAAGCATTCTCTTCAGAGCAGCCTGGATTTTAATCCTATAATCTCATAACCACCCGCTGCGCATATTCGGTGATTAAAGTTCTGATGCGGTGGATAGTTGCTATGGCATGAGGAAGAAAAAAATGTGTATGTGCGCACGCACGTGTGTGTGTGTGTGTGTGTGTGTGTGTGTGTGTGTGTGTGTGTGTGTGTGTGTGTGCGTGTGTATGTGTGTATGTGTGTGTGCGTGTGTGTGTGTATGGACTCTGGGAGCAAACTAGAGTAGAAGGAGGGAGCCTGGGAAGAACATGCAGGCTAATTCATCCAATCATTCATTTTCTGAACTGCTTAATCCTAATGCGGGTCACAGTGAGGCCCATGTCAGTCGACTGTATGCGAGGGCGAGGTGCACCCTTGACAGCTCACCAGGCCATTGCTGGGCCGACACTCATACAACCATTCATACTTGCATCTAGGGGAGATTTGGAACAGTCAATTAACCTACTGTGTGTGTTTTGGATTGTGAGAGGAAACGAGAATAACCAGAGGAACCCATACAAGCAGAACATTCAAACTCCACATAGAAATTGAACCAAAGACCTTCTGGTAAGGCAGACCTGCTAACTTCTGTGTTACCATGCTGTCCAACATGCAAACTCCCCACATAAAAAAACCTTGGCCCAGCTGAGCCTGGCTTGAGAACCCAGGATCTTGTTGCTGTGAGGCAGACATGCTAACTAGTATTCCACCAACTTTATTTAGGATGCCTGGTGAATGAGACCCGTTAAATAACTGATTTTTACATATTGGAAACAAACCTGTTACGCTTGTGATGTTACATTCTCCCTTTGTCTTATTTAAACTCAGAGTAAGTATAATTAAGAGTTTTAGGAAGTTAGCCATTGGTATTACACCAGGATTCTCCACAAACACTGAACTAAAAGGATGATGGGAAAACAGATATTTGTTGCCCCCCCCAGTGCAGCTAACTGGGTTATGAAAGGCCGGCCATGTCTCTCTCACTGTCTATGGTGTGAGGTTCATGTAAAAGAACCATTGCTGACTTTCGTAAAAAGAGTAGCTGCAAAGCCGTCAGCGTGTTTCCGCCCTGTGATGGCCTGGCGAGCTGTCCAGGGTGTACTCTGCCCTCGCCCTGAGTTGGCTGGGATGGGCACCAGCCTCCCCGCGACCCTAATTAGGATGAAGCGGTTACAGAAAATGAACTGAACAGATATTTGTTGCTGTGTTAGACTGTGTTCAAGTAAACATATCAGGTTGTTTCCATGTGGATCAAGTGGAGCTACTCAGTGCCTGTAGTGTTTAGGGTTAACGATGGTAATCTGTCTGAACACCTTCTATTACAAGATAACGTGATGCGTATTGAATTATGGACACGTGACTATGTGTCTCTATCTGTCACACAAAAACTGTGCTCTATTATTATGTTATTGAATATCCCATTTGGAGAGAGTCAGATCTTGTAATGGCAAATGAGTGGTGTGGAAGGAGATGGACAGAGAGAGAGAGAGAGAGAGAGAGAGAGAGAGAGAGAGAGAGAGAGAGAGAGTTGGGCACACGGACGAAACAAACAAATTAAAATTAAATCAAAAAGTGGGGAGGATTTAATGTTTCCAGCATTTGTACAAATCCTGAAAACCGTCCGAAGAAAGTATCCGATAGTATCACACTGACCCAATCTCCAAATTACTCAGAGCACCCTGTGTGTTTTATGACACTGAGATATAAAAAGAAAATAATGTAGTACAGCATCTGTATGGCACATATTTTCACTCATTTCATAATACAGTATTGTATATTTTTGTATAGAAAAATAAATAATAATAATATGGGCGGTAGTGTGTGTGTGTGTGTGTGTGTGTGTGTGTGTGTGTGTGTGTGTGTGTGTGTGTGTGTTGTAGGGTGGGGTGTTTTGGTTTTTCCAGTGTTTTGGAGATCCTGTGCTCACTGTAGAGTAGACAGTAGACGTGTGCCCTCTGAGATGCTTTTCTGCTCATCACTGGTGTAAAGAGTGGTTTGGTTATTTGAGTTACCAGATCCTTCCTATCATCAAGAAAGCCAATTAAAGGATCAACTCTGTTGTATTGTAATATATTCCAAATTAAGGTTACTCACTCATCGTACTTATTTGCTAAAATCATAATCCTACGAAGGTCAAGGGGAGGCTGGAGCCTATCTCAACCGACACGGTAAAGGCGGGGAACACCTGAAGAGCTCACCAGACACATACTAGTTTTTCTTGACATGTTGGGGAAATGATAATCTGGGCTAAAACTTAGTGAGGTTAAGGATGATGATGATGATGATGATGATGATGATGATGATGATGATGATGATGATTATGATGATGATGTGGGATTAGAGGGCTGGAACATGTTGGAGAAGCGGTTTACACAGCACACTGAACAAATACTCATGCATACGACATGCCCATGTTTTCCGTCATGTTTAAAGGAGCTGTCATCATAAGCAGGTAAAGAAAAATCAGTTTGTTCGAGGTTATATATAATTTATGATTTATATATGTGTAATAATCTTATTAAAGTGAGATATGTGTTTTTTGAACGCAGCTTTGCAGTGAGCACTGAGGTGAAACGTTGCAAAATACATACATCTGAAAATGCGCCGTGCAGCCGTGCCAACATGTAGAAATATGTTTACTGACGTATGATATATTGGACTCAACTTTAAAACTGTATAAGTACTCTCTTTTTGTGATTTAAAAATAGCCGTGTTTTCCCCCCAAAAAAACTATCGTTCATTCTTTCATCGCGCTGCAGCGGAGACACAGAGAATCAACTCTACGTTGGAAATACGCAAAATAACCGCAACGCCGTCGTAAAGTAAAAATTGAAAGAAATATGATTAACGGAATTTAATCGTGTTTTATTATCATAGCTGGTAATGTGCATAACTTCTCAATTATTTGCTGGATTGTGCATATCTGCAACAGTTATTGTTATATTTTCAGAGCCATTTTACATTTGACTGCGCAAATTATGCGCAGCCCAAAGTTCACAGTGGTCACAAATGAAATCATAATAAATTTATATTAGATGCGGATCGAAAACAAGCAATAAATAAATCTTAATAAATGTAATAAATTATTCACAAAAAGTAATTTACATTGAATTAATATATATATATATATATATATATATATATATATATATATATATATATATATATATATATATATATATATATATATATATATATATATATGTGTGTGTGTGTGTGTGTGTGTGTGTGTGTGTGTGTGAATGGTCTATTGACACGCAAAGAAAGAGCTAGCTCTGCATGGAGTGAAAGGGAACTAGTGTGCGAAAGCCTTCCTTGCTCGTACATGGCAGTTGCAGAGCTGCAAATCAGCCTCTCATAGACAAGCCCGATGTGGTTCCTCCCCACGGTAACACACGGAAACTGGGTATCTTGCGCCCCAGGCTGAACTACGAGGACTCGGACGTGGTCTGCCCCTAGATATGCGGCATGCATGGCCCACCAGTGTGTGGACATGCCCTGGTGCCCATGAATGGACCCCCTGCTATTGGGCAAATAGCCCCTGTGCTCCCAGGGTGGGTCTTCTGGCCAGGAGCTACGGGTGAGGTATCCCTGACAGAAACCTCTCGATACTGCTCACCACAAACAAGTCTACTCTGGCAGACTGGGTGGATGAAATCAATAATCACTAGATTCAACGGTCAGAAAGGCAGAGTAGCAAGGCAATGTAGAGTGCCTAGAGTGTGTCAGAGCACAAGTGAAGGGTGCCCTACTGCAGCCGATGTTGTCCCCAGATGTGAAAACTCTTTGTGCCACTGGATCAGGACCTTGGAGGCCGAAAGAGTGGGATTGTCGCAGTGCAACGGCTCTTCCACTGAAATAACCTTAACACACAGGTCTAGGTTGTGCACACAAACAAGACCTACAGCAATGGGGAACTGGCGAAGCAACAAGTGGAGATGACCACTGGCAATTATAGTCATGAACCTACATGTAGGTGGCTTTGGACATTGGTCGTTCTTCTTTGAACCCGAGGCAGCAAAGAAGTCCTCAGTGACTTTAATGCTAGAGTAGGTTGTGGCCACTATCGATGGGAAGGTGTACTTGGCAGACACGGTGTGGGCAAGATGAACAACAACGGTCTTCTTCTGATGAGCAAATGTGCGGAGCACAATCTAGCTATCAGTAACACCACATTGAGGATGGCTGATTGATGGCTGATAAGTACAAGACCACAAGGATGCACCCACGCTCTAGACAATGGAACCTCATTGCCTATGTTATTCTTCGCCAGCGTGACAGAAAAAGACGGCCTACTAACAAGAGTAATGAGGGGTGCAGAATTTTGGACGGATCATAGGCTTGTGCGCACAATCCTTCGATTCCACATAGCTTGCTACTTCCCAAGGAGGCCAAAGTAAAGTCATGCAGCTTTCAACACAGCCAGACTCCAGGACCCCTCCTACCTTGTTATGTTCAAGGACAGTCTGGACCAAAAGCTGTCCACTACAGGACCACTGACTGGACTGGAGACCCAACTCACAAATGGGAAACACTTAGGGGTATGATACAGGACACAGCTAAGACTTTGCTTGGCCCTGAACGCAGACATCACCAAGACTGGTTTGATCAGAACAACACTGCCATAGAGGATCTCTTGGCCAATAAAAACAAGGAATTCTTGGAGTGGCAAAATTCTTGGAGTGGCAAAACAACCCAGATTCAGTGCCAAAGAAAAACAGATTCAAGTTCTTGCAGAATGAGGTTCAGAAGGAGATAAGGAAAATTCAGGATAAGTGGTGGGATGAGAAAGCTGAAGAGATCAAAGGGTTTGCTGACTGAAATAACTCAAAACAGTTTTTCAGTTCCATCAAGACAGTGTTTGGTCCCTCCAAATATGGCTTCAGTCCTCTGCTTTCCTCAGACGGAACAACACTGATCAAGGACAAAACTGCTATCAACAACAGATGGAAAGAACATTTCAGCAAACTTCTTGATCGCCCTTCCACAGTTGACCAGTGTGCACTTGACCAGATAAAACAACAAGCATAACACACTAAATTAGATGAACCACCCTCTACAGATGAAATCAAGAGAGCCATTAAACAGATGAGTTGCGGATAAGCTACTGGCAAGGATGGCAATCCTGCGGAAGTCTATAAAGCACGAGGTGGCATAGCCCTGGAAGCCTTTCGCAGTGTGCTAGTCAGCATCTGGGTAGAGGAAGATCTGTCTGCAGACTTTCGCAATGCATCAATAGTTGCCCTCTTCAAGAACAAGGGATCAAGAGCAGACTGCAGAAATTACAGGGGCATATCTCTCCTCTCCACAGCTGGCAAAATACTGGCCCAAGTGCTACTCAACAGACCCATCCCAACTGTGACTGAAAGAAATCTCCCAGAATCACAGTGCGGCTTTCGCCCAAACTGCAGCACTGTAGACAGGTCTTTGCCTTCAGACAGGTCAGGGAAAAGTGTATGGAACAGAACATGAACCTGTACTCGGTATTTATAGGCATTTGACACAGTCAACAAAGAGGCTCTCTGGACTATTCTCAGAAAGCGTGGCTGCCCGTCCAAAATTCACCACGCTAGTCAAACTGTTCCACCAGGATATGACGGGAGAAATACTCTCAAATGGTGAACCATCAGACTGCTTCGAAATCTCCCATGGAGTAAAGCAAGTTTGTGTCCTGGCTTCTGTGCTGTTCAATCTCTTTTTTACTCAAGTACTCAACCATGCTATCAGTGACCTTGACCTTGGAGTGTGCAGTCGGCTCCCTACTTACGAAATTAATCTGTTCCAGATCCTTTTTCGTAACGCGTTTCATATGTAGAGGCAGATTTTACATGTAAAACACCCGATTCGTTCCAAGGCTCCCAAGACTACCCCATAAACCCTTTAAAATGATAAAAGTACACAAATTTTGTATGAAATATGTGTTAAAAGTAAAAGAAAATTATTTATTAAACCATTTAAACATTTTATTAACATATTGAACCATTTTATTAACATATTTATTAATTAAACAATTATTAAAATTTTTTTATTAATGCACATACACACACACACAAAACACTGTCTCTCTCTCTCACTCTCTCTCTCTCTCTCTCTCTCTCACTCTCTCTCTCTCTCTCTGTCTCTCTCACACACAATACACATTGTATACACATTAAATGTTTATTGTGGCACGCGCCGCTGAATGCGGCCTCCACACGCAGGACGCCCGAGCATTTTAAGACGGGGAATTCAAAGCGCATTCCCTGCTTGACAGATCGGAGGTCCAAACACAAGTTTAACTTGATTCCTTGAGGGATCGGAGGTCCAGATGAGCCACGTTTTGCTCACATTCGGCAGAGCGTGCCACATTTATTAAACATTTACTGAATTAAACTGCAATGTGCTTTCTTCAAAGAGAGTTAAGCTTCCCTTCATCTCTGACTGACTCTGTAAGCAGTCTCTCTCTATCTCTCTCGCTCTCTTTCTCTCTCTCACACATACACAAACACACACACACACACACACACACACACACACACACACACACACACACCTTGGCGCACACACACACACACACACACACACACACACACACACACACACACACACAAAACTCTGTCTCTATGGTGTGTTTTGCCGAATGCGGGCTCCAACCACAAGCAAAACGCAGCTGACGAAACAATTCTATTTAAATGTTTAAATGGATGGGATGTTGTATTTAAAGCAGAATTACAATACCGTTTGAAAGATCAGAGGTTCTGATTCAATATAAACTTGCTTCCTTGCGAGATCAGAGGTCTTGTTCCATGGAGCACTCTGTTTCCATGCTTCTTCTGCTTCAATATTGTCCCGAAATAATCACCTCCATCACTGTATTTCCGCTTTAAGGACTCCTTCTGATTCAATATCGTCCCGATTGTAGAGGGGTTTCGGCGATAACGAAATTTAACACTGCAATGATCTCAAAACAAGCCAACAGTCAACTCTCCTTCACGCGTGTGACAAACAGGAAGTATGGGTACAGGAAGTTTGGGTACTGTTCAGCTGTCTCCTGGCCAATGGGAGGCCAGAGGGGCGGGATGTTGGGAGACAGCCAATGAGAGAGCAACTCGCGCATCGTGTGAAATTTTGATTGGCGCGTTTGAATTTTGAATAGCGTGTTTGGCGCTTTTCATAAGAGAGGGTTGTTTTCGTATACAGAGTACGAAAACTTTCCGAAAATGTTTTTCGTAACCCGGAGTTTTCGTACCCAGGGGGTTTCGTAAGTAGGGGGCTGACTGTACATCAAATACTGGTTTGATGGGTCAGGTTCGACCTGAGGCGCCTAAATGCAAAAACAAAGACACTTCACAGGTTAGTATTGGAGGCCCCGTTTGCCAACGACAGTGCTCTCATGGCCCATGAAGAGAACCACCTACAAACCATAATTGACAAATCCTCTGAAGTGGCCAAGCTATTCGGACTCACAATTAGCCTTGGAAAAACTGTAGTACTCGTACAGCCAGCACAAAATACGACCCTCCAGCCACCATGCATCACTATCGATGGCACACAGTTGAAAAATGTCCAGACATTCAAGCACTTGGGCAGCACTATCTCTAGTGATGGTTCTCTTGATGGAGAAATTTCAGCCAGGATCCAGAAAGCTAGTCAGGCACCAGACAGACTTCACACCAAAGGCTTGAAGCACAAAAGCACACCACAAAACCCAAGGTCTGCAAGGCTGTAAAGGAAGATGAACCGCGAGTGCGCGAACCGCTAGTGCACAGGTACAAAAACGACCGGAGTGTAGCATTAGCGAGAAACAAAAACCCTCAGGATCACCAACAGACTCAGTACCACCTAAGAATCCAAAACATCTTGTCCAGGCAACGCTGATTCTACCTGAGGTGTTTGCCGATGGATCTTATAGCACACCCAAGACAACCCAGGCACAGAGTATATCAACAACAACAAGCAAGACAAATAACAACAACAATAAAACAAATATGTATATATGCACACAGTCAGCCCTGACTATTCGCAGTTTTGCACTCGCGGCTCCGCATATTCGTGGATTGCCAAGCAACTGTCACGTGATTCAAATTCAGCCAATGGCTGTTCTCCCTCTTGCTGATTGGTTGCGATGATGTAACGCCCCTTTTTCCTCATTAGCACACACTTTGTGCATGTGCTTTTTTAGTGTGTTGTGTTTTTAATTACAGTTAAGCTCCATCATGCCACCCAAACGCTGCACACCTTCTCAGGCTTCTGGTAAGGCGCCGAAGCGCCAGAAAAAGGTAGTAACGCTGCATGCAAAAGTAGAACTGCTTGATATGATTCAGGAAGGAAAATATTTTGCTGCAGTAGGGTACCATTATAAAGTGAATGAAAGTACAGTCCACTACATCAAGAAAAATGAAAAGGAAATCAGAGCTAGTGTAGAGTTTTTGTGGAAGTGCTAAGAAGTTGAATGTTGTATGAAACAAGGTCATCATCAGAATGGAATTTGCCTTAGTTTTCTGGATACTTCTAGTTCAGGGGTCGGCAACCTTTGCCATTCAAAGAGCCATTTGGACCCGTTTTCCACATTAAAGAAAACACTGGGAGCCACAAATCCTTTTTTGACATTTAAAATCAAATAACACTGCATATAATGTTCACACCCCTTTTTCCTTCATGTCAATATAAGACAACAGTGTGTTGCATTTATTTAAACGACTGCAGAGACAATTAAATTACAATTCTGCTTGTAACAAAAACATTTAGATTAAAAAAAAATTGCGAGCCTCCTCGCGACCCTAATTAGGATTAAGTGGTTCAGAAAATAAATGAATGTGTTCGAGTCCTTCTTGTATTTTTAGAAAGAAAAGAATATCTGTCCCACGAAGCATGGGATGGGGTGCAGCCAGATGTGTTAATGGGTTGGGTATCTACCTCATCATCACTCTTCGTGGGATCTTCTTTTTCTTTATTCATTATATTAATGTTGTTTTGTCATAGTTTTAATTTACAAAAACGACAGCAACACAGAAAAGTATATGAAGACTTATTTTAAGAAGGAGCCTGCTCAATATTCTTTTAAATAATATTAATGCTTAATACTTCACTGCCCGACCCATTCTCAGAGTGGAGTCTTTTATTTTGTCACTGGAGGAGAGTTATTTAATTCGGAGATTGCTGTTTATAAACAAATCTCAGCTGTGATTTCTGTTCCTGAATTACAAACCCCTTAGGCAGATTCTCCAGTAATTCAGGTGAAAGCTGGTTTAACTCTCTCCCCTTGGGAGCCCAGAGTGCTTCCGATGTGAGTAAATAAGCAGCATTTTCTTTTTGCAGTTGATGCAGTGGTTTTTGTAGATGATGTTTGTGGTGCTCCGTCGGCCACCGCAAAGAACAACATTATTTTGAAAAGCCACGGAGCCGCACCAGAGAGGTGAAGGAGCCATGGGTTGCTGACCCCTGATATAATGCAATGCAAAGTAAATGTAATGCAATACCTCCCTCAACTGCAGGGATGTCAAACTCGTGCCACAATGGGCCATGTGTCTGCAGGTTTTTGTTTCAACCAAGCAGCAGCACACCTGACTTGGCTCATTTAATCAACTGAGCTGAGTGTTCAGGCAGTTGATTGGTCAGTCTCTGTACAGAGCACTCAGAATGTATATATATATATATATATATATATATATATATATATATATATATACACACACACACACACAAACGCTCCCCGACTTACGTTTCTAATTGGTTCCGGACGGCCGAACGTAAGTTGAAAGTGAACGTAAGTTGTTACAGTGATGTATGACGTTTGACGGGTGATGTATGACGCTCATACTCTGTATCTCATAAAACACCCCTAAATCAATTATTATAAACATAACATTATAAATTAATATCAAATATATCAAATAATATCGACATTAATTTCAAATAAGTCACTTATTTATACCGAGTCACTTTACATGAAGCTTAAAATAGCCAATCAACGCTTATAATATGTGAAGCGCTCAAAACCGAAAGTAGTGTACTTGCGAAAGTAGTGTACTTGCTGTGGGTTATACGGACTTCCAGTCTTTCAAGTGAGCAAGGCGCCGTTGAACTCATTTAGAACTCAGACTGCACTGATGTGAATCACCAACAGAGCAGAGAGTTCTCTCTGGATTCGGGTTTTCATTCATTTTACAACTCTCTTTGCTTAACTGAGTATGCATGGTAGATTTAGGCAATCCAAGCAGATAGTTACAGTGGTATGAAAAAGTATCTGAACCTTTTGGAATTTCTCACATTTCTGCATAAAATCACCATCAAATGTGAGCTGATCTTTGTCAAAATCACACAGATGAAAAAACAGTGTCTGCTTGAACTAAAACTGTGTTTTCAACTGTGGCACCCCTGAAGAGTGATGAAGATGTTTATAATAATTGATTTAGGGGTGTTTTATGAGATACAGTAATGGTATTTATGGATGTATAGTACAGTATGAGCGTCATATGTCATACATCACTGTAACAACTTACGTTCACTTTCAACTTATGTTCGGCCGTCTGGAACCAATCTATTATATATATATATTTATATGTGTGTGTGTGTGTATATATATATATATATATATCTTCTTCTTTCTTCTTCCTTTTCTTTCCCCCTTCAGGGGTCGCCACAGCAAATGATCTGCCTCCATCTCTCCCTATCCTCTGCATCTTCTACTCTTACTCCAACGACCTTCATGTCCGCCTTCACCACATCCATAAATCTTCTCTTTGGTCTTCCACTGGGCCTTCTGCCTGGTAGTTCCAACCTCAGCATCCTACTACCAATATACTCACTATCCCTCCTCTGTACATGTCCAAACCATCTCAATCTAGCCTCTCTGACTTTGTCTCCAAAACATCTAACATGTGCTGTCCCTCTGATGTACTCATTTCTGATCCTATCCATCCTCGTTACTCCCAAAGAGAACCTCAACATTTTCATCTCTGCTACCTCCAACTCTGACTCCTGTCTTTTCCCCAAGGCCACTGTTTCTAAACCATACAACATCGCTGGCCTCATTACCGTCTTGTACACTTTTCCCTTCATTCTTGCCGATACTCTCCTATCACACATCACACCGGACACTTTTCTCCATCCATTCCAACCTGCCTGCACGCGCTTCTTCACCTCTTTTCCACACTCTCCATTGCTCTGGATTGTTGAGCCTAAGTACTTAAAATCCTCCACCTTCCTTATTTCTGCCCCCTGTAACCTCACCGTTCCTCTTGGGTCCTTGTCGTTCACACACATGTATTCTGTCTTACCAAGACTAACCTTCATTCCCCTCCTTTCTAGGGCATACCTCCACCTCTCTAGATTTTCCTCCACTTGTTCTCTGCTCTCACTACAGATCACGATGTCATCTGCAAATATCATAGTCCGTGGAGATTCTTGTCTCACCTTGTCTGTCAGCCTGTCCATCACCATAGCAAACAAGAAGGGGCTGAGAGCTGACCCTTGATGCAGTCCCACCTCCACCTTGAACTCTTCTGTCACACTGACAACACAACTCACCACTGTCTTACATCTCTCATACATGTCCTGCACCACTCTAACATACTTCTCTGCCACTCCAGACTTCCTTATACAATACCACAGTTCTTCTCTCGGCACCCTGTCATATGCTTTCTCCAGATCCACAAAAGCACAATGCAGCTCCTTCTGACCTTCTCTGTACTTCTCTATTAACATCCTCAAAGCAAACACTGCATCTGTGGTACTCTTTCTTGGCATGAAACCAAACTGTTGTTCACAAATGCTGACCTCTGCCCTTAGCCTAGCTTCCACTATTCTTTCCCATAACTTCATCGTATGGCTCATCAACTTTATCCCTCTGTAGTTGCCACAACTCTGTACATCTCCCTTGTTCTTAAAAATGGGCACCAGCACACTTCTCCTCCATTCTTCCGGCATCTGCTCACTTTCTAAGACCTTGTTGAATATTCTTGTCAGAAAATCTACTGCTACCTCCCCTAGACATTTCCATACCTCAACTGGTATGTCATCAGGGCCAACTGCCTTTCCACTCTTTATATATATATATACGTACACACATGTGTGTGTGTGTGTGTGTGTGTGTGTGTGTGTGTGTGTGTGTGTGTGTGTGTGTGTGTGTGAGACAAATGAATAGTAGTGCATCTGTAAAATTCTTGCCTACTTAATTACTACTTACCATTTAAATCATTCACGTCAATGAACTCAAATCAATGGCACAATGTAAATAGGAGCACACCTGTATTTAAGTCTTTTGGTACAGTTTTTGGGTATACAGTACTATTCATTAATTTAATATTAATACAGTAAGTAATTTTGTTCACGGCATGGTGGTGTAGTGGTTAGCCCATTAGGCTGATTAGTTATTCCAGATTGCCCCTAGTTGTGAGTCTACCTATGTGTGAGAATTATGGCCGTGAGAATTGCTGTATGGGTATTGACCCAGCAATTACCTGTCAAGCTGCTCTGAGTGTACCACCGCCTTCGCCCAAAGTCAGCTGAGATAGGCTCCAGCCACACTGTAATAGGATTAAATGGATGGAGTCTCTTCTTTTCCTTTCGGCTTTTTCCCTTTCTCGGGAGTCGCCACAGCGAATCATCTGATTTGCACATTTGATTTGGCATCGGATTTTGATTGACGGATGCCCTTTCTGTCACAACCCTTTAGCAAGGGACAGAAACACGCTGACGGCTTTGCAGCCTACTCTTTACGAAAGTCAGCAATGGTTCTTTTACATGAACCTCTTACCATAGACAGTGAGAGACATGGCCCGCCTTTGATAACCCAGTTAGCTGCATTGGGGGGGGGGCAGTGACAACCCTGTGGGGACTTGAACCCCCAACCTTAGGATCAGCGATCCTGTGCCCTATCCACTAGACCACCACTGCCTCACGATTAAATGGATGGCGTGATTGATTGAAGTATTTGCATAAATCACTAGGCAACACATTGCAAGGGTTTTTGTTCGAGGTTTCAGCCACAAACTGTTCTTGGATCAGTGACATGTCTGTTTTATAATGGTTCCTGGTGGCAGTTCACAAACAGCTGGCAGGAAATGAAATGGACATTGTTCAGACATTTTGCTATTTTTTTAAAGTACTTTATGTGAGTAAAGTATTCTCTGCAATGTAACAAGAGTAAACCCTGTCCCCTCTTCCCGCCCCCCTCTTTTTGTGCAGGACACTGATGGGACCATATGGAGTCGATCGGGAGGTGCACCTAATGCAGTTTTCGAACTGTGAGAATGGATTAGGTAAGAATATTTGGAAAAGCAGACATAAGTGCAATTATGCATGTGGACCAACAAGACCAGCGTGACAAACTGAATATATACACAGAGTAGAATTCTAACAAAGTAGAATGCATGCACATATTGATTCAGGTACATGGAAGAGTGTGCGGAATTAGAGGCTTGATGTTGCCTTTCAGTCATGTCTGAGACCTCATAAACAAGGAGTTTACAATTACAGTCACAACAGAGTTTTATGCTGCCAGGTTGACTAATGATCAGGCAGATTACAGAGGTACCTTGACTTACAACTGTCTTTTATTATGAATTTTCCATGATACGAGCTTCTAACCCCACGAAAAATTTGCCCCATTCAACAAGCAAAATTTTGATTTACGAGCTCTGCTAGGGAAATGGCTTTTCCAGACCGATTAGCCTTGTATTTTTCTGCATTTATTCCTCCACACTCCGAGAATGCCTTGTGCAGTGCTTCTCAATTATTTTCTGTGATGCCCCCTATCGGAAGAAAAAAAAATTTCATGCCTCCCGGCACCCCAACTTTAAATAGTGTTTACTCCATTTCATATCATTTGCTCGGTGCTTTTTCCCTACACCACAGGGAACACAGTGAGAGTGACACTGCCACCTATTGTAGAGGATGCGCAATTACACTTCATTCGAGTACAATATGGCAAAAAGCATGTTCGCTAGGTCATACCCACTCCCAGCATCACACCATGCCTCCAAGAGGGGGATGGCACCCCACTATGTGAGAAGCTGAGAAGCACTGGCCTTGTAGGAGCTCACCAGAAGCCTTTCCTCGCTGGCATTCATAGCGTGCACATGCAAAAATTTTCCTCCTCCAACTCCCTCTCCGTTACGCACCATATCATGCCTGCCCATATGATATGCTCGTGTCCATGTGACACCTTTAGCCGTAGTCGATGATTGGAAGGGTTAGTTGAATTATTGTTTATTCTTGTTTTATTATGATTTATTATTAATTATTATTATTGTTAATGTACATGTATTATTATTATCATTATGTTTATCTTTAATATATTAGGTCAAATATATATGTTTGTGTCAGGTTGTATGAGTGTGGGAAGGGGTTGGAACAGATTACCGTATTTGATGTGATAAGCGCCCAGGGCACTTAAAATGTGGAGTGGGTGGGCGCTTATTAAAATGATTACCAGCGGAGTGGAACGGTAAATGCTTAGTAGCATCGAGGTGGAAAACATGAATAATAACAGAACAATAAAAGAGTTTTACTGGTATTTGTGTTATTCATTTTGTGGTGTCAACCAAATTACTTACATGAAAGCTGAAAAGAAAGAGAAAACAGCATAATTTAAAAAAAAAGACCCTTTAATATTCCCTCCCAGTGCTGTTTCTTTAAGTATTTTCCTCTAGATATAAAATCGAGCCAATCAACATGAATGTCAACTTTAGCACATGGCACGTTGAACCAATCAACTCGATTGTCAACTTTAGCACATGGCACATTAAACCAATCAACACAAACAAGCACATGGCCAGGAATTTTTAAATTTATGAAGTTAGTGAGCAGGAGAATCGGGTGAAAAATACTCATCACCACGTTCTGATAGGTCCATATCTGGCTCATTGCGCCATTTATTCAGAGCATTCCATAGTTTTGCTGTAGCAATTTCTAATGGTTCATTGTGTTGGACATTTACCAGGAGAACACAGAAAAATATTTTACTGTTTTTTAAAACACGGCAGAACAATCAAATGTGTTGTTATTGATTAACATTATAGACATTCCCCAGTGGCAGTGGGTCTTGAAATACCATGTAAACTCACTTTTACAGGCAGTGAACGCCTCATTTTACCGTTACTCACTTTTACAGGTTCTTTTCTGTGGTTCAGATTTTGTGACTTTTTTAGTCTTATTTTTTTATTGTGCATATCCCAGGGTATATCTCAAATACTCAGTAAGAAGGTGGCTGATGTATTCAAGAGGAGAAAATCGATTTTCTCTTGAAACGAAGCTTGAAATAATAGATAAACATGAAAAAGGAGTCCGCGTGGCCGAACTGTGTAAGGAGTATGGGAAGAATGCATCGACCATCGGTACAATTCTCAAACAGAAGGCCATGTTGAAAAGAGTTAAACCAACAAAGGGGGTTAGTATTTTATCTGAGGAAAGATCAGGACTCAATGATGAGATGGAGAGGCTTCTCCTATTGTGGATCAAGTCAAAAGAGACCAACGACGATGGGAGTGCGGCCAAGCAGCAGAAGACAAGTGATCAAAATTAGTGAAGTGAAATAAAACAGTTAAAAAAATTAAAATAAATAAATAAATAAATAAAAAGTAAAAAAAAAAATAGTAGTTTAAGTTAATGTTAAGTGCTATTCGTAAGTTCAGACGCACTGACTGTTTTCTTGAATGACTTATTGTTTATTCTTGTTTTATCATGTTGATTGTTAATTATAGTATTATTAATGTTATTGTACATGTGTTATTATTGTGAAATGTTTATTGTTACATGTTTATTTTAAATATATATATATATATATATATATATATATATATATATATACAGTAAAACCTCTGCTGACGAACGCTTAAGCTCACGAACTTTTCGCCTCAAGAACATTAAATTTGCGAGCATATAGTCTCTGCTGACGAACTAGTTTTCGGCGGACGAATCAAACCACGCGGTCGAACAGCGCCACGGTGGCGGCCACGAGAAGTTGACGCACGCTCATGGCGTCACAGTTCATCACCCCCTTTCTTTGAGTGCGGAAGTGGTTTGTGTTTGCTAGACATTTTGGACCATATCGAGTGTACTTTTGCTATTATGGGACCGAAAAAGACCCCACCACAGGCGGAGATCATTGAAAAACACGAACGAGGTGTGCGTTTGTGTGACTCAGCGTCCCAGTACCAGTACGCTAAGTCTACCATTGCTCCCATCCTTAAGAACAAGGAAGCTATTAAGGGTGCGTGTGTGGCTAAGGGTGTTTCCAAACAGTAGGCATTTCCAAACTCTCCTTCCAAACAGTAACTCCCTCCCTCCCTCCTCCTCCCACTCCATTCCATCAAGCCATCAACTACCATCTCAAAGGTAAATAAAACGACTTTATTATACAGTCCAGTTTATTTCTTTAATTACAATACAATAGCACATTTATTATACATAAAATAAGGTATATTTTTGTGTAGTTTTAAGGCTTATTTAGTAGAAAATTATGTTTTATGGGGACCTGGGAACGGATTATTCTCATTTTAATGGTTTCTTATGAGAAATAAATGTTCGGAAGACGAACTTTTCGCCTTACGCACACTTTCTGGGAACCAATTATGTTCGTGAGCAGAGGTATCACTATATATATATATATATATATATATATATATATATATAATGCAGCCATGAGATGGGGGGGGGGGGCACTAACCAGTGTCTCTCCCCCTCATGCCGGTCCCAAGCCCGGAGAAATGCAGAGGGTTGTGTCAGGAAGGGCAACCGACGTAAAACCAATGCCAAACATTTATGATGCAAATCAGAAGTATTACCCCCATACCGGTTCGGTCGAGGCCCGGGTTAACAACGACCGCCATCAGTGCTGTCAATCAACAGGGTGCTGATGGAAATTGGACTACTGTTGGTCAAAGACGTCGAAGAAGGAGAGGTGGGAGGCGTGTCCGTAGGCAGAGAGAGAAGAGGAAAGGCATGAGTCTAGGACTGAGAGTGGGGACTTTGAATGTTGGAACTATGCAAAGAAAAGGTAGAGAGCTGGCTGACATGATGCAGAGGAGGAAGGTGGACATACTGTGTGTTCAGGAGACCAGGTGGAAAGGTAGCAAAGCTAAAAGCTGAGGAGCAGGGTTTAAGCTATTTTATCACGGTGTGGATGGGAAGAGAAATGGAGTAGGAGTCATCTTGAAGGAGGAGTTTGTCAGGAATGTTCTAAAAGTGAAAAGAGTGTCAGACAGAGTGATGAGTCTCAAGTTAGAAATTGAAGGTGTAATGCTCAATGTTATTAGTGCTTATGCCCCACAGGCAGGATGTGAGCGAGAAGAGAAGGAGAGATTCTGGAGTGAGTTAGATGAAGTGATGCAGAGTACCGCCAGAGGTGAAAGAGTGGTCATTGGTGCAGACTTCAATGGACATGTTGGTACAGGCAACAGAGGGGACGAGGAAGTGATGGGCAGGTTTGGTATCTAGGACAGGAACGCAGAAGGACAGATGTTGATAGATTTTGCAAAAAGGATTGAAATGGCTGTGGTGAATACTTTCTTCCAGAAGAAACAGGAGCATAGGGTGACTTATAAAAGCGGAGGTAGGAGCACACAGGTAGACTACATCTTGTGTAGGCGATGTAATTTGAAGGAAGTCAGTTACTGCAAAGTCATAGTGGGTGAGAGTGTTGCCAAACAGCATAGGATGGTGGTGTGCAGGATGACTCTGATGGTGAGAAAGGTGAAAAAGGCAAAGGCAGAGCAGAAGACAAAGTGGTGGAAGCTGAAAAAGGAAGAGTGTCGTGTTGTCTTCAAGGAGGAGTTGAAACAGGCTTTGGGTGGCCAGGAAGTGCTTCCAAATGACTGGACAACCACAGCAAATGTGATCAGGGACACAGGTAGGAGAGTAGTTGGTGTGTCCTCTGGAAGGAAAGTAGATAAGGAGACTTGGTGGTGGAATGAGGACGTGCAGGAGTGTGTACAAAGGAAGAGGTTAGCTAAGAAGAAGTGGGACATTGAGAGGACCGAAGAGAGTAAACAGGAGTACAGGGAGACACAGCGTAAGGCGAAAGTAGCAGTGGCTAAGGCCAAACAGAGGGCGTATGATGACTTGTATGATAGGTTGGATAGTAAAGAGGGAGAAAATGATTTATACAGGTTGGCACAGCAGAGAAATAGAGATGGGAAGGACGTGCAGCAAGTTAGATTGATAAAGGACAGAGAGGGAAATGTATTGACTGATGACAGAAGTGTGCTGGGAAGATGGAAAGAGTACTTTGAAGAGCTGATGAATGAGGAAAATGAGAGAGAAAAAAAGAGTAGAAGAGGTGACCACTGAGGAGCAGGACGTAGCAAAGATCAGTAAGGGTGAAGTGAGAAGGGCATTGAAGAGAATGAAGAATGGAAAGGCAGTTGGTCCTGATGATATACCTGTGGAGGTATGGAAGTGTCTAGGAGAGGTAGCAGTAGATTTTCTGACAAGAACATTCAACAAGGTACTAGAGAGTGAGCAGATGCCGGAGGAGTGGAGGAGAAGTGTGCTGGTGTCCATTTTTAAGAACAAGGGAGACGTGCAGAGTTGCAGCAACTACAGAGGGATAAAGTTGATGAGCCATACGATGAAGTTATGGGAAAGAATAGTGGAAGCTAGACTAAGGGCAGAGGTCAGCATTTGTGAACAACAGTTTGGTTTCATGCCAAGAAAGATCACCACAGATGCAATGTTTGCTTTGAGGATGTTAATAGAGAAGTACAGAGAAGGTCAGAGGGAGCTACATTGTGCCTTTGTGGATCTGGAAAAAGCATATGACAGGGTGCCAAGAGAAGAACTGTGGTATTGCATGAGGAAGTCTTGAGTGGCAGAGAAGTATGTTAGAGTGGTGCAGGACATGTATGAGAGATGTAAGACAGCGGTGAGGTGTGCTGTTGGTGTGACCGACGAATTCAAGGTGGAGGTGGGACTGCATCAAGGGTCAGCTCTCAGCCCCTTCTTGTTTGCTATGGTGATGGACAGGCTGACAGACGAGGTGAGACAAGAATCTCCATGGACTATGATGTTTGCAGATGACATCGTGATCTGTAGTGAGAGCAGAGAACAAGTGCAGGAAAATCTAGAGAGGTGGAGGTATGCCCTGGAAAGGAAGGTTAGCCTCAGAAAATCAGAATACATGTGTGTGAATGAGAAGGACCCAGGAGGAACGGTGATGTTACAGGGAGCAGAGATAACGAAGGTGGAGGATTTTAAGTACTTAGGCTCAACAATCCAGAGCAATGGAGAGTGTGGAAAAGAGGTGAAGAAGCGTGTGCAGGCAGGCTGGAATGGTTGGAGAAAAGTGTCCGGTGTGATGTGCGATAGGAGAGCGTCAGCAAGAATGAAGGGAAAAGTGTACAAGACGGTGGTGAGGCCAGCGATGTTGTATGGATTAGAAACAGTGGCGCTGAGGAAAAGGCAGGAGGCAGAGCTGGAGGTAGCGGAGATGAAAATGTTGAGGTTCTCTCTGGGAGTAACGAGGATGGATAGGATCAGAAATGAGTATATCAGAGGGACAGCCCACGTAAGATGTTTTGGAGACAAAGTCAGAGAGGCTAGATTGAGATGGTTTGGACATGTACAGAGGAGGGATAGTGAGTATATTGGCAGTAGGATGCTGAGGTTGGAACTACCAGGCAGAAGGCCTCGAGGAAGACCAAAGAAGAGATTTATGGATGTGGTGAAGGAAGACATGAAGGTCGTTGGAGTGAGAAAAGAAGATGCGGAGGACAGGGTGAGGTGGAGGCGGTTGATTTGGCGACCCCTGAAGGGAGCAGCCGAAAGTAAAAGAAGAAGATATATATATATATATATATATATATATATATATATATATATATATATATATATATATATAAAATTATATTAAAAAAATACATGTTTGTGTCAGGTTAATTGAGTTTGGGAGGGGGTTGGAACGAATTAATTGGTTTTCTATTGTTTCCGATGGGAATTTTTGTTTCATCAAACAAACGTTTCGACTTACGAGCTTGCTCTCGGAACAGATTAATTTCGTAAGTCAAGGTACCACTGCATAAGAATTACTTGGTGTCATGTATGTTAGTTGTCATTCATTGATTCATTTTCTGAACCGATTTATTATTCACCCATGACCGTCTTACTGTGAGGCGAACATGCTAACTACTATGTCACCATTCCACCCTGGTCATAAATCACAAACTGCAATAATCACAGCTATAACGCTTAATGAGTACATTTCATAGATTTACTACTATACATCACAATGGCACGGTGGCATAGTACTTAACATGTCCCTCTCACAGCAAGAAGGTTCTGGATCTGAGTTCCGGCTTTCCGTGTGGTGTTTGCACGTTTTTCCTGTGCTTGTTTGGGTTTCCTCTGGGTATTCCGGTTTCCTTTCACAATCTAAAGATATGTGAATAAGGCTAATTGGCTGTTACCCCAAGGTGTGAGTGTGAATGGTTGTGAATGTTTTGCTCTGTGATGGACCGGAAAGTTGCCTGGGGTGTACCCCACCTTTGTCCCAAAGTCTCCTGAGATCGCCTCCAGCCTGCCTGCGACTGTAGAAGAATTAAACGTTTCAGCAAAGAATTAATTAATAAAATACACCGATTAGCCATAACCTTCAACCACGGTCTGGTGGAGTGAATACTGTCATGCCTTTTCACTTTCCTTGCAGTGTTCTGACAAAATTGGTAGAAATCTTTTGTCTTCACTAGGGCTATAAGCCCAGAACCTGTGTGACCTGGGTACAAAGTAAGCTCCATGAAGACAGTTCTCTAAGGTCAGAATAGGACAACTCAATTGTCCAGCACACATCACATGCCTCAACCTCACTAAACGCTTTTAGGATGAACTGGGCTGCTCATTTGGCAGGCTTGGTAGCTCAGCAGTTAGCACCATCCTCTTACTGCGAGATGGTTTGGGTTTCAAATCTCACCCAAGCACTTTTCTATGTGTCTCCCAGTGCTTGTATGGGTTTCCTCTGAGTGTTCTGGTTTCCTCCAGCAGTCCAAAGACAGGTCCATTAGGTCAACTGGCTACTCTGAAGTGACTACAAGTGTGAATGTGGATGTGAGTGGATATTGATGTACCTTGTACCTTGTTTACCTTATAAATGTATCATGGATATTGAGGTACCTTTGGTCTCACCCAAAGATATGTGGAATTGGCTCCAGTATCTCCATGATCCTGATGGATGAGTGATACATATAAAGGATGGATGGAAATGTTATCAAGGAAATATTCGGGTGATGGACACATGTCCACATATTTTTGGACATATGTTTTAGCTATACCAAGAACTGTTTTATATTGTTTACCTTATAGTGCTAACTAAAATATCACACACAGACAGACAGACACACACACACACACACACACACACACACACACACACACACACACACACACAGAAAGAGAGTGAGAGGTTTGTACGCCTGCAAGCTTGCGTTCTTTTTGTTGTATTTATACCGAGCTCCGTGAGGCATCACTAAGCTCCTTACCAGTGTTATGCTTACAGCGCACACTCAGTCCATCAACGTCACCGCATATTAAACCCACTGCAGTCACACACATTCATACACTCAGACAGCAGGACGCGTTATATGACATCAAACACAAAGTCAGAATGAAGCCTTTTTGCCTTTGTGGTGTGTGTCAGAATTTTAATTTTGTTCAGAGTGGAAATACAAACGCTGTCAGGAAGAAAAATTCAAAGGAATGAGGCAAACTTGTTATAAAATACTGTATGTTGGGTCATTTTTATCCTCAAATTTCAAGTTTGACTTTGGGATGATAATGATGATGATGATGATGATGATGATGATGATGACGATGATGATGATAAAGCACATTTAGACTCTTTACTGTTGATGCTCTTTGCCCTTGCACTTATTTCTCAGGTATGTTCTGATTGAGAATCATCGTTCACAGAAGTTTCCTTCCTCCTCATTTCCTCAGTCCTTCTTCAGATCCTTCATCACTTCTTAACACTTTTCAAAATTTTACACTAGGTGGAGTTAGGCTCAGAACTCACGGTATAGTGACATTTCGAAGTTAACGACCCTAAATCTGGTCTCATACCGGGATGTTCTAAAGGTGGTTCAGTACGGTTTTAAATGACGGCGGTGCGGCAAAATAATGGTGAGCAGTACTTGTAAACAGAGTGTGAATGAGATTGTATTGAACGCAGTACTGAAAGGTTTCGAAAGGTTACAACATGTCAGCTGGATGGCGATAAACTGTTTTGAGACAGGAAATAAACATTTTGCAAAATTGTGCCGGTCTGTGCCGGTCGACTGTGAATACCATCACGGTACTTCCATTAGAACCGCCTCTGTGTGAGGCCAGCCTTATGTAAAAAGGAGGTACTTGGAGGTGGGTAGGTGGGGGTGGGGTCACTCAAGTGGGTCAAGAAAATGAATTGCCTCAAGTACTGTCCCTTCCCAACCATCAGAAGTTGCAGTTGCTTGAATTTTGGAAAATAGCTACCAAATGTACCCTGCAATGGACAGACGACATTTTTAGGTTGTATCCTGCCCCTCGCCTGAGGACCAGCTCAATCTTCCCTGCAACCATAATAGGATACACAGTACAGAATGTTCTCAGACTTCACTATAAAATATATGATCCTGAGCTCCTGAGTGGCATCAACAAGGTGTGAGACTATCATTCCGGATATCAACTGGTTCGATCTATGCTGATGCTGTAGCCATATGTGATCGAGAGTCCATGGGAGCTCTCATGGGAGGGAGGCGAGCACTTTTATGTCAGTTACAGTGATCACCAGCTAATCATGGCCGGCTGTGAGCTCATTTGTACAAGTGGCGGCTGTAGAGTTTTGCCAAATTTGCTTGCATGCAGTTCATAGAGGCAAGTGGCAGCATCACGTGTCATGGAGGGATGGGGGGTGGGGGTGGGGCATGTGCATGCTGTCGCCCCTCCCTGGTTGCTGGAGGTAACACAATATGGAAAGCAGTTCTTGGCAGGTGGGAATACAACTAAATTAGTGAAGAATAATGGGGAAAGGTGGTAGGGGAGCCTACGCTGTATGTTGCTTCATGAAAAACACACTGAGTAGAATTCCACACACTTCTGTCCACTGCTTCTGTACTCACACTGCAGGTATTAAAGTCATTGGTGGCGTGAAGGAAGTCACAGGAGAAGAGTTTGGTGTATACGTGAAAAGGATCTTGCCGGGTGGCCTTGCCTCGAATGATGGTATGTTATCACCACAATGCTTCATTTGTACCTGTGAAGTCTTTCAAATAAACGCACATGAATAAATTCCATACTACACACTTTTCCCCCTCATTATGATTAGCATCATTTGGTTTATCTGCTGAGATTTTCCCTTAATACAGTAAATACAGACAGAACTGTTGCAGTTCGGCTCTAAATCCCGCCTACATATTTGAATCCTGTCCAAATATTGTTCTTTGTGGAGTTTACATGTTCTCCCTGTGCTTTGCGTAGTTTTCTCTCGAAACAATCTGCTGACATGCATGTTAGGCCAAATGGGTACTCTTAATTCGCCCGAGGTGTGAATGGTTGTTCGTGTCTGCGTTAGACCTACAAGTGATTAGCAACCTGTTCAGGGTGTAACCTTGCCTCTCACCTGAAGTCAGCTAGGATCGGCTTCCACTTCCCTTTTAACCCTGACGGATAATCAATACAGATAATGGATGTGAGGGTTGCATGATGGTCTTGTGTTTGCTGAGGGGATAAAGACACATCCAAGAATCCAGCTTATCACACTCACTCATTTGACAAACCACTTACAGGGAGGCTGGAGCCTATCTTAGCCAACAATGGGCAAAGGTGGGGTACACCCTGAACAACTTGCCTGACCATTGCAGGGCCAACACACATAACTATTCACTATCACACTCACACCTAGGGGCAATTTGGAACAACCAACAGACCTAATGTGCATATCTTTGAACCGTGGGAGGAAATCGGAGTGTCCAGAGAAAACCCACGCAAGTACAGGTACAATGTTCAAACTTCTCACAGAGATGCCCTCGCCGAGCTCGTGACCACTACGCCACTGTGACACCCCAGAACAATCTATTAAATAAACTGGATCAAATGACCCTGTGATTTTTAAGGTGCATGTCCTTTATCCTTAATTGCACGGCACTGGGGATCCTTGGAGTGCTCTCTTTTTCTTTTCGTCTCTAAAAATAATCAGCCTGATGCTGATCGGTTGTGACAGGAACCCACTTAAGAGGTATAAAAAGAGCACAGTGAGGTGAACCTGACCTGACCTGGAGAGATGTTCCGAAAATAGAGCAAAGACCATGTCCCATCCTCACCATTTCCGGTATATTTTGTCTTATTTTAGATTATTATTCGAGTTAGATTATTAACCTGATGACACACTGTTGATGATGTCTGTGGTGTTGAGTAGGTATGATAAAAAAGGGCGCTGATATGCCCTCAGCGGTTAAATTTTAGCCTGAGTCGTAATGACCCATTGGATAGACGTAGTAAAGTGAATTTACCGAGCAATCGAGAACCCCATCCCACCACATATATTTACTGCTTATGCTCGATCTGGAGGAAGCTCCTACTGCGTGGACTTAGACTACAAAAGTCATAAAATGAATGAAAATTACTCAATAAAATCACCCTTTTGTGGTGAAGAACTTGGAATAGAACCGCTGCTCCTAAACGTTCTGAGGAGCCAGTTGAGGTAGGTCAGACATCTGATTAGAATGCCTCCGAAACGCATGCCTGGTGTGGTGTTTCTGGCGTTTCCCCCAGGAAGAGTTAAAGGAAGTGGCTGGGGAGAGGGACATGTGGATCTCACTGCTCACGCAGATGTCCCCTTGACCCCCACCTTGGATCAAGCAGAAGATGATGATGATGATGATGAGGTTGATGATGATGGCCGAAAATTAAAAGCTTGATTTCTCTAGAATACAACGCAAGCAGTGATAACATGACGTCTAGTCCCGAATACAGTCGAAACACAGTGACTCGTTTCAATGTTTCATTTTATTACACCATTATGATCGTGTTAACAGACTCACTGTTATGTTTTATTTATTTAGGACACCTACAGCCTGGAGATCAGCTCCTGGAGGTGAATGGAGAAAGTTTGATTGGTCTAACAAGTGAGAGGTGCGTGTAATTTTTAAAGCCAGGATTCATTTCAACTCATTCACTGTATATGAGTCACATACAATAATGAATTATAAGGATAATAGAACTGTTCCTAATGTAATGGTTAACTTTATGTATACAGTATTACATATTTTATTTCAAACTGGAATTCAGCTGACATTGAAGATTGTCAAGATTGAATCTTCTAGCCCTTCTACGATGCCAAGAACATTCAGCCAGACCCAAAAATACAGGACACAGAGTGTGATGAAAACAGGTGTGCTTTATTGTTCACAAGGAAGACACTAGAGCACGGGGAAATCGTAGTCACTGTTAGAGATATGGGGAAACACAGAAATCAAACTAAAATGGGAACTGGTGGAGCACGGAGCTGAGAGACAGAGAGATCACAGGGAAGAGGGACAATCTTCTAGCACCGGAAGGAGCACTCTACTCGTCTTTATAGCCCATAATTAAGTGGAATCAGGTGTGTGTGTTTAGCGCTCCACCCACATGTGACAGTCACACCTCTCTTCAATGCAGGGGGAGAGAGAGAGAGAGAAATCAGGTATGTGTGTTTAGCGCTCTACCCACGTGTGATAGCCATGCCCCTTTTCAACACGCAGAGAGAGAGAGAGAGAGAGAGAGAGAGAGATGCCAAAACCAAAGTCTCTTACAACACAGTGCATTTAAAGCATAAGAACAATAAAGATAAGAATTTTAACCTTTGTGGTGGTGAGCAGTTGGCATACGTAAATGTTGGAGAGGGAGAGAGGAAGCGAATCCCTTTCCATAACAGCTTCAGGTGAATCAGCTAAAGGTGTTTTTTTTCTCTTGTTACTCGATTGAGAATGGATGACTCTTCTTCAGAATGTCCCTTTCTTTTCTTGAAGAACATTTCTAACGTGGCTTGTTTCTGCATTTTTTTCAAAACCTTACGGAAGTGGCTCATGACCACAACCTTAAAGGTGTTCACAGCGATACATAGTATGAACAACTTCTGGACTTCCCCAGAACAGCACTAGCTTTATCAGTTGATACATAGTATCAACAACTTCCAGACTTTTTAGTTTGCGGGGTGGAGCGGGTAAATTTGAATTTGGGGCGGGGTGGGTTGAGAATGATCCCAGTTTTGCGGGGCGGGCTGCGGGCTATGTCACGAATTCATGCGGGCTGTTAAAAAAAAAAAAAAGTCAAATTTTGAGTTTAGATGTACCTACGTAGTACACTGACGTAATGACGCAATGATGCTGCGTCCATTGTTTACAAATGACAGACTGAACGTGCCCCTCCTTCCCAGTTCAGTTTTATGTGTGTGTGTGTGTGTGTGTATATATATATATATATATATATATATATATATATATATATATATATATATATATATATATATATATATCAGTATATATGTATATCAGTGGTGGGCCGTCAGGATCTGCAAGGCCATCTCTGCTGGCCTAAAAAATATCTGAATCACAGACTGATGTTAATTATATTTTGTCCATGAATACTTATTAAATAATTCCAAATTGTCTGTCAGCTTCCTTTCATCGCTTTTCCCCTGGTTATGCAGCTTCCAAATGTGTGTTTTCATATTTAAGCATTTAACCAATCACATTTCAGGCACTATTTGTTGCCAGGGTCAGAAATCTACCTGGAGGCCTTCATAATCAGTTCTGCGGGCCCTGTAGCATAAAATTAGTGTCGGAAAAACTGTTGCTTTAACCAATCAGATTTAGAGTTGGCGACACCAAGGCCTTCCAGCAGGCATACGGATACATATTTACATATTTTCACATCCTATGATTGGATAGTGAGAGCGTGTACTAGCCAGAGCTAGCAAACTGCATCTGTAGCGAGCTGCACAAGCAAATATATTGTTGTGTTGATTTAATAGCGGTTTTGTCCCACAATGGCTGAAGGAGGAGAAGAAATGGATTTGGTTGCAGATTTACTGTCAAAGCCATTTTCAAGACGGACTTTTCAAGAAAACCTGGGCATCGTTAAGAAAGGTCAGGCAACTCCGAAGCTAGCAAGCCTGTCACAACCTGGAAAAGGATTTGTTTGATAGACTGTGTCATTTTTTTGGGCAAGCAGGAACTTTCATTTTGGGGACACGATGAAAGCGCTGGATCCAAAAACAAAGGAAACTATGTGGAGCGTCTTTCTCTCATTGCTGAGAGCAACATTTACATTACCACCTGTCCACTAATAAAGTGTTTAGTGGGATGGTGAGTAAAATACAAAACAACATGATCACTACTATTGCTGAAGTGATGGGAAAGAGATCAGAAGGGAAGTTAATAAAGCACCATTTGTCTCTGTTGTGGTGGATGAGACGACAGACGCGAGTAAAGTAGCGCAGCTCGCACTGGTTCTGCGTTATCTAACGGCCACAGGTATCAAGGAGCAGTGTGTCAAATTTAAAGATGTTACCAGTGGGAAGCGAGCCAATGACATTGCAGGTCTTATCATCCGATTTTTGGTAGAAAATGAATGTCTAGGTAAAGTTGTGGCACAGTGTTTTGACGGTGCAGCAGTCATGTCTTCTGGATTAAATGGGGTGCAGGCTAAAGTTAAGGAGAGAGCACCGTTGGCTTTATTCATATACTACTATGCACGTCGGCTCAATTTAGTACTGACTCAGGATGGATTTTGTGTACAAATAAAAAGGATTTTTGGTGAGTAAAATGTGGCTATACAGATGCTCCCCAACTTACGTTCATCCATTTTACATTTTTTTTTTTTCAAAAAAATAAAAAGCCAAATTTTGAGTTTAGATGTATCTATGTAGTACGCTGACGTAGTGACGTAATGACACTGCGTCCATTGTTTACAAAGGACAGACTGAACGTGCCCCTTCTTCTTCCCAGTTCATATCAGTTATATAGCGTGTTACCCTTGTGTTAAGACGTCATCTCTGTGATCTTTGTATTTACACTGTTTTGTGGACTTTCGTAACCCTAAGCAAATATACTTGGTCAGAAGCGTAAGCCTACTAGCATGGGTGCAAGTCTCATACACAGAGATGAATTAACTATCTGCTTGGATTGGCACAATCTACCATGCATACTCAGTTAAGCAAAGAGAGTTGTAAAATGAATGAAAATCCTGGAAAGAAAGAACTCCCCGCTCTGCTGGTGATTCACATCAGTGCAGGCTGAGTTCTAAACGCGTTCAACGGCACCTTTGCACACTTGAAAGACTGGAAGTCCGTATAACCCACAGCAAGTACACTACTTTTGCAAGTGCACTACTTTCGGTTTTGAGCGCTTCACATATTGTAAGGGTTGATTGGCTATTTTAAGCTTCATGTAAAGTGACTCGGTATAAATAAGTGACTTATTTGAAATTAATATTGATATAATTTGATATATTTGATATTATTTTACAATGTTATGTTTATAATAATTGATTTAGGGGTGTTTTATGAGGTACAGTAATGATATTTATGGATGTATAGTGCAATATGAGCATCATACATCACCCGTCAAACGTCATACGTCACTGTAACAACTTACGTTCACTTTCAACTTACGTTTGGCCATCCGGAACCAATTAAAAACGTAAGTCGGGGAGCTTCTGTATTCCTAAATAATATTGCAATTTTATGAGGTTATTATTGACGCTTTTTTTGTGTGTCGCAGCTGTAGCTGCAGTAAAGGTTTTATAGCCATAAAATAGTTATTGAGGGTTGGATTAATTTAAATTAAGAAATGTTGAATATTAATATGTAATTAACAAAGGTTGAATATTAATATGTTGTTGTGTTGTGCGGGCCGCAGGGCGGGTGCAGGTTCAGAATTAGGAACTCACTGCGGGGCGGGCTGCAGGCTGAAGTATTTTGTGTGGAGCGGGCTAGGTTTGAATTTCACTTGCGGGGCGGGGCCTGACATACAAGGGTAAATGTGTGGGGCGGGCTGCGGGCCACAATTCTAATTTGTGGGGCGGGCGCGGGCTTGTGATCATGGCCCGCACAGGGCTCTCGAGGCTGGTGCCCATCCCAGCTGTCTCCAGGCGAGGGCAGAGTACACCCTGGACAGCTTGCCAGGCATCTCAGGGCAGGAAGACGCTGATGGCTATGCAGCTCCACTTGTTCAAAGTCAGCAATGGTTCTTTTCCAGCCTCGCACCATAGACAGTGAAAGACATGGCTAACCTTTGATCACCCAGTTAGCTGCACTGGGGGGGACAGTGACAACCCATAAAGAGTGGGGCTTGAACCCACAACCTTAGGATCAGTGATCCAGCACCTTTACCATCCGGCCACCACTGCCCCAGGCCTCACTGGGAATTTTCATTGAAAGTAACTTTTTATTCAATGTCTTTTTTGAATCTAAAAGTTTTTGTTGCAAGCAGAATTTTAATTTAATTGTCTTTGCAGTCATTTAAATCAATACAAAACATTGTTTTGTTTTTTTTTACATTAACATGAAGGGAAAAGGGGACGTTATTTGATTTTAAATGTCAAAAAAGTATTTGTGGCTCACAGTGTTTTCTTTACTGTGGAAAACGGGTCCAGGTGGCTTTTTTAATGGCAAAGGTTGCCGACCCATTTCCCAAGGAAACCCACACACCAAGAACATGCAAACTCCACACAGAAACACCCTCTTCGAGTCTAGGATTTGAACCCTGAACCTTCTTGTTGAGAATCAGATATGTTAACCAGTAAGCCCATTCAATGATCCATGAATTCTGGCTGGCATTTATCATATTTGATAATGATATTTGATATTTTGATATTTAATGATAATGATATTTGTTAATCTGAGCGCTTAAAAAAATTGGAGTGGATGGGCACTTATTAAAATGTTATCAGCGGAGTGGAACGGTAATTGCTTATTACCATCGAAGTGGAAAACATGAATAATAACAGAACAATAAAAGAGTTTTAATGGTATTTGTCTTATTCATTTTGTGGTATCAACCAAACTACTTACACGAAAGCTGAAAATAAACAGAAAACAGCATAAATTAAAAAAAAAACACTTACTTTTCCCTCCCGGTGCTGTTCTTTTAACTATTTTCCCAGAAGTAAATTGAGCCAATCAACACGAATGTCAACTTTAGCACATGTCCTATTTATGAAGTTAGTGAGGAGAATTGGGTGAAAAATACTCGTCATCATTTTCTGATAGGTCCATATCTGGCTCATCGCTCCATTCATTCAGAGCATCCCATAGTATTGCTGTAGCAGTTTCTAATGGTTCATCGGTTGTTGGACATTTACCAAGAGAACACAGTAAAATATTTTCCTGTTTTTTAAAACACGGCAGAACAATCAAATGTGTTGTTACTGATTAACATTATAGACATTCCCCAGTGGCAGTGGGTCTTGAAATACCATGTAAACTCACTTTTACAGGCAGTGAACGCCTCATTTTACCGTTACAGAGACTGATCGAATAAAATTGGTAAGTTTGATCTACGATTTTGGTTCCAGTACACATCGGCTGTTATTAGATGTAAGATCAAAAACATGGGGGGGGGGGGGGGGGGGCTTATTGGAGCAGGGTGCTTATTACGTCAAATACGGTATTTTAAATAATGTGATTTTTTTTTTTTTTTATTCCTCAGGGCGGTGGATATTCTCAGAGCAGCTTCATCCACAAATCATATGCGTCTTCTGATAGCAAGAGATGAGGAAGCTCGGTAAAACACATGCTCACACACACACACACACACACACACACACACACAGAGTTATTGTTAGGGATTCATTCATTCATTTTCTGAGTCACTTAATATTAATTCAGGTTGCGGGGAGGCTGGCGCCCATCTCAGCTGACTTTGGGCGAGGACAGAATACACCCTGAACAGCTTGCCAGGCCATCGCAGGGCAGAAACACGCTGATGACTATGCAGCCTTTTCTTTTATTGTTAAAGATTGTACTTCTAAACATTGAAGCCCTGATTTGTCAATAATAATTACTTGGATTACATCACATCAGTAGGTAGTAATGAGGAAAATACAGACATGTCCTACCTACTGCCACTAAATTTATTACCACGATTAAGATGGTTAATAATCTAGAACAGCATCTTTAAATTCTTAAGAAAAAAGGAGGAATCATCAAAGTTTAGCGTAAACCTCAGCTTGGACTGCATGGGGCCGGTGGTGTAGTGGTTAGGGTGTTGTGTTCACGATCGGGAGGTTGTGAGTTAAATCCCACTGAGACCCCCACTGTGCTAGGACCCCTGGGCAAGGTCTCAACCACAAGTGTGCCTCTGTTCACCCAGCAGTATAAATGGGTACCAGTAAAATATACTGGGAAGGTAACCTGCGATGGACTAGCGTCCCATCCAGGAGGAGTTGAACTCCTAGTCGCTGCACATCAAAGAAATTGGGGATAAGCACCGGCCTGATGAGCCACTAGGCTCGGGTGTAAAAAAACCCAACAGGCTTTACCTACCCAGCTTGGAGTGTAACTCCAACCAATACAAAATACTGGCTGAGTGGTCGAGTGGGAAGATGGAGAGGCAGGAGGGGCTAGATAGGAGAGGCTGAGGACAGGGCAGGGTGGGGAGGTGGGATTGTGTAAAACAGAAGTTACTAAGTGACTCCCCACTTAAGGGCGGAGTCTGTTGGGGGTTCACCATCCAACTCTGAAGTACCAAACTGTTGATTGTATATCAGCAAGATTAAAGATGATCCACTCAATTGACTTTTAGACGTCTCAAATAAGGCTTCCTCAATGTTCCTTTGGACAGTTAAATGTTCTTAACATTGAGTTCTTATAGAGTTCTTAAAATCTTATCAGATTTTTCTTCAGATGGTTGAACTTATAACCTTTTCATATGTGTTGAATGAGTGTATCAGTGCTGAGGATGCAGAAACACTGAGAAACATTTACTTCATTCATTTAACGAACCGCTTAATTCCACTAGAGTCACAGGGAGGCTGGAGCCTATCTCAGCCAACTCACACACCAAGCGGTAATTTGAACAACCAATTGGCCTAATGTGAATATCTTTGGACAGTTGAAGAAAACGCGAGCACCTGGAGGAAAACCACAAAAGTTTGGAAGGGACCATGCAAACCCCCACACAGAAACGTCCTCATCAAGCCTGGGACTCGAGACTGGGACTCGAACCCAGGACATGTTCTTGCCACGAGGTGAATGTGCTAACCATTTCACCACCATTTCGCCAACAACTGAGAAACAGCTTCAAGATTTCAATCCACATCCATTTCTTCTGACTAACAGTATATCCAGTAACTCATATTCTGGCTTTTCATTCTGTGTCACTACGAGGAATTGTACTACTTTTTAACCCCTTACCCGGCAGAGACGAGTATACTCGCAATCACCCAAATTGTATTTTCCAGTCATTGACGAGTTAACTCGCCAAAACTTACGCTTTCAAAACCAGAGGGAAGCGGCTTTACTCGTCATTTCTATTGATGCCTGAGGATGTTATCGTACACTACTCATCATCATACGCCTCAAAAAAATGAACTATGGCATCTCAAGGCAACGTTAGACAAGAGGTAAGCGGCGAAACGGTTTCGACTCAGTAACCCGCAAAGAGTCAAAGGGGGAGTGTCGCGCTCTTTAGAATCGGTACTCCTCGTATTTTACGATTTCCTTGAAATTTCTCGGCATCCCTTATCCCAATGGATAACAGTGATGACAACAGCGATACTGAAGCTTCTCTTAGAGGCTTGGATACGTCTGATGAGAGTGCCAGCTCATCAGAAAATGAATATTCAAGCGAAAAGTGAAGATGATGAACTGATTGACGCAAGAAATTGCACATAATGCCTCACACATCTCAAATTTCGTCTACAAATCATACGTGACATCATCACAAAGTATGGATCAGAACTGCCACCACGGAGATCCCCAGGTAGACCATCAGCAGGTGCAGTAAGTACACGGAATACACCTGGACATTTTCCCAAGGAAATCCCGCCAACAGAGAAAAAGGCAAATCCAACAAAAAGATGTGTTGTATGCAGTCAGAAACGTGACCATAGAGGGAAACCAATTAGGAAGGAGTCACGGTATATGTGTAAGATGTGCCTTGTACCTTTATGTGTGGTTCCATGTTTTGATAAATATCACACACACTGACTGTAATTTCTTTTGATTGTAATTTCTTTTCTTTTTCTTTTTCTTTTCTTAAAAAAAAAAGGCGAGTTATCTCGTCTCTGCCGAAAGGGGTAATTTCAAATTACAGTTGCATGCAAAAATAGATGAAAAATTAAAAATAGACTTGAATTTCGTATTCAGCATAAAGTAAACAACTTAAAAAAAATTGGTCTGAAAAAGGAACGTTTTTGTCAAAAAAATGGTTGGTTAAGGGGTTAATTGGAAAATTTTATACTAAGTTTATAGTGTAAGACTTGGTCAGCTGCCAAGTTTACTAACTATTTGGCCTTAGTGATAAAATTTGTTCGAATGATTCCTTGTTTTAAATAGCGAGCTAGCAATTCGTGCTTATGTAACCTGCCCCATGCTGAAACACTATGGAGCACATTTATAAACAAGCTAGCTAGCTTCAGTTACATTAACCTACATTTACACTGGGACCACAGTGTCCACCATCTCCAGGATTTCAGAAAATTGTGATGTGCATGGGGATCATTGGATCTACTCGTTATGATCTTGAGCGAACTTGGTAGAATCGCGATGATCGTGAAGATTACGATGTGACACCAGTTGTGATAGAACGTCGGGATTGTAGTAGAGCGTAGTTGAGGTCAACAGACTTTAACAGAGCATCACAGACCCTGATGCGCCATTGTAGGTGATCTTGGTGAACTTGGGAAAAAGGAATCCTTCAAACTTCATCTCCTGGATGCAGCCTGCCCCCTTATTATAGCACAATCATGCTCCAACCACACTCGTGATCGTGGAGCTCCATGTTTTATTGAAGTCTGGCCCTCGTCGCCGAAGTCTAAAGGCAGGTTTAGGGAAGCGCTTTTTGTATAAGCAGCATAAATAACCCACGGCCGTCACCACAATGAGATGAGCTTTCTCTGATCTGGAATATGCATGAGAGGAGAAAGGGAAACACACTGCAGGGAAACTAAGCTGATGAGATGAGTGCAGAGTCTTTAATCCATGCACTGTCTTTAACCTGTGTTTAGAGGATTAATGCTCTCTCATAGACTTTGCAGGTTTGCATTCATTCCAGTCATTTCCAAACGTTTGGAACGTTTCAGTGCAGAATTACATAAGCAGAAAGGTCTTCAGTATCCCAGTCATCTTCACTGACTTCTAATCTCACATTTACTATAGAAAGTAACATAGGTTTCCTCCCTTTCTATGCAAATTAGCTATAATGTTATGGTTAGCACTCTTGCCACGTTGCAGGACGGTAATGACCTTGTCCCTTGTGGTCGACGAGGGTGTACCTATGCTTGTGTGGGTGTCCTCTGGGTACTCCAGTTTCTACCCACTGTTCAAAGACATGCACGTTAGGCTAACTGGATGTTCCAAATTGCCCCTAGGTGTGAATGAGATATTATATGCTCTGTAGAGGAAGTCCTGCAAACATTGTTGTGAAAATGAGAAATAAATAACTAGCGAGCAACCTAAATTGCTAGGTAGGTAGGTGGGAGGGTTTCGGATAGATAGATAGATGAATGGATGGATGGATGGATGGATGGAGTTAAATGATAAAGCCAAAGGATTAGCGTTATTCACTTCTTTTATTAAGCCCTGCAATAGACTAGTATTCTGTTCAGGGTGTAACCCTATCTCTTACCCATCACATGGGGCAATACACAACCATTCACACTTATACTCACTCCTAGACTCAATATAGATGTTTCAGTTGTCCTGTCGTTTGACTGTGGGAAGAAACCCTCTCATGCTGTGAGGTGGAGATGGTACATTTATTTGGCCCCAGTGGAGTTCAAATATTTACTGGTACAGTACTTGGATTATTTCACTGAGGCGTTCCACAGTTCTGCACATTAAATCACATCACTGAAATGGTATTTGTTCTTTATTCTTTTTGAAGGAAAGAATTTGCTGAGCTGATGGAGAAATATGGCTCTAACAGCAGTACCGGCTCCACCAGAAACTCCCCCATTCAGCACAGTGCGTCTCGTGCTTCTTGCCAAGTGCAGCACTTGGTAGTACTTTTTTTACATCACAACCTTTTTTTAAACGTGCACACTTTGGACAGTTTGATTTCTTGTGCTAAAGCAGGCAGATATTTGGACAGCACATCTTCAGGGTCCTCATCCAGATCACAGAGTCCTTCACTGCTCAGTCCAGCTGGATCACAGAATACCTACAATAACACAGGACAGCTACTGCGCTCACTCAGGTATATCATTTAAATTTACATTTACAGCATTCGGCAGATGCTCTCATCCAGAGAGACTTACAATTGTCATTTTTTTATACAATTGAGCAATTGAGGGTTACGGGCCTTGCTCAAGGGCCCAGCAGTGGTGATAGTGGGGACCGAAGCACTGACCTTCGGATTAGTGACCCATCGCATTAACCACTAAGCCACCACTGCCCGCTGTCAATCACACACAGTTGCTTCCCACGAAAACACCATTACCAATGTGTGTGAATGCTGTGACTG